>OZ026843.1:36326805-36838727 GCA_964023205.1 Lutraria lutraria | reverse complement strand
ATCGCCGCCTGTCCTTGGTCAAAGCATGGTGTAATAAATAGTTCACCCCTTCCGTAACATGCCCAGCACCGCCATAAAAGTGTACATTTTTCACGGCATTGAATGTTGAGGTATTAGTCACATGATCACCAATATCAAATATTACTCTCCTGTGAGTGGAAAACATTCCCAGGGAGACGAGGGTTTCAGATGAACTGATTGGAAGTCTGTGTACCACGTTAAGTAGGAAATTTTTCACTTCACTCGAACCCATACTGCTTGATTCATCCACCGCAATAATGAGATCCACGCAACAAGCTGTTTTAGTAATAATAGGACATGAGAAAATCTGAATTAACAAATATCATTCATTTGTAAGAATGGTTCATATAATACAATTGTTGAATGGAGTGTACCCCGGAAGTTACTGTACACGTACGAATAGATATACATGTACTTATAACATGACCAACGGTGCAGGAGTTTAGTAAACCCATTGATTATTTTGCGTATTAAATGGGTCAGTAATACACTAGTGTAATAAATATGCTAATCAGCCGAATCACTGTATCACTACGCGCTGTCATAAAAAAAATTAAACAAACATGGCGTCCAATGATATTTCCATTAACGATAATGTGCGAATCGACGGCCACGGCCTTGGAATTGTCAGTGAAGTTGTATTCCGCGGGTTTGCACTATTTAAAACTGGTACTACTTTTTAAGCTCATGTGTTTCAGAAGCCGTATAACGACTTTGACTCAATATTCTCCTTATATAGAAAATAGGTACTGTCATTCGTTTTCTTACTTTGTAATTATGCAATTTGCAGGTCATGTTATAAATAGGATCTTGAATTCGTGTTCATGCTGTTTGAATTTATTAAACTCGTCATCTAAAAACGATAAAAACTCGGCAAAGCCTCGTTTTTATCGTTTTCAGAGGACTCGTTTAATAAATTCAATACAACATGAACACTCATTCAAGATCCTCTATATACACATAGAAATAAACTTTACATTGTACTTTTATTTTAAACGATATATTAATTAAAGTCCCATTAGCTTTTTTGGTATTAACATTAAAGTAGGTCTTATTTTACCTAGAAAGATGTCTTATCAGTGAAATTGACTTTTAACTTTCAATAAAAACATTCTGAAATTTTCTTATAAATCACGAAGTACATAATTATTACAGAAATGTAGCATAGTATTTTTTTCAATGATACTGCAAAAAACAAGAAAAAGCACTTGACAACATTTCTATGCGATGTGGCTAAAGAAAGGCATTATGTAAATGTTTTAGAGCAAATGAAATACATTTCTTATATTTTAGAATCATTTTATCTATTGTTCTGTATTACTAAATTAAAAAAATCCAAAAATGGGCCTTTAAAAGTGGGGCCACAAAACCCACTTCAAAATACTTGTATATTAAACCTATAGGATTTAGTGCAGTTTGTATAAGAAACGGCCTTCCATAGTGACCGAAGAAAAGGCAGCAATTTATAAAATATTAACCGACAGTTGTAGAGAAGCACTCCGTTCAAAACCCTAGCAAAATGCTGTTTTAGAAATAATGGTGGTAGCTCGTTAGATCGAAAAAAGGTGGTACATGTATGAAGACGCGATTAACGTCAGTAGAACGCTAGACGTCAGTCCATTTAAGTTTCAGTCTAAATAAACAGTGAAGTTTGCCTGATTCCATGGTAGGCATTCAAAACAGATGTTCAGATATTCATAAATTTCTAAAGGTAAATGACACCATTGTGTTATGATAGCTTACTTTTACAACTGACGTTGGTTGTTGCAGTTGGATTTTTTGTTGTTGTCTTCGGCGTTACCGACGTCGTTATTGTTGTTGTTGTTGACAACGTCGTCCTGGTTGATGTTGTTGAGGGTGTCGTTGTTATTATTGGATAATTACACAAGTCTGTATCGCAACACTTTACTGACATGTCATGCGATGCATCGCGCCTCCCGTAAGCACTTTGTCCCGGCCATAGATTGTCACAAAACTGGATTATCATATAATAACAAAGGGTGAGCTTTCACCTATAACAACAGTAATTTTAAACTATATGTATATGGTATTAATGTTTTAATGCCTAACATATGTTTGGGTAAGCGATCACATTTGCGCTTTTTCTCAAATGCATGCATTTATAAACACAAATACACATGCCTCTTAAACTGCCCTCTCTAATTCGCTGCTTAACATTTTGACAATCAACTTCTACGTTTTAACTAATGTTGTAATTACATTGAACAGGGACGTATGTTGTATTATATGTCTCTGCATGGACCGAATAATTTGTCCCGGTGATACGTTTTGAGCTCATTTAACATATATCAATCTAACACGCTCGATCAAAGTAACTCTTCCTTTACATGTAACTGTGAAATACCGCATCAGTAATGTTACGTACATAGTAACAATAATAACAACAATACCGTTTTCTTTGCGCAAGTCGATTCAAATTCTATGTGTCCGTCTGTATGTGATTTAAATTCTCGTTTAATGCAAACCTATAATAAAACATATAACTGCATGGTTTGGTGACTTTAATCAGTAAATAAAGGAGAGCCATTATGTTACATCCCTAGGAATAAAATTAGTTTGAGCAATGAGGTGATCTCATTATCAATTTGCATGTTGCAATATAAAGAACAAATACAAATCAGTCCAAAAATTACATCGAACTGGTCTTTACACCAAACTGGTCTTTATACCAAACTGGTCTTTACACCTAACTGGTTTTTCACCAAACTGGTCCTTACACCAAACTGTTCTTTACACCGAACTGGTCTTTACACCAAACTGGTTTTTACACCAAACTGGTCCTTACATCAAACTGGTCTTTACACCAATCTGGTTCTAACACCGAACTGGTCGTCTATTATGGTTTATTTGCTTTATTTTTTATCTAAACAGTTTATTTTGTATCAAAACCGGAAGATCATTGAACCATGTGGTCACATACACATATATTAGTAAGTACCCCAAGCATGTCTCAAACGGAACCATTCGGCGTTTGTCTAAAGAATAGAGCGTATTTCCCAGTTACGGAAATATCCGGGTAGTTACGATTGTGCATGTCTGTTCTCCTTTCACGGTGCAGCAAATGTGTCCTGTTCGCACCATCCACAGTATCATTTACTTGTCTGTTCATTAATGCATTCAAGTATCAACGAATTGAAAACAATGTGAAATTTCCTGAAGCGATCAGTTTCTCTACGTGAATTTTTAATGTAGTTATTACTGCTATAAAACATATTACTGATTGTATTTCTGCTCAAATGTTTCAATCGATATGAACATTATTCAGGCATAACACAAATCTACTGCATTGCTGGATGTTTGAAAACTGAATGCAAGTTCATATTTTGAAAACCAATTGTCTGTGTTCCAATTTGATACATAACAATATAAGATGCTTCATTATTGTACGCCAATGAACATAATTATATACACTAGACATGTATTTCACATTAAGGAACATACATATATACAATCGTTCGATTGGTGTAATAGATTTGCATATTTCTTTGACTTTAAATAGTACATTACCTCATCGGACAGACAAGTAACGGTTGTTGTACAATGGCGATCTTCAGATGAGGAATTACAGCTGTAGCAGCGAACAGCTATTAAATGAAAATATTAAACGAACATTAAAATGTATACATGAGCGTAATGTGTGTAATTATAATTCTCTATGTTGTGAAAATTTTAAGATTTATTTCTGATAAACAACGTGTAACTATGCATGTATAAGATATTCATCGCTAGGGGAATTTGCACTACGATATGAACGAATAGCGTTATGATATGTATATTGAGATACTTTATGTATTGTGATACGACATGTAGGCCTATGCTTTACGACAGATTGCGTTACGATTTGTATTGCGATACGAGAAGAAAGATATTCAATACAAATCTAAATGTACATGTATACAGGTTTTTTTATAAATATCACTCATCGCAATAAACCGGTACACCAGAATAGCCTATATGTACTAACAAAACACTTACGGCAGTTATTACAAAGTTTGGGACATACAGACTTTGCGATTATCTCATCTGTACAAAGGTCAGGTCTCGATGCTGCCAAATTTCTACACGATTCAAAATCCACGTCATCACAACAGGTGTTCAAACAAATGATTCCAGTCAATATAATACCTAGAAAATTGAAAGGTAACAAAATTTTGTTCTTACGCCCTCAACATACGACAAGGCACGTGTGAAGAGATTACTATAGGAAGGGCGGCGTAACAATATTTAGTGACACATGAAATATCTATCATTATTTATACTATGTATTGAAAATGACACAAACTTAAGTTTTTACAATGTTTATAATACATATATACGATGGAAACGACCATTAACTGCTTCTCAATCGATATAAAATTAATCGTATTAACTTACATGCAATATGGAGAACACCCATATTCATTAGTTTATCTATGTCTCTTCAGATGAATGTATTGCTATTATTCATGCACGATAGTGTGAGACTTTTACATTGAAATCCAGACGACATGCGAAAGATCAGACAGATAACACGGAGGTTAGATATAAAACGGAAAGGCCAACAAACAAAGCATGCAAACAAAGCAATCCTTGGTGTAGGGCTTGTAGTCTTTGAGAGTTATCACTAACCCCCATTAGTATGAGTTCCAATCCCACATGATATCAAATTTCACAAATGAGGATGATGGTTTACTGAATGTCTGCGGTTCTACCCGAGTGTATCCCCGGGGTCGTCATTGTGGTTCTACCCAAGTGTATCCTCGGGGTCGTCATTGTGGTTCTACCCGAGTGTATCCTCGGGGTCGTCATTGCCGTTCTACCCGAGTGTATCCCCGGGACATCATTGCGGTTCTACCCGAGTGTATCCTCGGGGTCGTCATTGCGGTTCTAACCGAGTGTATCCCCGGGGTCGTCATTGCGGTTCTACCCGAGTGTATCCTCGGGGGTCGTCATTGCGGTTCTACCTGAGTGTATCCCCGGGGTCGTCATTGCGGTTCTACCCGAGTGTATCCCCGGGTCGTCATTGTGGTTCTACCCGAGTGTATCCCCGGGGTCGTCATTGCGGTTCTATCCGAGTGTATCCCGGGGGTCGTCATTATGGTTCTACCCGAGTGTATCCCCGGGGTCGTCATTGTGGTTCTACCCGAGTGTATCCCCGGGTCGTCATTGTGGTTCTACCCGAGTGTATCCCCGAGTCGTCATTGTGGTTCTACCCGAGTGTATCCCCGGGTCGTCATTGCGGTTCTACCCGAGTGTATCCTCGGGGTCGTCATTGCGGTTCTACCCGAGTGTATCCTCGGGGGTCGTCATTGCGGTTCTATCCGAGTGTATCCCCGGGGTCGTCATTGCGGTTCTACCCGAGTGTATCCTCGGGGGTCGTCATTGCGGTTCTACCCGAGTGTATCCCCGGGGTGTCATTGCGGTTCTACCCGAGTGTATCCTCGGGGTCGTCATTGCGGTTCTACCCGAGTGTATCCCCGGGGTCGTCATTGCGGTTCTACCCGAGTGTATCCCCGGGGTCGTCATTGCGGTTCTACCCGAGTGTATCCTCGGGGGTCGTCATTGCGGTTCTACCTGAGTGTATCCCCGGGGTCGTCATTGTGGTTCTACCCAAGTGTATCCTCGGGGTCGTCATTGTGGTTCTACCCGAGTGTATCCTCGGGGTCGTCATTGCCGTTCTACCCGAGTGTATCCCCGGGACATCATTGCGGTTCTACCCGAGTGTATCCTCGGGGTCGTCATTGCGGTTCTACCCGAGTGTATCCCCGGGGTCGTCATTGCGGTTCTACCCGAGTGTATCCTCGGGGGTCGTCATTGCGGTTCTACCTGAGTGTATCCCCGGGGTCGTCATTGCGGTTCTACCCGAGTGTATCCCCGGGTCGTCATTGTGGTTCTACCCGAGTGTATCCCCGGGGTCGTCATTGCGGTTCTATCCGAGTGTATCCCGGGGGTCGTCATTATGGTTCTACCCGAGTGTATCCCCGGGGTCGTCATTGTGGTTCTACCCGAGTGTATCCCCGGGTCGTCATTGTGGTTCTACCCGAGTGTATCCCCGAGTCGTCATTGTGGTTCTACCCGAGTGTATCCCCGGGTCGTCATTGCGGTTCTACCCGAGTGTATCCTCGGGGTCGTCATTGCGGTTCTACCCGAGTGTATCCTCGGGGGTCGTCATTGCGGTTCTATCCGAGTGTATCCCCGGGGTCGTCATTGCGGTTCTACCCGAGTGTATCCTCGGGGGTCGTCATTGCGGTTCTACCCGAGTGTATCCCCGGGGTGTCATTGCGGTTCTACCCGAGTGTATCCTCGGGGTCGTCATTGCGGTTCTACCCGAGTGTATCCCCGGGGTCGTCATTGCGGTTCTACCCGAGTGTATCCCCGGGGTCGTCATTGCGGTTCTACCCGAGTGTATCCTCGGGGGTCGTCATTGCGGTTCTACCTGAGTGTATCCCCGGGGTCGTCATTGCGGTTCTACCCGAGTGTATCCCCGGGTCGTCATTGTGGTTCTACCCGAGTGTATCCCCGGGGTCGTCATTGCGGTTCTATCCGAGTGTATCCCGGGGGTCGTCATTATGGTTCTACCCGAGTGTATCCCCGGGGTCGTCATTGTGGTTCTACCCGAGTGTATCCCCGGGTCGTCATTGTGGTTCTACCCGAGTGTATCCCCGAGTCGTCATTGTGGTTCTACCCGAGTGTTTCCCCGGGTCGTCATTGCGGTTCTACCCGAGTGTATCCCCGGGGGTCGTCATTGCGGTTCTACCCGAGTGTATCCCGGGGGTCGTCATTGCGGTTCTACCCGAGTGTATCCCCGGGGGTCGTCATTGCGGTTCTACCCGAGTGTATCCCCGGGTCGTCATTGCGGTTCTACCCGAGTGTATCCCCGGGTCGTCATTGTGGTTCTACCCGAGTGTATCCCCGGGGTCGTCATTGTGGTTCTACCCGAGTGTATTCCCGGGGTCGTCATTGCGGTTCTACCCGAGTGTATACCTGGGGTCGTCATTGCGGTTCTACCCGAGTGTATCCCGGGGTCGTCATTGTGGTTCTACCCGAGTGTATCCTCGGGGTCGTCATTGCGGTTCTACCCGAGTGTATCCTCGGGGGTCGTCATTGCGGTTCTACCCGAGTGTATCCCCGGGGGTCGTCATTGCGGTTCTACCCGAGTGTATCCCGGGGGTCGTCATTGCGGTTCTACCCGAGTGTATCCCCGGGGGTCGTCATTGCGGTTCTACCCGAGTGTATCCTCGGGGTCGTCGTATGATCGTAGAATATGATAACAGAAACATTTTAGTCGAAAAAAAATTGGGGGTCAATGATTTCATGTTTGAGTTATCTGTACTTGAATTTGAATTTTTGTTTAATTTTAGGTTATTTCAAGTGCATATAACTCATACATAAATATCAAATACCTTGGTTTTACTTTTGGTTAATGTTTTTCGTTTTAATTTTGGACAAAAATCAAAGTTTCATGCAATTCCATTAAACATTTATATCACCTTTTCTCAATTGAAGTGAAGAGACTGAAAATTCTTCAAAATTAGGCCATTTTTTAAAAGAAAATTGGCATTGGTTTAGGTAAAGAAAGAAAAATATATCTGCCCTTGAACTGACCTAATATAAGCAAAAATTCAAATTGGCGCTGTAGATTTTCTGAATGAACCTTACTTAATATCACACTATATTATGATAATACCTCAATAATAAATCATCAACTGTAGAGCGTTTTTTTTTTCACATTTTACTAAAACGATGAAATGGTCTTAGCCAAGTTGCTTAAATGTGTTCCGGATGGTCATGTTATTTTCAGTTAGTAAACTAATGCAATGAACAACGTTTTATAGAATAATAAGATAATGATGTTGAAATCAATACACCTAAATGTTTTAGTTTCAAACTGATATTATCATTCTGATTCGAGCATGCTGTCTTTCTGTAACTTTAAGTATGGTTAATGGTACAATAAATGAATATTTTAATTGGAGCATGCATTCTTATAATAATAGGGATTTTGGCAAAATGAAAAAAAAGAAAATTTACACACAGAGTGAATTGTTTATTTAAATGAATATCGAAATCATACACATCTAAGTTTGTGATCACAAAATATCTTGATCACCAATTAAGTAATACGACGGTGAAGATAAGTGAAAGAATCTTCGAGTATTTCTAACAAAAATGAAAGCACTGAAGGTACTGATGAGAAGACTTTGTACAGAAATGTTGACAAAATAGTTTCAGGACATATTTATATAATTATATTATCATGTCAATATTTTAGGACTCCATCTTGTCAACATGTGATGACAGTTCATCACTACAAGATATAAGGATAGTTTATTACGTCAACATGTAACCAACAGTCCACACCGATATTCAACAGATTCTTCATTGTGTCCATATTTCAGGACTGCCTACCGTACCAGCATTATAATGACAACCTCATGTAATACAAAGGCTTATAAATTATAATGTATCAAAGTACGTGGTGCTGCGGTGATGTTTTTGTTTGTTTCTTTCTTTCTTTTTAACAATAAAAGCACAATAACCACAATTCTTCCCTAAATCATAAACAAAACATTAAACCACATATCAGAACGGGTTTTAATTTATGAAAGCCGGCGAATAGCGGTGTATAATAAATCATAAAATGATGGAACTATTTTTCGGTCATTATTAGATCGCGGAAGTACGTACTTCCGCGTTATAACAGTGAAAGTGAGCGATTTGGTAATAACCTCAAATTACCTTTTATCTCGCTATCACGCTCATTAGTAGTCTAGTCAAGTTATGACAAATTTTGGTCGAACCCAGGACAAAATGGTACAGAAATGAAATATGGCTCATTTGAAAGCTTAGACTTTCTACAATATCAGGATTAAAATAGGACAAAATCGGATCGGCCGTTTTTCCAGAAATTCGTTTTAAGTATAGGCCATCATTTATCAAATAATACGTCAATAGCATGTTAACTGATTCGATAACTTCAACAAATACATCAGATAAATGATAAATATCTATTAAATTTTACAAAACATGAATAATATCAGCCCTGCATAATACAAAAACACAAAAAATAAAAGATGTTTAAGCATTTGTACTGTTTGAAGTCAAAATTAGATGTTAAATTACCCCACCCACTTATGGTAACATGGAAATTAGTCTAATCTCGTGAAAGTTTATAAAATTTTACAGATCTTTACAACATAACCCGTAAGAAAATAGATCTCTTTCAGATTCCTGAAAAATTAGTTATCCATTTTGATGTCTGGTTGCCATGGCAACTAAAAATAGTTCAAAAATCCTAAATTTCTCTCCAAAGCGAAAAGGCCTATAGCTTTGTTATTTGACGCCATGTCTAATGATCCCTCAATCTAAATCCAACAATTTTTACCCCAGAGTCAAAATTGGCTACGCTCCTGGTTTCCATCATGATATATGGTCTAACTAAGGTATTTGATTAGCATCCATCATGCATGGTGTGTCTTTGTTTCGATGCGTTTAACGCTGTTTTCAACGATATTCAACGACGGCCAGTTCACCAAACCAGTTTTCCCAGACTGCATTCTAACAAGTACTTGCTTAATTACCATCCTACATGGAGTTGACAACTTCTCCACATAAGGAAATCAACAAGTCCAGCACACTTAACTACTGGATCACGACCGCGGCCCATTGATTCTATACCCCATGAAGTCCGAAAATTCACACTCCTTCAGTCCAGACTGACTGCATCCCTGATCATTCTTTATTTTATATTGAGTTTCCTATGAAAATCTGGCAAAGCTTTGTAAATACGTACATGTATCAATGTAATGCACTTGTAGGCATTTCTAACCCGACACTAATAAAATGCCACCTACTATGATTATTTATAAGGCCACACCAATTTAATAACTTGTTCATAAGATTTTTTTCTGACGAAAGCAAGCGAGCGAGCGAAATATTTTTTTAATAATACTTTTTACTTTTCCGATTTTAGCGAGCGGGCGAAATATTTTTGAAAAATATCATCTTTAATTCCTTCTTTCAAACAAGAAAGTGGGAATGCGAATAAAAAGTCTGTGTTCATTTATTTCAATTACTGTTACCGTTTACCAGTAAAAACGCTTTTAATGTCCTTATTCAATTGTTTTCTGATGAAAATTGTTGAATCACCCGGAACGAAAGGAGTCAGAATTTTTATCCGCCGAGACAAATGTGGGTACCTTAAGACCAGCACTTATCTGTAAAAAAACATTGTGGGAATGAGCAAGCGATAATAGGAAGCAAAAATAAAAAAATAATAATATTATTTTTCTAATTTTGATAATAATAATAGGAGCGACAAATCGGATGAACAAGTACTGTAATTAAATTGGTGTGGCCTTAACGTGTTTTGTTTAAACTTTGAATATAGTTAACTGAACACTGTAGTCATACTTCCCCATTATTTGGTCTCACTTGATAAACATACAGATATGAAACTTAACAAATCAGAAATATAATTGTAAAATCCCGATTCACAAAATGGTTTATGACGCAAAATTCTAATAATCTGTAAATCAGTTAATTTAGCGGAACAGGTTATACGTTCGAGTAATAATTATTAGTTCATAATGTATGTCCTCAAATGGCTCTCACAACATGAACATCTAAGGCCGGTTCAATTGGACTCTCGTAAGAAGAGAATACGCCAGCTAAAAGAGCTTAGAAGAGAAACCTAATCGAACGCAATCGCGGCCGAAATGTCTGCATCCCAATAATCTTTGAATCATATGGATAAACTATTGAACACGCTGACACTGTAAACGATGCATTTATTAAAACTTTCTTTTTTATTGTGAGTGGAAACAATAGGGTTTTTAAGAAAAGGCAATTTCAAACGGTATTGTTTGTTTGGTCATGCTGTACGGTCATGTAAATAATAGTTCGCCCCCCTCTTCTACCCATCGGGCGGAATAAATAGAAGAGCTTCTAAAATTAGAAGACGATTAATCGAACAGTTCGGAAGAGCTCTGCCTCTTCCGATAGCTCTTCCATTTGACCAATCGAACTGGCCTCCTCTCTCTCATCGATAGCGCATACGATCAGAATACCCATTTGGGAATATTCCCCCATTCCTGCACAAGGGCCTACTTCAGATCATGGAGATTGCCAGGGGCTGCTGGTCGACTCTGAATAGAAATTAACTCAACTGTGTAGTTGTACTTGAATTTGTTGTACGCTATTGTGAAAAGATTAATTTTGTTCTTGCAGTAAAAATATCATTATCCTAATACATTCCTATTTACTTATAGGTGTCTTAATAGTTCTAATCTTAATTTCAGCTTATTTCATTTATAAACACATCCATGTAAAATTTGAGATGGGTTATTTCATGGAAACAGAGTCTTAATTGGATGACTGGTCAGTAAAATTAACGAAACAACTTGTTCTGTTTGACCTCAGAGAATACTTGTAGATATATAATAATGCAATCGTATGAAGTGAACCATTTTTCAACTCACGTGAAAAAGTACTGCACTGACCGCGTAATAATCGCGTTTGAATGTATGTTTGTCATCGGCCGCAACAAATTATTGGTATTGTTGATCAACTGTTATTGTAATGTCAGGTTTTATTTTGGCTTATCAGCTAAATATTTGTGTAGATGGTCTCTTTAATTTTGCAATACAAGTATTACATGTTAACTTTCAGCCTGTAATATCATGACATTAATAGATACAGAAAGACAATGTTTTCGGATAACAATGTCAATTTAAAAACAAATAACGAAAGTATAAATTTTAAAGTATATATTAAGAATATATTCGTCTGCTCAGGAAGTGTTTATCATAATTTTTCTTCAATACATAACATTTTATATTCTTTACTATCCATGATATATTAAACTATTTTAAAAATTGAAATGTTATACATACTTGGACTCAGTTGGTCTTCCTTAATAGATGAGACATTCGCTCAGAAATCTGATTTTATCCTGGTTATAAGTTTGAGTAATATTCGGTGAAAATATTCAGCCTAAATCGAAAATTACAAAGCATCTGCAGCATGTTAGTCACCTGCATGCACGAAACAACCATGAATAGTATTGGACCAATTATCATTTCTTTGCTGCAATTGGTTATGCTATGAAAACTAGTAATAACTTAAACTATTTTAATAGTAAGTTGATATATTTTGATTGTTTATTCTTTATTCATTCACATCAGATGTCTAGTTTTGAAATTAGTTACCCACTTGCGCAAAATGCGGATTGATAAGCTGTCATATGTTTGATAGATCCCAATCTCAGTGATTATCGAAAAGCCAGTCATTATCATTACTTTCTCATTGGTTAACATTTTTGGAAGTAAACATGAACAAAAATAGGAAGAAAACATATGTTCATTCTTTGTTTTTCTAGACAAATAAAAGTCGGGAGTCCGTAATATAATATACATATTCACCCCATGTACGGTTTTGCCGCAAAAAGTGTGGTCTCATTTGATAGAAAGTGGGATACTAAACCAAAGATTCCTCTTTTGAAACGTTCAGTACAAAAAACAGGCTCCAAAAGCCTTCGGTCGTGATCAACAATACATTAACGTAATCCTGGTCAAGTATACATTTAGGACTCTTTATTGATAACCGACTATCAAAATCATACCTTAATATAGCTAGTTAGATATTCAGCTATATAGAGTGATTTCTTAGTATATCAACTCCTAAGAACATCAAGACGATAGTAGGCTGATTTATTAGACGTCAATTAATGAAAACGACGCACTAAAGTACGAGGCAATACGGATTTTATACGCAACTGTACCGGTTTTCGGATAGTGAAATTATCCGAAAATGAAAAGCTTATTTATTTTGTTAAAACTGGTCAGATTTTGGCCTATTTTATTTTGTATGTAAGTTATCATATACATGATCGTTTTATAACAAAATAAATTCTGTACCATTTAGTCCTACCCCATCTGTTAATTTGACTGGACTATAGGTGCAGGAGATAGCCCTGCTGGATAAACTTATCTTAAATTATAATCTATCTTCTGTCAGTGCATCACGTGATTAAAAACACCGTAAGAATACACACAATTTTAGGAATCCCACGCTCTGAAAAAGCTAACATAGAGATTTTTTGACAATCGACGTGACGTAACAATTTCAACGTTATTCATGATGTCCAAACTTTACTTTATTGCAATCTTGTGAAAAATAATGCGCGGTGACATATTGTTTTTTCCTTTTATTATTGCTTGTTAAAATCTCCACAAAATTAACATGTGATTCATTAGTTGATTGAATCTACTTCCGTTAACCAAAAGTACAACAAGACATAGTCTACTTGGGTGTCAAAATTACGGGTGAAAAAACGGGCGTATTTTTATTGCTAAATGTTTCGCCAAGGAAATAATGACGACAAACCCCTTTAAAACTTATATCAGCTTATTCCGCAAATAGAGAGCTTGAAGTTGGTATATTCGGAATTACAATTAATAGCGGTATGTTTGAGCCAATTATATATGTAAAACGTCGATTTTCACCGCTTGCATTTGACGTAGCGTTGCTAGGAAACGGGGTGCAAAACAGAAAAAATAAAACGAACAAAAGTCGAAGAACATGCTGAACCACTCTCTTACACATCGGCTCATACATTCACCTCTGTGACAAGCTCGGAAAGTAGGCCCGATTCATGTGATTTTGTTCACATGATTTGAATGATCGAAATAGGCGACATGAACGCTTGTCAAAATACCAGAATTAGTTTGTTTTTGTTTGCTGTGTCGCCAGAATAAGGCCAGTTAGTTTCAATAGAAGAAAATCCATTTTGTTTATATCAGCCCATACGTTCTGCGTAAACGGACAAAAAATAGTTCCGTTAATATAAATGAAATTTATCTATTTCCAACCAATTTAAGATACTTTAAAACCAGTTATGCTTTATTGTAATGTTTTTGTTCATAAAAGATAAATCGATTGTTCGTAAAATATATTATTTCCCGTTTTGACAAGATTCTTGTCATGAGCCTGTTGCAGAGCTGTATGTGAGAGATAACGAACGACAACTCTGCTAGGAGATTGATGCTGAACAACCAATCTTTTTACCCATGACGTCAAGGAAAGATCGCATACTACCTTAAAAGATGTAAAGCTCCGTGTGACGTCGTAAGTGACGTCACAAACGAAAATACATTAATGTACGACAGTAACGTTACGTCATATATAATTTGGCGGATTTCAGTAAAAAATGTAATGTTGTACTAAACTAAATGAGAATATCAGGAGAAATCGAATCGTGGTTGGTGTCGGAGATGGAGAAGGTTTATCCGGTTCGCTAAAGCTCGTATTATTGCATTGTAAAGGGACCTTCTCTTGGGTAAAGACATACAGTAAATGTCGCATCAACCACACATTGATAGAAATATACGCCGCTAATTAACACGAGTACCCTATAAACCCGTGTCGCCAAAGCAACTGACGATATCCAACCACAGGTGGCAGTATCAGTGTTTGGTCCACAAATGATGCAAAAAAGAAAAATTCGCGCCACTGATCTTATATATGCTATCAAGGTAAAAAGCTTACTAGATCTATAGGTCTATATGCCAAACAATGTGGCATATATACATATAGGCCTAGTAGGCTTTTTACCTTGATAATATATATAAGATCAGTGACGGGAATTTTTTTTCATCATTTGTGGACCAAACACGTACTGGTACTGCCACCTGTGCAACATGCTATTTTGTTACTTTTATAACATTTACCAAAGGACAAAAATGACCATTACTAGCTGTGAATATGGCGTTTGAACGCAACAAATGTAATTTTGCTCTCTTTGTTGTATATTTCCAGATTTTTATCAAAATAGCCCTGTCGCCAAATTACACCTATGTTACCATAACAAATTTAAAGTAGCAGCTAATTTTCTAAACATCCTATGTTTTTTCTTGGTATTTTGGGAATATGACCCATACCCTTGTGATTGGGAATTTTTCGGTGTTTTAATCGAAATTGGGAAAAATGTATTTCTACAATTTTTGCAATGTTCAACTTATTTTACTTATTTTCCCATATAATAGAACAATAACAGAATAAGGTATTTACTACCAAGTGATGTTAATACACTTATACATTTTTTTTTTTCCTTTTTGGATTGGGATTTTTTGTCTGTGAATTAGGAAAAACAGATACTATTTTCCATTACTATGACCGAATTTCGGCTATAAAATCGCACCCCCCCCCCCCCCCAAATCCCTGATGTAATCACCGTTAATGTTCGCTGGTCACGATGCTTCCGTAACAGCTATTTTCTGTAACTAATGGATTATCCGAATTTTCATCAAGAACAGCGTGTAAACATCATGGGAACAATTTGCTATGACTTTGTTATGCATTGTACAGGAAAATAATAACTTTTGACCAGTGCTTCATGTGAATTTTATTGAGGGTTTATAGGGTATCTGCCAATAAGGAGAAACTGATAGAAACGACTTACCATTTATATATATGAAAGTCAATAGTTCTAAGATGACAAAATAAGAGTATATTGGTCAACTTTCAGTTCAGTTTTAGCATAGTTAACCGTTTTATGTTCCGTAACATAAATTCCGTAACAAGGATACTATTCAATATAATACTCCATTATTGTGGTTAATGTACTTGAACTTGTGCCACCAGTTGTAGTTGTTCTATGTATACCTGTACCGTAACTGGACAGTATTATCACATGACTCGTCAGTTACTAAGGCGCTAATTCCATATAATGTTCATAAATATTTGTTAAAAGAAATAATGTCATTTTTTGATAAAAGCAAAAAGAATAAATTCACAGTTTTCAAAAAAAAGTCTAAAAATGTTTTTAAGTGTAGTTTCTTTTCATGTATATTATTTGAAATTGCATATTGCAATTAACTTGCAGAGTCGTAGCCACGATGAGGCATCGGCTAAAATTTGCAGAGCAATAGAAGATAATTTTTCAATTGCATATGTAATTCCATCTCACAAACATTCATTCGATGGTGTTATATAATTAATAGAATGCATTAAAGTGCATTTAACCCACGTTATATAATCCGAGCATCCGTTTCCTCGATCATATCGCATGTTGTAGGTTCATACATGACGTATGGTAACAATTTCACTTTATTTTTTACAAAACTGTGCCACAATAATATTATTATCTAGTTGTAATTGAAGAATACAGATCGGTAGTAAATAGAGCTATATCGTCAACAAAAAGTAACATATATGCATTATTTATTCAGTATTGTTGTTGTCATTGAACGTATGTTTATCATCATTATATTTGCAAAAATATTTGATGTATATCAATATTACCATTGTCATTGATTTATATGTTTAAATTTGTGTAAATGTTATTTTGTGTACTATGTACTCATGGACTATAAAGTCCTATGTATTGAAATAAAACCTAAAACCTATATAATAATAACTTCATATAAAAAGACAACAAGTCAATATCGTCATCTGACATTTAATTCAGATTTGATATAGTTTTAATATCGTTTATAAATAGAATAAATAGTAATGGAGACAGAGGTTCACCCTGTTTAAGGCCAAGAGAAGCATCGAAAAAGTCAGAGTAAGACATACTTGATGCGTCTTTAACACATGATTTAACATTTCGGTATATTGATTTAATCATATTTACCGCTTTACAACTTAGACCTCATTCAATTAATTTAATCCACAGTGCGTAATGAATTACCGTGTCAAAGGCCTTTTCATAATAGATGAAAGCACAGTACAGTTTTTTGCCTGAATCTTAGATATTTTGAATGACAGAATGTAGAACAAAAATACAATCAGTGGTACTATGGTAATCTCTGAAGTCAAATTAAGCTTCTAAAAATATATTTTCAGATTCAAACCATTTGTTTATTCTGTTCCTTAACACTTGTGAAAATATTTTAGCTAGAGTATTTACTATAGTAATTCCTCTATAGTTAGAGGCCGTGTTTATATTACCTTTCTTATGTATGGGAATAATGTATCCCTTACACCAAGAATCTGGATAAATTCCTTTATCATATACGTAGTTGAATATTTGAGAAAGATACGATGCAATAAACGTATTTGTTTCAATAAAAAAATCAGCAACATTGTTTGTAATATCACATCTTTTATACATACTCATAGTAGCTAAAGTTTGCTAATTTCTTCATCTGTGAAAGCTGCAGCAAATTGATCAATTTGTAATTGTGTATAATCAACAGGTTGTCGATCAGTATTGGAATCTCTATCATTTTGGCGGTTAGAGAGTTTACTAAAATGATCTACAAAATCATTTAGACTTATGTTAATATTTTCTGATTCTGTACAAATAATATGCTTCCAAAAGTGAGTACATTTTCTTTAGAGAAATATGCCCCTTTACTTTTGCGTTTTATAATACAATATAAATGTTTTCTAGAACTCAGAAAAAATAAGCGAATAAATATTGCGGGTATTTTCGCTTATATTTAAGAAAATCCGATTTAGCAGCTTTACACTCATTATTAAACCACAAAGATGTCTTTATTTTAAACTTATTTACATTTTTAGTGCTGCAGGTTTTACCATAAAACTTAAAAGATATATCGAAAATATATTTAGAAAATTCAATGATACTTGTATTAATATCATAATTTCATGATAATAAGCTATTGGTTACATCCTCAAAATTAGCCATTGTTAGTGTTTGAAAAATATTTTTAAAAACCTAACAATTCAGAGGGATCATTTTAATCCCAATAAATTTTATCAAAATATACAGTTTCAGGTGTAGGGTTACCATTCATATTTTAAAAAGACAAAACAAAATCAATAGGACAATGATCAGAAAACTCAATCAGTTCTAAGACGTCCATTCTATCGAATAACGAAAACATATTATATGGAGTTAATACATAATCTACAACACTAGCTGCGAAAGAACGACCATTAACATTATAACATGTAAAGGAACCTGGTTCTCTGCGAACGTTAGCTATGCATAATCATGTTTGTTTACATAGTGACAACAGCTTATTGCCAAAACTATTTGTCTTTTTATCATATGATGTTCTATTTGGAATGTTAATCGGATTAACATCAACATTTGGTAAATCGAGAAATCGATCAAGATTTAAGTTGTCAATTTGATCTGACCGTAGACCCACTCGTGAATTGAAGTCACCTGTTACAAACACATCTCCCAGATCACTGTATTTATCAAAATCATCCAACAGTAATGCTCACATGATATACATTGTAGTTGCTTAATATTTTAGTAAATAGCTTACATAATGTAGTTGCTTAATATTTTATTAACTCTCACATAATATAATAACTGCTTAGACGTGACGCGATGTTCGTACATATATTCAAAAATTGGGGTATTGTAATGTTCATAGCATCGTAATCTTGCGAATTGGGCTCGTATTTCAATGATTTTGGTATCATTCTTTTCTAGACGAATTTTGCTTATGAGTATTAGTTTATTATAGATGTTTGTGAGTATATAGTGTAGTGTCTATTACAAGTTTGGCTAATCCTGGCCATTTGATTGACTAATGGTGATGACTGAATCTATTAATAGTTGACAGGTAAGTAAATCATGAAGGCATTGCCTAGATAAGTTGTTGTGTGGCTATTTGAAGTTCAATGTGGTTGTATGATATTGTTCAGGGTTATGGTGAATTCGTTAACATTTAGGGTTGATTCTGTTTGATTGATGTAAAGTATGATATACCATGCGCTTGTGAACTATATACATGCATTATCATTATAACGCGTATTACTCGTATCATATAAATATTTGATACTCGATCTCCTTAATGAAGGATTGAATAAAATATACAGCCAATATCTTTTATGAAAAAAGCAACTTCATACAAAAAGCATAAACCAATATGCTTCTTGCAATTCGTCTACCTATAACGTTTTGTTATAGTTGTTCTTGTTCTTTGTATATACACTTTTTTGTTTGTGATAATTTGTGTTTTAACGCCATTTGGTTTTAAAATCAAATTCGTAATATTTGACTTATCGCGTTATATAATAACGTGTCCAGGCAACGTAACATGTACGGCGAGGTATTTGATTTCAAATAGTAACAACTTCTTCATTCATGGTACAAAACAACTCCATTTTTGCGAGAGAAGCATATATTCGAGTTGTAATTGTGGCGTAATTTTTGGTGACATCACTAGCGTAAAAATTGAATAAGTAAACAAAACAAAACACGGTTAAAAGTGCCCAAACGTATGAAGCAACTACCAGATGACTAAAATATTCGCCAAGTATAAAATATTTACGATGACAGCAGGTACAGTTTTCTATTCATAGTAATGCTCATGAATTATCACTGCATTTTTTAAGCGAGACTTAAAAAATGTCACACAACAGAAATTTTATCGAAATAACTTAATCACATGTTTTAAGGCTTATACAGCGGCTATTTTGATATCATTTTCCTAATTAGAAATAAGTTCTGCAAATGCTCATAACTTATATTTTAATATGATGCATCGATGAGTTAACTGCGATATATATTTCGAAAGTTATTCACATTTTAACGAGTCTTAAAATATGTCAGGCTTAACGTTTAAACGATTTTTTAAAGCATGATACTTTCAACATAACATTATATACATAACGATTTTAGACATTCTGGCAATTTAAGATGATATAGCCAAGTGAAAGCACTTGATTTATCAGTAATAGTGACATATATAAGCAAATGAACAATGTCCTACTTTGAAACATACTTTACTACATTTGCACTAATGGTGCACTGTAGGATAGAAGTAAAATATATACTAATTCTTACGGCTTGAATATGACTGATTGTTATAATGTCAGCTTGTCATTTAATTGCTTATTATACATGTTATTTAATCATTATGGAATAATTTTAAAGGTAAGACACCAAACACTGGTTGTAAGCATGCCGTTGGTATAATTATTACCTACTTAGTATATGCGACATTTTGATGGATTTTGGCGTCGCGTCATGTTACATGTATAAATGGTGAACGAACATAGCGCGTCACGTCTTAACATTTCAATAACACTCTCACATAATATATTTGCTTTCATATTTCAATAAATAATTAACTTACATAATATGGTTGCTTAGTATGTTAATAACTCTCTCGCATAATAAAGTTGCTTAATATTTCAATACGACTCTCACATAATATAATTGCTTCAATATTTTAATAAATAATTCTCTAATAACAATTCGCACATTTGCTTAATACTTTACTTGCAATTTCATATAAACCATCGCTTAATATTTTAATGACCTTGTTAATTTACTTGATATTTGTTAGCTATATTTATTATGCGAATATGTTATTAAAGTAGCGAGCTATGCACCAGGTAACTCCATAAAACGCTGCATCAAAAATCACTCTGTATCCATTAGACATTAACTTTTACATGTGTTTAATATGGTCATGTTTATGAATTAGTAATATCTAATTGTTGATTTGATATTGCACTACGTGTCCGTTGTGGACAAATTTTGCATTGAATATTCGAGGCGAAACATTTTGACAAAGAATCAGCAGTTACGAATAACACTCAAAACGTTTTGCATCGTAATGAAATTCGTTACAAACTTTACAACATGTGTATATTCTATAAAAAAAATTTTTTTTGAGTGAGAATATGGCAGTGTTAGAACAAAGACAAACTTTAAGAAATACTATGAAGACTTTGATTTGTTTTGTCAGGAATATTTCATTTATTCTGATGTTTGTAACCTTTGAAATTCGGGCTAGTTCTTCTGCAAAATTTGCACAATTAGCAAATGAAGATGTGAAATTTGACACGGCAATATCATTTCATGTTGAACATTCACTTGTTGGGTGTACTAAATTGTGTGTAGAAACACCAGGCTGTTACTATATAAGTTACCAGAGTGATGAGAGGTTGTGTAACTTGCATGCCGGGAATGGAAAGCTAACTTCAAGTCCAGGATGGAAACTTTATTTCAAAGTGTTTGGCGAAACTGGTAAGTTTGATGTACTAAAAATACAATAAAAACTAGTAAATTTGTATTTGATCTATTTGAACCAAGCAAATTGCAAATTAAATCGTGGCACACGGCGATTTCTTCAACTTGAGGGAGCGTTCATATACGCATTACCCCCATCTGACAGTCATATTAGTGGTAGAATGAGAAAAAAGTACCACCGATGAGTTTTATATCAATGTAAAGCTACATGTTAGTACTGGTGAATGCAAAATATGTTTTCAAGATGCAGTTTCAAGTTTAATCAAGTTCATATAGTTAATTTCGGTAATCATAAAACAGCATTTTTCTATGAAAATCCGTCCAAAACATCGTTGTTTTAATAGTTTTGTTTCAATCCGCTGCACGCAGACAACCGTATAATATTGCAATACCTTTATGAAAACAGCGTTTATTCCATACGGTTGTCCGAACATATTGCAAATTGTGTGCCAACTTGCCACTTGTTTGCTTTAAATCAAATACAATGACGAAAAGTAATGCCGGAATTATTAAAATCAATATTAAGAAAGTAATACCGACCAAACAGTGAGAAAATAAATCAAAAAAGTTGTGAATAAGGAATTCTCGCCCTCGGCACAAGATATGTACCTCGTTCTTTGTACGTATCTCAAAGCCTCGTGTGAGAGTACCTTATTCACAACCCAACGCATTGGCAGATTCTCTTTATTCAGTTAAATGAATTACTTGACAGCCATTTTGGATTTCTCAAAACGTTAGTCATGATTCCACATGTCTACCAGATTTTTTTTGAAAACTTCAAAGTGTAGCTTTACATTGATATAAAACTAAGACATCGACCTTTTTGCAGGTTGGATGTTCCCAGGGAATTTACTTTTTTATCCGCACGAGTTCACGAGTCTAGTTTCACTTTGCCCACCTCCAGTTCTAGAATCGCCTCTACGCCTACGAATGAAAGAAACAGCCAAAGAATAAGCTATACTTAATTTCTAACTTCACATGGTGCATATATATATGCTCACAGTCCACTGACACATACATCTACTTCCTAGCTTTACATGATACGTTCTTCCTATGGTATGGAGAGGGTGTTATTTGTGGTCATCTTTGGAAGTCATTTTAGCCATATTATACTTTGATGTACTCTCATTACTTGCTACCCTGTTGTTTCGAGCAATAAAACAGTCCATGTGTATATTCATAAGCTTACCTTTGAACTTTGACATACATCGACATTCCAGGAAAGACACAAAAGGATCTAAAGGCAGGAGCGACAGCTTTTCAATCTTCGACATTCGATGGATTATTGGCTAGTTTAGCTTTAGACGGCAATATAGACGGCGTCTTAAATCATGACTCTTGCGCTCATACATCGACTGGTACAAATACATATTGGATGATGCAACTTGGTGTCCCGGGTGTGGTTGGGAAAGTAGTGATTTACCTGAGAACGGACTTTGGTATGTATTGTTCTTCGTAACTGATTGTAATATCTCCTAGTGAGCGCAGCATTTATAACCACAAATGTCGTGTGATCCCTTTAAAAATTATCTAGAGATGCATATTAGTTACAATTCGCTGTGAAACTACACTTTGGGACCACTTCATTATTAAGCCTACATCATAATACAGAATTCTTCTTCGATTGTTGTTTAATAATCATTAGAAAATTTCTCAATTTTGTGTTCTAAATATTAAAATAAAAAACATTTTAGTTGAGAGGAACACAAACCGGGCGGTATTGGTTGCACAGAGTTATGATGATGGCGTGAACAATGTTGGTATAGAATGTGGACGGTATGAAGGACCTTTTATCACAACTCCACCATTCAGGATGTCGTTCAGTTGTCCACGTCCAATCTTTGGTGAATTTGTGAGGATAACAATGCTGACGGACGACTACATGGAAGTTTGTGAAGTGTTTGTATATACACAATGAGAAAAACATGACATATATCATAAGTACTAAGACACTGGAGCGAATCAGTAGCATCAATCACCAAATTATGAGCCGTTTGGAGGCTTTGAAGATGGCTAATCACGTAAACTAATCTTTAATTTAACACAGAATTGAGATTTTAATGCCGCTATGTGTTTTTCCTATTTCAGCAGACACACTTTATTCATGTAACATTCCGGTCAAACAATGTCTGGCTACGTTGCACAGTCATCTAATCACATAACACATAATTACACGACACTTGTTATGTTAGTCTTTCACCATTGAAGTTTTTAGACTTTAGATCAGTGGTTAGAGAAGTATAGCATACTTGAAATGGTGTACCTTTTCTAGTCATTTATTTTAATGTCTTCTGTATAGCAAATCATGACCACTGCGGTCTATTAATTAGGCATATTGACACAGTAATGACAAAAACAGTACTGTCACCAAATGATTGTTTTTTATAAAATGTTTGCTGTCCTTATGTAATATTCGTCCTTTAAAACTTGTAATGAATTGAAGCATTGTTTAAATCCGATAGTACTAAATGTTAAATCAATAATTTCTCTGGTAAATCTTATCATCTGAAAACAATGACCTCAATATTTTGAAACATCTCGATTTTAGTGAAAACACAGTAATGTTCTCTATTTAAGTCCTGCGTTTTTTACCACGAATTTCTAGTTTTACCGTTTAACATGTTTGTTAATTGTGACAACAATGCACATTTTTGATGGACATATTTACCATGATTTCATTTACCGAGCATAATGTACGAAAATGTATAAAATGTCCTGCATTAATGTCCAGACTTAATAAAATGATATTTACTTCTCACTTGCACTATTTATAGTAATGCTGCAATTACTAATTGTTGTTTCAGTAATAGTGTGTATTGTATGGTTCGTTCAGTGAGATTTGTTCTTGTTGTAATGTTCGAGACAGACCATGTAGAATTTGACAATATTTTTTTATTTAATGGCTCATATATAATTCCAGTGTATTTCTTTTTTATAATCATGTTTCCAACCTTAGCTTCTATTGTGATTATATGTACGGTATATCGAAAGATATTAGAAAATATGCATAAACAATGGGCTTTGATGTCAGATCAATTCAAGTTTCACCAATTTATAGATTTAAAAACTAAACCATAATGATATACTTAAATAAACCCACTGTATAAAGTGCATTGCAAGTGATTGAAACAAATATTACTATTGATTGGTCTTCTATAAACCAATATCGCACGTAAATTACAAATTTTTGAACAACGATTACTACTCTGCATATAGGAATATATTACAACAAATAGTCTTAAATTGACTATAAATGTAGAATGCAAGGAATCTTGCCTCAGTTTTGTTATAACGTCCAGCGTTTGTTAGATACTTGACTTTAAAGAAATTCCGTACCCAGAACCCCGCTGTTTATTACGTGATACGCCATAGATAAATCAAAGCTCTGAAGGTACTTCTGTTGTTCGGAACTACAAAGCAGTCAAAAGTTGAATTTCATTGTAGGGTGAGTTTTTGAATCCGAACGATAGTTCGCACATGAATTTCGATGCATACTTGAGTACTACTAACGCTTTTCTACACCCGCTATGCAGTTGTTAAAGCTGTTCCCGTTCCATGTGCTTTCAGTACTTTGATTTATGATTCCCATCTGATCACAAAAAGTAGTTCAGCAAATAGCATAACATCATATAGTCTACATTACCTGCCTCTTTGTATACTCAACTTTTGCAGAATGTAATATCTCACACATGAAGACACACTCGAAGAAAAAGTTACACGTTATAAGCATTAAATCAATCGATTACAATTTCCCGATGAACCACTTTTTTAAATATCTGGTTGACACACAGTTATCATCGCATCGTCCATGAATTCAATGATGACTTCTATACGTTTACAATAGAAGCTAGGAACCAGACAAATTAGCATATAAAGCACGAGGATTATGACGTCATCCTTCCTTGAAATGTGTGTACTGATAGTAAATATTGTAGTAATCCGAGGGACAGGATTGTTTAGATTTTTTACGACTGTCTAGTATTGCTCGTTTACGATATTGCATAGCCATCTGATTTTGACTTATATGCTCGTAATATTTGAATTTGTATTTATGCCATTGAACTGAAAAAAATGGAACTATGTTCGTAGGCGGAAGGTTAAATTAATGGAAGCTGTTCGGTATGCAGGTTTTCAATGAAAACTGAGCGATTTCTGAAATACGGTAATAACTTTATTGTTCGTACCGAACAACAAAAATGAAAACAAGTATCAAAATTCTGAGGCACGGTTCCCTAGATGAACATTTCGGAAACAAAATACCGAAAACCGCTTTGAAATCCAGCATCAAATAAGACGACAATATTCGAAAATGACACCTAGCTGAGCAATTAACAATTAAAGTGTCGGATCATTATCGTCTCATGAAATCAACGAATTTGACTCACCCATTCAATTTTGATAGCCAATCAAAATCGCTAATGTTAACGGTTCAATAATTAAAACCACGCCCAGGTGTGATGTCTAGTAAGAGATTTTATAACAAATTTTTGTAATCTTTTTAAATAACGTAAAATATTATTTTACGTTATTTTAGAGATTTTAACCAAGCCAGGTACGTTAATGTTCGCTACATTTATTTAACTTTTCTACGAGCGCTTGACATTTAATGGTTTAGTATAGTTGCTTTCTGTGTTTAAATTGTTCTTGACATTTTTTTATTGGTTGCAAAGGCATGCGTGCGTCCGTACGTGCGGCTTACATGTAATGTTTGGCATTCATTGTTTAAAGATACTATTGTACCAACAGTTGATATCAAGTTATTGTCATTGCATTTTTGAACAAGTATATGTCTTACCTTTAATTGGTGAAATGAACCCATAATAAAGATATTTCCCTCTTTTGTAGATACATATGGTACATTATTAAATATTTGTTTATCTTTATTGATGAAAATGTGTCATACATGTATGATACAATTTATTACACATATAAGAAAAGTAATTTCGCTTTAGCTTTCAATGTCCATAATATTATTAGCTACATATATATTTGCAATATAGTAAACTGTAACTTTGTAAACATAAGCATTATCAAATTACTTTGTATATAAACTATACTTAGGAATAGTATAAGTCAGTTCAATGTTTGCAGAACAGAGACATTTTTCAATGTGTAAACCTACACAGCATAATATATATTTGGTCATTTCAACAATTGAACTATGCCGAATTTTGTCTTCACATGTTTTGTTATTATACTTACCTAAAATTATTTTGGCCGATGTTTTACGATTGGACCTACGTTTTGTACATTACTAGGTATCCCTTGTTTGGAAATAGTAAAGTTTCTTTCCGCTATCGTTTCTGTCGTATTACTTGACTGGTGATCAAGATATTTTGTGATCACAAACTTAGATGTGTATGCTTTCGATATTCAGTTGAATAAATTGTGTTGTAAATTCTCTTATTTTTCCAAAAGCATTATTAGAAGAATTCGTGTTCCAGAACATTCATTAATTGTACCATTAGCCATAACAAGAGTCGTAGAAAGAGCACGTACGCTCGAATGAATGAAGATATCAGAATGATATATCAATTTGAAACTTAAGCACTTAGGTTTAATGATTCAATCAAAAAATCCGAGTAAAACAACTTGGCTAAGACCATTTCATCGTTTTAGTGAAATTTGAAGAAAAACAACAGCTCTGCAATTGTTGATTGTTGGTTGAGTACATTGTAATATCTTAGTATGTTGTGATTATACAGTGGATCATGTAATGTGATCTGTTTATTTGCTTACAAACTGTAGTACTTAGTAAGATTCATTTAGAAAATCTACAGCACCAAGCGTTAAGATCTGAGTTACATGCACACCCGCGAATGCAACAAATGTATTTTTTAAAAATCAGACACAAGCTGTTCTTTGTCTTAAAGGAAATGTTGGATTCGTGTAATTGGACTTCTTGTGACCTTATCAAAGTATTGGTTCAGCATGTTCATAAGTCATAATCTCAAACAACGAATTTGTATTCTACTGACAGGTAGGCCCCTATATTTTTTATTTACATCGGTAAATACAAATGGATAGACAAATGTTTCGAAGCAACCTAGGACGATAAAGAATTATGTCAAAATTTTCAACAAGTTACTAGTAGTTAAAAGAAATTGTTGACCATTGTTTTCATCGCAACTTTTACAAAAAAAACTTGATAGTACATATTTACGATCACTTTAATCTGAAATTAGGGAAATCATGATCGAAGTGTGCAAGGAAACTCTAGCAGTTATATCAAGCTTGTAGCAAATTCTGAAATATAGAACTAGTCCAGTCAGTGTAGCCTAAAAAGAGGATCAACCTAGACAAAATTGCAAAAGTTTTCATTTTATTACACCATATAATCTTTCATGTATTAAAAATCCCAACATGAGGCATGCGCAGAATTCCGGAAATTTCACTCTGAATGTGACCATATAAAGAACGCATAAAGATAACATTCAAAAGCATAGGACAGCGCTACCTAATTTTATGAAACAAAGTCCCGCTATCTATGAACGACCTATGTAATTAACTGACCTGAAGAAAGAACAGTGTAGAATAAAACAGTTGTCACAAAATCTTTGGGGACAACCATACTAAGCCCCGCCTCCCGCAGGAATTTTGTTATAAGGTTATTGAGTTCGAAATACGTTAAGCAACACTATTAAGTGAAATTGTTATATATTAAGTGGCGAGCTATGCGCTAGAACACCATATGAACTTTTTAAATCATCCCCTTGTGTATCCATTAGAGATGGGTTTTAGATGTGCTCAATGTCTTATGAATTATTACAAGCACATAACTCTTACTTTACAATGTATTAAATAACTTACTAGTATTGTTGATGACATTTGCATTAATTATTGGAAGCGAAAAATTCTATCGTAGAACAGTTGCGTTTTGAAAGCGTAATAAAATCTGTTTCTATTGCAAACAGCAAGTGTATACAATCAAACATGGAACATTAAATTTTGAATCTGAATATGGCAGTTTTAATACAAAGACAAACTAAGAAATACCACGAAGGCTTTGATTGGTTGTACTGACAAGTAGCCCCCCCCCCCCTGTATTATTTACACTTACAAACACTAACAGTCAAGATAAAAAGCATTTCTTACTATATATGTTTACAATATAAATAACTACGTACAAATTCGTTTCTAACATGAGGTTTCAGTTTGAGGATAGAGAAAGAAAAATGATCTTGCTTGACATAAGAAGCATAAGTTTAATTAATTATTTAAATAATCATTGAACGAAACTTCTGAAGATTTGGCTAAGTATATTAATATTTTTGAAGATATTTTTTCTAAGATCAAGATCAAACGGACAATGATAGTCAAACATTTCAAAGCAACACAGGACGACGAAGAATTGTGTCAGAGGTTTCAACAATTTAAGTTAGTTATAAAAGAAATGTTAACCATTGTTTTCATCGAAGCTTTTACAAATAACTTGACAGTACATATTTATTATTTAAGTATACCTCTTCAAGATCACCTTTATGTAGAAACAAGCATGGGTTCAATGTACAAAGAGGACTCTACCAGTTCACGCAAGCTTGTAGCAACTTCTGAGAACATCAAAAGACATATGACAGTGACACCTAATTTTCAGGAATCAAAATTCCACTATCGCTCAACGACTTGTGTACATACCCAACCTGAAGCAAGAACAGGGGAAGATAAAAACAATTGTCTCAAAATATGCTAGTTCCAACATCCCGCGGAATTGACTGAAAACATATTCAGTATCAAAATCTTAGATTGGTATCAAAATGTAAGCAATTGTATGATTTTAGATTATTATAAAATATTAAGCATGGAAGTGTTACTAAAATATTAAGCAACCATCTTTATTATGCGAATTTGTTATTAATGGGCCGAGCTATGCACAAGTGAACCTTTACAATGGTTCAATAACGACCTCTTGTATCCATTAGGCATTAACTTTACATGTGTTTACTATGTATATGAATTATTAATATCTAATCGTTGCTTTGATTTCCGTTGATGGCAAATTTTGCATCGCCATGATTATAGAAGACGAAACAGTTTGACAAAAAATAGCAGTTACAAGTAACACTTTCAAAACGTTTACATCGAAATGACATTCGTTACAAACTTTACAACATGTGTAAATTCTATTGAAAAGTTTAACTTTTGACTGACAATATGGCAGTTTCAACACAAAAACTTTAAGAAATACTATGAAGACTTTGATTTGTTTTGTTAGGAATATTTCATTTTTTCTGATGCTTGTCACCTTTGAAATTCGTGCTAGTTCTTCTGCAAAATTTGCACAATTAGCAAATAAAGATGTGAGATTTGAAACGAAACTATCATTTCATGTTGAATATTTACTTGTTAAGTGTAATAAATTGTGTGTAGAAACACCAGGCTGTTACTATATGAGTTACCTCAGTGACCCGAGGTTGTGTAACTTGCATGCCGGGAATGGAAAGTTAACCCCAAGGATGGAAACTTTATTTCAAAGTGTTTGGCGAAGCTGGTAAGTTTGACATTCCAAAAGTACAATCAAACTGGTGCGTTTGAGCCATGTAAACTGCAAATTAAATCGTTACAGAGGGCATTCTTTCCAACTTATATATACGCAGTGCTCCTCTCCTAACTTTTAAAACAAATCAGCCAAATTTGATTAGTGGCAGAATGATTGTTTGTATGTGAAACGAAATAAACCTAAATGCATAAATTCAAATAATGAATATTGAAAGCGATCTGTAAATTTTGCTAAGGAACTATGGATAAAATGATAGACAGATAATTTGGAAGTTACAAATCGATCATTTTCTATACTCATATTCCGACATAGTTTTCCTCTTTGTAAGGTAAAATACATTTTATTTACTTTTTTGTGAAAGAGAGCGGGACATGTTTGAATTGAGCAAACGATGGTTCAGTCGTTACTTAGTTAGTAATACTTTATCATGTTAACTTCAACCAATCATGTTTGTTAAATTACAGCGACAAGTTTTGTCAAAAATGTTTTGAGACAACACTATAAGGTTATAAGAACAATTTTGATGTTACACTTTTTGATATGAATGTTGCATTTCTTGTCAGATATAACTTGGTACACTTTAATACAGTCCCTGTGGAACCCCGCGTGCAAAAAGGTCCATGGGCAAGTTATATAATTATTAATGTAAAGCGACATGTTAGTAGTTGCAAAACATGTTCAATCATAAAACTCACAGTCTTGTCCTACGAAAATCAGTTTAAAAAACTCGTTGTTTAATATAATTTAGCTTTTAAAGTATCTGGCTTGGATGCCATGTCAAATTAGGTTTTACCAATTTATAGATTTAAAAACTAAACCATATTTATATACTAAGATAAAGCCACTGCATAAGTGAATTGCAAGTAATTTGAAACAAATATTATATTTGATTGGTCAAGTATCTAACGAACTGAAGACTTTATAAAAAAAACTGAGGCAAGGTTCCCTGCTTTATACATTTATAGTCATTTTAAGGCTACTTAAATAACTGTAAATGCAGGAAAATGTGCCTCAGATTTTTGATAACGTCCCCTGTTCGTTAGATACTTGACTTTAAAGAAATTCTGTACCCTGAACCCCGCTGTTTATTACGAAATACGACATAAATAAAAAATGAAGACAAGTATCAAAATTCTGAGGCACTGTTCCCTAGATGAACATTTCCGCTACAGAATAAATCCGTTATCAAATAACGCGGCAATTTTAATTCGAAAATGACATCTACTGAGATTTTTGTAATCGTCTCATGTAATCAACTAATGTGGATTAATTGATGCATCTCATTCAATTTTGATATCCAATCAAAATCGCGAATATGTACGGTTCAATACTGTGGAATCATTAATTTTCGTTGAGGATTTAATTTCGTGTATCGGCTCATCCCCGAAATCAAATCCCCATGAATTCAAATGCAGAGATAAGGCATTCAAATATCAATATCCACGAATTTATGTCCCACGAAATAGCCATTTTAGTAAAAAAAAACACGGAAATTGAGCCCAACGGAAATAAATGAAAATACATGCCCAGGTTTGATGTCTAGTAAAAGATTTGATAACAAATTATTGTCATTAATGAATTAATAGTATCATATCGTATCAATAAACTACACAACACGTTAGAGATGGTTAACGCTGATATAGTAAACCGATAAAGGGGTACAGTGTTTATCGCAATAAAACACTATTTTTGCGCATTTGGTCAGGATTTTTTATGATTGGTATTAAAGTGTGATCTTTAATCTTTGTAAATGACTTAATTTAATATTTTACGTTGTATTAGCGTTTATAGCCAGGTCCGATACATTAACATTCATTTTTTTTAAAGATATTGTTGAACCAACAGTAGTATTGTACATTACTAGGTTTTTCCTTGTTTAGAAATACGTGAAATTCAATATATTTTATGACCACAAACTTAGATGTGTATGCTTTCGATTTTCAGTTGAATAAATTGTTGTGTAAAATTTCTTGTTTTCATTTTGCCAAAATCCCTATTATTATGAGAATGCATGCTCCAGAACATTCATCAATTGTGCCATTCACCATTCTAACAGTTACAGATCGACAGCACGCTCGAATCAATGAAATTATTAGAATGATATTAGATTGAAAGTAAAGCATTTAGGTTTATTTATTTAGATATCAATATATGAGGAATATTCAATATGTAATGTGTATTGTTCTATAATAGTATTGATACGTCTGGATAGCTCTATTCAATACCTTTACAATTGTATATATATGAATATTTAGTCCAACACAAAATTGCCAAAGATCTTCATTTCAAGAGAGCCATTTGTTGACCACTGTTGAAAAAATGGTTTATAGCTTACATAAAACTTCGTAGAAAACTCGGCCATTCATTGAGGCAATTTTTTACTGAATTGGGGGAAGTTTATTGCTCCCTTAAATGTATCTTTTGTGAGTTTTGTTACTGACGACAAAAAGCAAAACAATGGTTCAATTTTGTTTAACTAAAGACAATTTGCAATCATATCACTACTGGTGATGAGACCTGGATGCATTATAATGAGTCAGTTAGAAAATTGGAAACAATATGTGGCTTATCAAACACAGTAAACAGCCTGTAGTTGTTATCAAAAGGGCAATGAGAAAGAAGGTCATGTGTGCGATATTCTTCTCATGTGACGGTATACCCAAACAAGTGTATGTGCCTAACGGCAAAAAGTACCACAGGTCGGTATTACCGCGATGTTGTTTTTAAAAGCCCAAGATAAATGAAAAACACGACGTCCAGTGACTGACTGTCAACATGTTTGCCTACTTCATGATAATGCTCCAGCACATTCATCTGGCTTTGTAAACCAATTTCTGAAGTCGGAGAAGGTAATCATCTTGTCGCACACACCATACCCACCAGATATTGCTCCCTGCGATTTTTTTTCTTTTGTCCAAAACTGGAAAAGTTCTTATCTGGTCGTCGATATAAGTACAGACAAGCCCTTAGCTCTGCTGTTTTTCAGTTTCTCTGAAGTATACACAAATCAGGGACCCGTTACGCATTTCAGAAAAGTATTCAAAGACTGAAGTTATGTATTCCTAACAACGGGAAATACTTTTAGGGGATGGAAAGTTATTTTGATCAATAAAGTCGATTCTTTCTAAAATAATTAAGACAATACACATTACTTATTGAACATCCATCGTATTCGAATAAAGCAACTTGACTAAGGCCATTTTATCGTTATAGTGAAATTTGAAGAAGAAAAAACAGCTCAGCAGTTGATGATGTACATTGTATCATCTTAGTAATGGTGTGATTGTACTGTGGATTATGTAATGTGATATGTCAACTTGCTCACAAACTGATGCATCTGTTTAGAATCATTTAGAAAATCTACAGCACCAAGAGTTAAGGGTTGAGTAACCCGCACATCCATGAAAGTTAATTATTGTCCAAAAGCAAATGTTGGATTTATGTAATTGGACTGCTTGTAACTTTATCAAAATATTGGTTCATCATATGGAAAAGTCATACTTTAGAACAAACGAATTTGCATTCAACTGATGGGTTTGTCCTCTATATTATTCACATTGACAAATACAAATTCCGTCAAAAGTTTCAACAATTTAACTTAGTTATACAAAAAATGTTGACCATTGTTTTCCTCGCAACTTTTAGAAATAACTTGACAGTACCTATTTACGTATATCAATATCACTTTAATCTGGAATTAGGTAAATCGTTAGCAAAATGAACTCAAGCAGTTCTCTCAAGCTTGTAGCAAACTCTAAAACAAATATAATTTATAAAGATAAGATTTTAAAATGCATCAAACATTATGTGACAGCGTCACCTAATGTTCATGAAACAAAATTCCAATATCTCTCTATCCGACCTGAAGCAAGAACAGGGGAAACTATAAATAACAAGAATAAAATCTTTGGGGAAAACTATCCTAGGCACCTGACGTCCAGCAGGTTTCTTTTTTTTGAGAACATAAAGCCCGGTATACGTTTAGCAAATACATGCTTATATTTGCGAGATTGTTATCAAAATGTTAAGCAACTACTAGTATGATTACGTGAATGAGTTATCAAAATATTAAGCAACATCTATATCAGAGAATGTTATTAAAGTATCGAGCAATGCATGAATTATTAGTATCTTACTTTTGTTCTGATATTGCAGTAAATTTCCATTGATGACAAATTTTGAATTGATTATTGGAGGCGAAGAATTTTGACGAAGAGTCAGCAGTTAACACTTTCAAACCGTCTGGCAATCGTTTTGAAATTCGTTCATGAGTTACAAACCTTACTATCTACAGAAAATTTTACTTTTGACTGAGAATATGGCAGTTTTAATACAAAGACAAACTTTAAGAAATGCTATGAAGGCCTTGATTTATTTTGTTAGGAATATTTCATTTATTCTGATGTTTGTAACCTTTGAAATTCGTGCTAATTCGTCTGCAAAATTTGCACAATTAGCAAATGAAGATGCGAAATTTGACACGGAAATATCATTTCATGTTGAACATTCACTTGTTGGGTGTACTAAATTGTGTGTAGAAACACCAGGCTGTTACTATATAAGTTACCGCAGTGACCAGAGGCTGTGTAACTTGCATGCCGGGAATGGAATGCTTACTTCAAGTCCAGGATCGAAACTTTATTTTAAAGTGTTTGGCGAAACTGGTAAGTTTGATATTCTAAAAACATTGTAATTATTTTTCTAACATTTTTTGTAAAAGGGAGCGGGGCATATTTGAATTAAGCAAACACTGCTTGAATCGTTACTCAGATGAAGAACATTGCTAAATCACAGAGACAGTTGTTTATTATTGTTTATTAAATAAATATGAAGGTCGTCTTATCCGGTAAAAAGAAAATAGGTTATTTTTTTCAATTAATTGGTGGCCATCTTGTATTTCTCAAAACGTCGGTCATGATTCCATAAGTCACGTTCACGTTGTGACGTCACTTCAGAGAACATGGTTCACTAAAATGGCGACGTATAAGCAAGGTGGAGAAATAATTTACTTTTAATTTTAGAGCCTTTTTTCCACAGTTACTGTTGCGCAAACATTGTAATATGGGTATTCTAAAGATTCTATATTTACCAAGCTTTAATGCTCTCTTTCTTATTAGCTACATTAAAACAGTATGTACCTTTCGGAGAGAAGTGTTTTGTCGCCAGTTTTATGTGTATTTATTTCGGTGTGTTGGCAGGTTTCGAACAGAATGGTGATTTGGAGAGGGTATTATTTTATACGTGGTTATTTCTGAGAGTCATTTTAGCTATATTATACTTTGATGTACTCTCAATTCTTGCTACCCTGTTAGTGCGAGCGATATAACAGAATATTTCAGAAGCTTACTTTGATATACATCGACATTCCAGGAAAGACACAAATGGATCTAATGACGGGAGCGACAGCTTTTCAATCTTCGACGTTCGGTGGACTTTCGGCTTATTTAGCTTTAGACGGCAATATAGACGACATATTCATCCATGGCTCTTGCGCTCATACCTCGACTGGTACAAATACATATTGGATGATGCAACTTGGTGTCCCGGGGGTGGTTGGGAAAGTAGAGCTTTACCTGAGATCAGACTATGGTAAGTATTGTTCTTCGTAATTTATTGTAATATTCCCTAATGAACTTTTTTTCGATAGATTTTTAATAATCCTTAGAAAATCTCTTAAACTTGATTTGAGATTCGGTGTTCTAAATATTGAAACAAAAGCAATTTTTAGTTGCCAGGAATTCTAATCGGGCGGTATTGATCGCACAGAGCTATGATGAGGGCGTGAACAATGTTGGTATAGAATGTGGACGGTATGAAGGACCTTTAATCACATCTCCACCATTCATGTTGTCGTTCAGTTGTCCACGTCTAATCTATGGTGAATTTGTGAGGATAACAATGCTGTCGGACGACTTCATGGAAGTTTGTGAAGTGTTTGTTTATACACAATGAGAAAAAATGACATATCTCATCAGTACTAACACATTGTAGCGAATCTACAGCAACTGTTATTTTCAAATCTCACAAAAAATGTGATGCAAGAATTTCTTATTTTCTCGTTTAACATGTTTGTAAATTTTGTAAATATTTGATGGACATTATTTACCATAATTTCATTTACCTAGCATAATGTATGCGAGTGTAATAAATGTTCGACATCAGATTTAATAAAATGAGATTAATTGGTCACGTGCACTATTCATGATAAAGCTGCAAATACTAAGCGATTATGGTTTTATTAATAGTGTACACAATCGGAGAATGCCTTTCTTGTAGAAGTTGTATGGTTCGTTCGCTGAGAGTTGATGGTTTGTTGTTGTTGTTGTTCGGTACGAACACGAAGTTCTAGTAACCTACCGCCTACTAACTTAGATCCAATTTTTCAATTCAATGACATACATACAAATTCAAATAATACGTGAATATGAAATTATATAAGTCAAAATCAATAAAACAATAAAAGTCCAGGGCTTGATGGAATATTTAATTTTATCATTTTTCTGGAACAAAATATGTATTTTAGTGATCAACTCTTTAAATGAAGGATTAAAACATAACGAACTTTCAAGCACACAAAAATTAGAAGCGTTATCTCTAATATGTAAAAAGGTGACCCACTAAACTTAGAAAATTGGAGACCTATCACTCTTCTGAACAATGATTATAAAATCGCTGCAAAATCATGATCAAAAAGACTCCATAAAGGGATACATAAAATAATAGAACATGACCAACAAGGGTATATCAAAAATAGATTTATTGGACATAATATTAGATTAATACAAGACATCATTGAATACACTGAAATCAACCAAGTGTCGGCCTTGACGTGTCAAAAATAACCTTGACGTGTCAAAAATAACCTTGACGTGTCAAACATAACCTGTCAAAAATAACCTTGAACGTCGCGCTCTACGTGGCCTTGAACATGTAGAACACTGGCGCGTGCAGGCAAAAAGTATAAATACCCCCGGCGCAGACACTATTTTTTCATTAGCTAGCATGGAGTCCTTCAACATGCCATACGATATATTGAGAGAAGCACTAGAATCGTCTGAGTTGATAGACCAGAATGCGGGTATGCAGTATCAGTACAACCAGCCGAAGTACAACCAGCCAAAGTACAGTCAACTACAGTATAGTCAAGCACAGTACAGCCTGTCTAAGAACAGTCAACCACAGTACAGCCTGTCCAAGTACAGTCAACAGTCCATGGTAGATGTACAGCCAATACAGTACATGGTAGATGTACAGCCAATACAGCCCATGGTAGATGTACAGCCACAGTCCATGGTAGATGTACAACCCCCTATGGCGAATACACAGCCTATGGTAGATGCACAACCCACAATAGCGAATACACAGCCTATACAGTCTATGGCGAAAACACAGCCTATACAGCCTATGGCGAATACAACGGGTGATACAAAGCATACAACGGGATTGTCTGTTCTACAAGGTATCAGGGAAGAAATGGTACAGATGAATCAAGTAAAGCAAGAGATGGTCAGACTCATGAAGAATCAAGAAGTACGGTTTAAGCCACAAGAAACGATTGTACCTGTACAGTTTATGCTTGATTCAAAGAAACGAGAACATGAGCATGAGAAAAAGAAACCGGAGCATGAGAAAAAGAAACCGGAGATGACAGAAACGAAGAAACGAAAACATGACCTTGAGAAACAACCTCGGGGCAAGTATGGTAAAGAAATAAAGAAATGAAGATCTGAACGTGACCTTGAGAATGCACAACCTAACAGCTATGAAGAAACCACGGGTTTAAAAAACCACCAACGGCCCTTTTCAGGGCCACCATGTCTTTTCGAAAGAAAATTCTCCAATTGTCTCAAATGAGTTTTAAGTCTATACACACACACACAATGGTCCCAGAAAATTCCTTAAATCCATTTCATACTATTTTGGGCACCAAACATTGATTTCCAATGAATTCCAATTTGTCCCAATTTGTCACAATTTTGTTTACTTCTGGCACCAACATGTGTGTGCAAATGGTGCCAGGGTTTCGCCCTATACTACTATTGTATAAATATTTTTTATATTTATGTTTATTCCATTCCCTCTTCTGAAAAATCTTGGAAACGATTTGGATTTGAATTTTCCTACGAAATCACCATAATTGTCGTTTGTTAAATTAGAATCATATAATTAGAATCATGCAGAAATCAGAATCATATAAATGCTTCATTGCATAGCCTAAAAGACACTGTCGTACTATAACCCCAACTACAATCGTCAAGTTCCACCTTCGAAAATTGTTCCGGAGTTGGCTCCCAAACCACAAAAGTTACGTTCATGAACTAAAGTTGTGAGCTTTCTAAAACCGGCGGCCACCTGATGGACATATACTTTATATCCAGTAATGTAATAAAATGTAGCAGCTAATTTTCTAAACATCCTATGTTTCTTTCTCGGTATTTTGGGAATATGACCCATACCCTTGTGATTGGGAATTTTTCGGTGTTTTAATCGAAATTGGGAAAAATGTATTACTACAATTTTTGCAATGTTCAACTTATTTTTCTTATTTTCCCATAGAACAACAAGACTAATTTTGATGCAAAGCATCAAAGACGGCGCACATGTTGTTTCAAGTACAAGGTATTTTACGTAAGAATAAATAATAAATTTTGAGAATGTGGATGTCTAGTGTGAACAAGCTTTTACTTTGATTTGGCCTTCTAGCCTTATCTGACCCATTATAAAATCTGACCTAGATTTTATTGATGAGCATCATGACAAATTTTCTACAAAATTTTGTCATATTTGTAACTAGATTACCCAAGTATGACGAAAGTTGTTTCAAACATGCATCATGTTACTATGTGACAAATGAGCAAAAACAAAACCTCTCATGAAAGAGATGTTTCTAAAATGCCAGCCAAGTAGTCATTCATGTTAAAGGTCTCAATCAAGACAGGTCATACACAGATGATAACCAATTTTCATGTAAAGTTTGAAGATCTTATGCCCAACCGTGCACAAGTTACTTATTGTAAGGAGACTGTTTTGTTGTCTGAAGGAAAACCATTTGTTCAACCTACCCAACAATAACTGACTTGTACAAAGCAATATATTCCCACATGTTCGACCTGGGCATATATAAGAAAAAACGAAAAGTATGTATAACCAGTTAAAATAAATTTATTATCAAAAATGCATTCTTATGCAACAACAAATGTTAAGTTATTAAAGAGATTACATGTAGTTAAACTGATACAAAAATAGTTACTAATTGCACTTTGTGGAGGTATAACAGCACATTCACGAAAGTTGCAAGTTTTAAGACGAAATGTGCATTAAATAAGATTTAAAAAGGAAACATGTACATGAAACAGTACAGTCACAACAATACTATAAATTCATATTAAACACAGTTGAGCAAATGTGCACTTAAGCTTGAGCAAATAGCATACCTGAATGTTGCTTTTTATGATAGTGAAAATACAAACTTATACATCACAATACTTAATATAATGTTTTATTTTACAAGAGAAGAAGTTGCTATGAATATTTTTTAATACATTGAAATAGAAACATATTAGAATTTGCAAAAATTATGTTATATCTAATTTGTATCATTAGTTCAGCATTCCTTCGACACCTACAACTGGCACAAGTAAAATACTAAAAATTAGTTTTGACAATTAAAACAAAACATTATTATGAAGTATGTGTAATGAATATATAGTGTTAATAATAATAATGTTCTTAGATTGGTTATCACAAAGTACATAGCAAGCTAAAATGGGGGAGTTAAGATTGCCCTATATCACTGTCATGAGTATTTACAATCCAAATGGAAAAATCTCAATTGCCTACAAATTTTCTATGTTTTATCAGGTGACCAAATTAAATACTGACCTAATTCAGCCACTAATATCTGGTGAAGATTGCAAGCTCTACTTGGGAAAATAATCAATGGTCAATGGTTTAATAAAAATTAAGTTTTTACAGTTTAAATGGAAAAATGCAATAGGAAAGATTGATTTGCTTATGATATTATAAGAGTTACAAAAAATAAATTAGCTACATTTATACCAAGACAGTCCTGTAGTCTGGTACACACAAAAAAATATACATATTCACAAAGAAATGTAAAGATAACAATAGTGACAGGAGAACTAAAATATAAGAGAACTTTTTTGCACTTTCCTTAAAGCTTTATACAGATATACATTTGAGGAAATAATCAATGGCACATGGATTATTAAAAATGATTTTTATGAGTTTAAATGGGAATAAAAAGAAACATGTCAAAGTTGAAAAATTGATTTTTTTATGAGATCATACAAGTCGTAATGCAAACATGATTAACAACATCTCTACCAAGAAAGTCCTGTAGCCTGGTCTACACAAAACACAAGCAATATATATATACATAGACATATTTACTAAGATATGTAAACAACAACAATGGACAAGATAAAGCTCAAAGTCTGATCTCTGGTAAGTTTTCTATTACTTTCCAAATGAATCTTTACCCCAGATGGCCCAGTACCTAACTTTAACATAATTTAATGACAGAAAGACTGTTAATATACAGAAGGAAAAAGTATCAGAAAAGTTTATATTTCATTTTGTTATAGATGAACTACAGCAATGAAAGTCCTACAGTATAATGAACCAAAGTGTTGTTTTTTACCATACAATAAATATTGTAGCACAATGGCATTTGGTTAGAAATAAACAGCCATGATCAGTGTTCCTATAATCATTTGTTGGTAAGAAGTTTCATAAATATGAATTGAAGAAATTGACTATTAAAGCAATAATCCTTAATTTTTCTATGTTTCTTATTAAGTTTACTGATCACTTGCATAACAAACATATATAAAAAACCATCATGTTGTATTACCTGATTTCTTGGTAAAATTAATTTTCATTTAAAAAAACAATCATCGAGTATTTTTTTACTCAAAAATAACTAAAAATTGCATGCACTGTCAAAAACATTTTTTTCTGACAGGCAAAAATTGTACTGTGAACACACAAAAAACTGCATTCCATTATACGGTGCAAATTTAGACAACCTTGATGGAAACTACCTACTGTTAAATACTTCTTACCATGTTTGTTGACAGTTATCGTTGTTGTCTTTCGTGTTCAGTCAACCAATATGGCGGAAAGTGACGCGCTTTAACACGTGGTTAATTGTAACATTTTCATTGGTCGATTGATAGTGTCTATCTGGAAAATGAGTTTTTCGCGAAACGGAGACAAAACAAAAGAAAAGAAAATGGAGATAAAAAACAACAAATATTTCTACTGTTTTACGCAGCTAGAAAGAAACTGAATTCACGAAACAAAATTCAATAATAACTGCTCAAAGAATTATATCAATTATGATTTAAACCGTCAGTATGTTTTATCTCCATTGCGTTTTTATTCGCAATCCGTTAAAACGCCAATGCGTTGTATATAAACGTAATACAAAATATGGTTTTCATAAGGCAAGACTTATTTGCATAGTTTGGTCATTGTAACTACAGTTTTTGGACTTGATTTTTATCAAAATCAAGTCCTTTGTAATCGTTGACTTATATTTGTCGCTGGACTCCATAACAGCTTGGTTAAAAGAATGCCACATAAAGGAAATAGTGCGCAACTAAATGGTATGTTTATATAGAAGTATCTGGAATCTTTCCCCAATTAAATGTGTCAGATCTAAATACATTTCAAATCATTCTATTGTAACTACATGGAAAGAGTCATGTATCTAAATAAGTGCTTGTCGGTAGATACATGAGATTTTCAAATGCGTAGAATTAAAACCGCGTATTCACTGTCCAATAAAATATCTTGCCGTTAAAGTAGTTCTACTTTCGGTCTTCGTTCTATAGTTCAGAAAAATCTCCACGGATGTATTCATGCATTTGCAACAATCTACCATCGATGTGTGTGTTTTGTGCCTTTCTAACATTTCTTAATATTACAAAGCGAATTCTCATTTAATCGTATTCCGTGATATTCACACCAACTAGTGTTATTTTGATGACGGAATCGCTATTTATAGATTCACTCCCAGCAGTGGCTAGTAGCAAAGCGTAACCGATGTGGGGAGTTTATCGAAGGTTGAATGTTAAAACTGCGGCTTAAGAATAATAATTCGAGTCGCTAAATACGAACGTAAATTACTGGATACGTGCTTTTAAAATTTACTGTTTAAGAGTTCCTTTTACGCCAGATTATTTAGAATTACATAATCACGTCTGAATTTCATGCAACATCGGGTTAACTATAGGTCATATAGGTCTTACTCTACTGTGTCAGGACCTTTTTGATTTGAGTGACCCTGAATGTGTTCAATGCGACGATGTTCTGTTGTGTTAAAACCAGAAGAATCAATGTTTGTATTTACTGTTACTGAAGTGTTGTTTACTAGTTATGTACAATAAAGAGTTTTTAATGCAATTAAATTGTCCTCAATTAATGTGCTAATCATTAAACTTTCCAATATCAGGCTTTTTTCATTTTAAAACTTTAGCAAAGGGACTATAGTAAAGCCCTAGCTTATGTCATTTACCTATATGCATATGACCTGCATTACAATATGAATGGAAAATCGGTCCGTAATTTTAAATGTTAAAATATTTGTATGGGCTCGAACGATGTGGGTACACATTTCTCTCTTTTGTCTCGTATGGTAAAAATCAAGTCCGATAGTACTTTCAGTACTTTGATTCCATTATATAGGCTAGTACGAAGTAAATAAGATCAATTGTCGTTGATTTTTTAATTTACCCTATTGTTCTTTTAACAACTGATTTTCAGATAGGCATAAACAAGCTTCGAAAACGTTTTCGGTACTTTTGCGAAGTTGGGATAGTAAGGTTTAGAAACGAACGTATAAAAAGAGCGTAGCCTAACCGTTTTGGGAGAAGCTATTATATATACAGAAAACATTTTAAAAGCTTTGTAGTAACGGTAAAAAACTTTTATTTTAAATATTTTGACATTTTTTATCACTTAATGGATGCATACAATACATATCATATTGTTTAAAAAAGATTAAAAAAGAAAGTAAAAAATGATTAATAATACCAGCTTCTCCCAAATCGATTACGCAACACCAGTGCTATTTTTTAACAGTATTCAATACTGACGGCGCCGTGATCGGCGCCGTCAATAATATAATAAGGTATTTACTACCAAGTGATGTTAATGAACTTATAAAATTATTATTTTTTTTTTCTTTTTGGGTTGGGATTTTTTGTCTGTGAATTAGGAAAAACAGATACTATTTTCCATTACTATGACCGAATTTCGGCTATAAAATCGCCCCCAAAAAATCCCTGATGTAATCACCGTTAATGTTCGCTGGTCACGATGCTTCCGTAACAGCTATTTTCTGCAACTAATGGATTATCCGAATTTTCATCAAGAACAGCGTGTAAACATCATGGGAACAATTTGCTATGACATTGTTATGCATTGTACAGGAAAATAACAAATTTTGACCAGTGCTTCATGTGAATTTTATTGAGGGTTTATAGGGTATCTGCCAATAAGGAGAAACTGATAGAAACGGCTTACCATTAATATATATGAAAGTCAATAGTTCTAAGATGACAAAATAAGAGTATATTGGTCAACTTTCAGTTCAGTTTTAGCATAGTTAACCGTTTTATGTTCCGTAACATAAGTTCCGTAACAAGGATACTATTCAATATAATACTCCATTATTGTGGTAAATGTACTTGAACTTGTGACACCAGTTGTAGTTGTTCTATGTATACCTGTACCGTAACTGGACAGTATTATCACATGACTCGTCAGTTACTATATAAGGCGCTAATTCCATATAATGTTCATAAATGTTTGTTAAAAGAAATAATGTCATTTTTTGAGAAAAGCCAAAAGAATAAATTCACAGTTTTCAAAAAAAGTCTAAAAATGTTTTTAAGTGTAGTTTCTTTTCATGTTTCGTATATTATTTGAAATTGCATATTGCAATTAACTTGCAGAGTCGTAGCCACGATGAGGCATCGGCTAAAATTTGCAGAGCAATAGAAGATAATTTTTCAATTGCATATGTAATTCCATCTCACAAATATTCATTCGATGGTGTTATATAATTAATAGAATGTATTAAAGTGCATTTAACCCATGTTATATAATCCGAGCATCCGTTTCCTCGATCATATCGCATGTTGTAGGTTCATACATGACGTATGGTAACAATTTCACATTATTTTTTACAAAACTGCCATAATAATATTATTATCTAGATCGGTAGTAAATAGAGCTATATCATCAACAAAAAGTACATTATAAAAAGACAACAAGTCAATATCGTCATCGGACATTTAATTCAGATTTGATATAGTTTTAATATCGTTTATAAATAGAATGAATAGTAATGGAGACAGAGGTCACCCTGTTTAAGGCCAAGAGAAACATTGAAAAAGTCGGAGTAAGACATACTTGATGCGTCTTTAACACATGATTTAACATTTCGGTATATTGATTTAATCATATTTACCGCTTTACAACTTAGACCTAATTCAATTAATTTAATCCACAGTGCGTCATGAATTACCGTGTCAAGGCCTTTTCATAATCGATGAAAGCACAGCACAGTTTTTTGCCTGAATCTTAGATATTTTGAATGACAGAATGTAGAATAAAAATACAATCAGTGGTACTATGGTAATCTCTGAAGTCAAATTAAAAATATATTTTCAGATTCAAACCATTTGTTTATGTCGCAGGGCGACTTTATTATATTATTATTTATTATACTATATATATTTGGCCACTTGTACATCAACTATCATTAACATCATCGTCATTAATTTTGTTCCAGTCCCACTGGGGGCCAACGACGTATCACGAGAGGCGATTCGCATCGAAAACATGTGTATGTTATGCAACGACAAACGACACATGTTATGTACACATAACGTGGTTGAAAAGCTAAGGACGACATTTTTCGTAGTTAGTGACATTGTATTTTGCTGGAATATCATATTCCAAGCACGAAACATGGTGAGTAGAAACCTTTAATACTATGTAACAGTTGTATGCAGTTAATTGAGTACGAATTTCGTATGAATTAAGCTCAAAAGTTAGGGATGTTCGTAGACAGTCTTGTTTTGGTAGATTTTCATTAAAATATTTTTCGTGAGTATCATTTCTTATACTTACTTGGTAAGGTATACTTATTCAATCATTTTGTCTTCATTAGAAATGTTCTGTAGGTGTAATAAGCTTATATGAACGGGGTTTTTGCATACTACGACTGTGTTTGTTTCTCACAGAGTGTGTGTATGGTGCTAAACGAAGGTCAATCTTCATGTGTACGTTGCTCATTGAAGTCAAAATCAATTTCAGGATACAGACCACGCGGTGTGTATGTACTGCCGGTCACCATTTTCCAGCATTTTAGAAGCGCAATGACACTGTGCAAACTCCAGCATATAGAGCATTACGTTCATGAGGGAAGCAGATGATAGAGGTACAACTAAATATCACAATGGACACAACTATACTATGCTCAGACGCAGAGGACTTTGAAAAAGTAGATCTAACGTTACCGATGAAACAATAAAAGAGACCGTAGTACAATTACAAAAGCTTCTTCAATCCATCACATCTACTCTAATTATACCCCCATCACACTAGGGCCACGATTTCACTACACCCACCGCGTCCTGACAGGACGTTAGCAAATGAATGCATTTTGTTATTGTACCACCTGACAAGCCATTTGGATGCTGAAATTGCCGTTTTCTAAATAAGAAATAGAAGAAAAAGAAACATGAAGCACCTTAGATTATGTTGTGTTAGTGCATGACTATAAGCAGAAAGAAGACTTCTGTTTGGCCATCATGACCAGTTAATATAAATGGACACATATGGTACAGTATACATACGGAGCTAGTGAATGCAATGAGGACGTTATTGGGACCTAGGGAGAGTGCGGTTCAGTCTGCATGGACGTAGTGAGCACATAATTTGGACGTAGTATTAACGCAATAGACCTGGTGACAACGGGAAGCTGCACGTGTAATGAACTTACTGGCAACGTGATAGACGCAGTGAGAACCTGGCAAAGACGTTGTAAGGGCATAGTGCGAGCCTGAGTGCATCATTTCTTTTCGAGTTTGAGTCCGTCCCGGCCACTGCCATCAAAATTTTCAGGACGTGATAGGAAATTTGCGAGCGTGGTGCGGACGTGCTCTGGTGTGATGGGGGCATTATAACTGACCGTAGACGTCTTCAAGACTGGGTCACCTTTTTTCAAATGGTGGATATTGGCGAATTCGGTGCAAATCACGCTTGGATTGACGAGCACGGTGCAACATTGCTATAGATACTAATGAATGGGGCAATGGTGTTAACGAATCGAAGAAATGCAATCAAACTTTTTAGATAACAGCAGATTTCTAAATTGTTCAAACTCGTAAATTATATATAAGTATGTGCCTAAATCTATTATAATGCAGTTATTAAATGATAAGACCATCTGAGAATTTTAACTGTTCTCTTTAGACCATCACAGATAAATAAATAGATAACTGTCAACTGCCAAATATTAATTGATATACACATTTGACTTCAGACTGAAACATCCACACACTCTGTTAGTAACATATACATCAAAAAGAGACTTCAGTTGACACCATACACACTTGTCTAGTGCGAAAGGCCTTGTTATATTAACGTGTGTACATTCTATTCAATCTGATAAGCGGGTGGGAGATGCTAAGTTATGTTCACAGACATGATGCCTGTATCATGAGTGCTAAATATTTTACAAATGGGTTTCATGTCACAATAATTTTGAGGAAAACTGTTTTTTACACAGAATAACGGACTAATCTGGCATAATTTGATGAATGACAACGCAATCATTGTACAGAAAACGCATTTTACAACGGCAAATACAAACTTGATAAAAACAACTAACAAGACAATCCAAAAAACTAACATTTCGTCCCCATGCAGGTCAAACATTTCAAAATGGCATGTGGAGATCAGAAAACCAGAGACTGTTTACATAAAATTTCGTTGCATAACATACACATGTTTTCGATGCGAACCGCCTCTCGTGATACGTCGTTGGCCCCCAGTGAGTCCGGAATGGTACGGTCATATATGTTTTTTTTATATACGACCATACCATAGTTCACTGCACTCACGCACTTGCCGTTTTGCTTTCGTCGCGTGAAGACGCACGAAATATTTACTAAATGTTCAATGCATAGCGTGTTATTCCTTCTTTCAGGTAATTATTTGTAATTGTGTTCTATGTGCCATTTGTTGTTGACTGTCATGTTTTGTATCATTTTATAGTTTATGTTTTATACTTGTGGCCACGCACTTGCCGTTTTGCTTTCGTCGCGTGAAGACGCACGAAATATTTATTAAATGTTCAATGCATAGCGTGTTATTCCTTCTTTCAGGACCAATAAACCAGACCACATATTTAACCTACGACATTGGCGCCCAACGTGGTTTTGTGGAGAAATGGTTTCATTGAATTGTATGTGTATGCGTGTTTATCACCAGTAAGCGAACGTTATCGTTTATAACCTTGCGCTGTGACGTCACGTGGAATTCCTCAGCACGTGGGTGTTTCCCGAGGAATGTATAGATGACAGTGAAGAGTATGGTATCCGTGGGGTGAAATTTTTAATTATTATTAGTTAAGTGTGCACACATTGTGTTGTGTTCTTTTGTGTAAGAGCTCTATAAACTGATAAATATTCATCGTTGGATTTATACGCGTCAATTAACTGTGTATCAACGTTGGAACCGGAGTTTACATCAGTTGACACTTGAGTGATTAACTTTAGTTTCTGTTGATGTTTTGTAGTATCAATTATTTTGAAATTGTATGATTTGTAGTATTTTTATGTTCACATTTTATGAATATTTTTTTTACTATTACATGAATGATTGTTATTGTTTTTGTGAAAATGATGAAGTAATGGTCACAGCACTGGGGTAATGGAATGAATAACAGTTTTGCTTGCACGTAACATCATCATCACTAACAGTATTGTCATTGGTAAGACTAACTCATTTGCCATTAATATTAACAGACCTGTATAATATTGATACATCCCCATCCATTATTGTATTATATATTTATTGTATTAGTATATTTGAAAAAAAAAAAGCATAAATCCATAGTGGATTTACTAGGTCATTCTGACATTTCATAATAGTATATCTGAGTTGAAGTACTGTAGTATAGTGGTTGTAGTCTCACATATAGTAGTTATCAGCAGTGGTGCCATTAGGGTATGCGGGGTGCAGGGATGCGAGCTGGCATTTTGATGTAATCAATTAACACTTGGGTCTACTTGGTAACTGATGCATAGTATAATCACAATTTAGTATTATTGGCACCATTATTTGAGCAGCTTATTTTCAGCGTATTTTGTGTGGACAAAGACAGTTTTGAACTACAAGTTAGATGAATTCCATGGAAAGGAAAGGTAATTAATTTATTGTGTGACTAAACCATTATCACAATCAGTCCTGATTTATTTGTTATTTTGCAGGTATTATATTGCAGATGCCCCTATTTAACCTAGATTATAAATCATAATCCATTTGTTAAGTGGTAATCAGTGTGTAATTGTCAAATCCTTTTTTGATACTCAGTACCTTGCTCTTATGGTGTCTGGTTGATTTATTGCATTGTTGGATTATTCTTTGTGTTTGTATTTTATGTTCACCTATTTTAATTATAGGCATTTTTGACCAATAACACTAACGTGGTTACTCAGTTGACTCCTTGTTTATTATTAATTGGACAATTTGTAATTTGTCATATTTTTATTGGGGGACTTTTAATTGATTGTCAGGGATGGCCTCAGAACAACCGGTAGATCATTATACTGATGAGGAATTAGAACGTTACGCGGAACTTATTCAGCGGTCTGGCAGATTCCATTTGTACCGGGTAGAGTCAGAGACTCCAGCCCCCCCTAACCTCACCTACAATACTCCTGAAAAGGAATACTATGAGGCTCAGAGGTTAAACAGTACTGGTAGCTATATTCCAGGAACTCCTCTGGACCATCATAGAGGGGTTAGGAACAGTAACCCACGTTCTTCTGCCAGACAGTGTGATAAGGATCCTCCCTCCGTTCCTCCCCCCCCCCTACTCCGCTGCCCCCGATGAGGCAGTCATCCTTGGCCTACACTGACTGTGGTTTTGGACGATCTTATGGGTACCAGCCTATGAGGTTACCAAAGCTACCTACCTTTTCAGGGGAGGATAAGGATGATAGTGCCTTTGATCTGTGGCAGTATGAGGTTAAGTGTCTGTTGAGGAATGGAGTATATCCTGAACATGTAATATTTGAGGCTGTTCGTGGGAGTCTCAAGGGTAAGGCATAGGAGAAAATGCCTCAGTCCAGAGTGTGGTACAGGAGTTAGAATGCATTTATGGTAATGTAGCTAACTGTGAGGCCTTAAAGCAGAAATTTTATTGTGCTAAACAGGAGTCATCTGAGTCAATCGCTGACTACAGTTTGCGGCTGGAGCAGCTTCTGACAAGGTCTAACCTGAAGTTTGATCAGGCGACTAAGAATGAGATGCTCTGCAGTAGACTGTGGTCAGGATTGAAGGATAAGGAGCTAAGAAATGTATCCCGTTATAAGTATGAAACAATCCATGATTATGGGGTGCTGAGGAGGGAGTTGAGACAGATGGAACATGACATGAAGGCAGCCCCTACCAGCCCTGTTGTAGCTGTTTCGACTAACTCCGAAGCCATGAGCAAAACTTTCAAGGCCAACAAAAAGGTTGAGCCTGCTGCCCAGCTGATGTCGTCTGTCGAGAGCAAGATGTTGCAAGAGATGCAACAGCTGACTCAGCAGATGGGTCAGCTGGTAGCCAAAGTTGGCTCATTAGAAAAGGATGTGCAAACTTTGAAGAGCGGCCAAGAGAAACCACGACAGGTTACTCCTGGGTCCACACAGTTTAAGAAAGCTTTAAACTAGATGTGACCTCTTGTGATGGGCAAACAAGTGGTCATACTCAGTTTAAAAGCCCAAAAATTGCCCCTTTGATTGGTAAGGCAACTGAGGTAACTTTGGAGTTAGATTAGATTAAGTGTAAGGGTCTTTTGGATTCTGGAAGTATGGTGTCCTCAATTAGCGAGGCTTTTTATTTATCATTAAATCCTAGGCCTGAATTGTTCGAGTTGTCTGATTTTAGTATTAACATATCTTGTGCCAATGGCTCTTCAGTCCCTTATATTGGATATGTTGTCATGGACATTAAGATTCCTGGGGTTGAGTTAGATCCTGTTTCTGTACCATTGTTGGTGACTCCTGATACTAAGTATTCCTGTGAAGTGCCAGTTATTGTTGGTACTAATGTACTTAATTTTTTAAAATCAAACTCAAATAGTGGACACTTCCCTGAAGAGTGGTGTAATGTATTGTCATGTCTTCCTTCAGTTAACTGTTTATCAGTTAAAAGTTTCAATGATACAAATGTCCAGATTCCTCCTTTTTCTACGAAGGTTGTGACTGGAAAAGTTAGAAACGTTGGAAGTATGTCCACTGCAGTTACTGAAAGTTTGGAAAATTCTTCTTCTCTGGCAGTATACCCGAGTTTGGTACATGTAAACTCAAATCGTTCGTTCTGCCGAGTCAATGTCAAAATGTGTAATATGTCTGCTCAGCAAGTTATTATAAAACCTAATGCCCTTGTTTGTCGCCTTCAGGATGTTAATGTTGTTAGAAGTATAGACCCGTTCGAAGGTTTGGCAACCCGGCCCTCCACTGGTGAGAAGTCCCTTGCAGATCTTGGTATTTCAGTTCCTGCTGATGTATTAACAGCAGATGAGGGTGCCAAGGCCAAGGAGTTTTTTTCCAGTTGGAGACATATTTTCTCTGCCAGTCCGACAGATCTTGGTTGCACTGATATTGTTGAACATCGTATCAACTTGACAGATCCTACACCATTTAAGGATCATTATCGGCGTATACCACCTGGCATGTATGAAGAAGTCCGAGAGCATCTGAAGGACATGTTAGAGGCTGGTGCTATTAGACCTTCAAGTAGTCCGTTTTCTTCAAATGTGGTTCTTGTTAGGAAGAAAGATGGTTCATTAAGATTTTGCATTGATTATCGCAAACTTAACAGCCGTACTGTCAAGGATTCCTATGATTTACCTCGTATTGAGGAATCCATAGATAGCTTAATTGGGGCAAAGTACTTTTCTAAACTTGATTTAAGGTCGGGGTACTGGCAAGTTGCAATGAAGGAGGAAGATAAGCCCAAAACTGCTTTTTCTGTTGGTCCTTTAGGTTTTTTCGAGTGCAATCGCATGGGCTTTGGACTTACCAATGCACCTGCTACCTTCCAAAGATTGATGGAGCGTGCTATGGGTGACTTGAACCTTAGGGAATGTCTGATCTACTTGGATGATATAATTGTGTATTCTAAGTCCAAGGATGAGCATTTTGAGAGGCTCAGCTCTGTTTTTCAGCGGTTAGAGCAGGCTGGTCTGAAGTTAAAAGGTTCTAAATGTGAATTTTTCAAAACGAGCGTAAAATACTTAGGTCATGTGGTTGGAGAACAGGGGGTAGAAACGGATCCTGAAAAGATTGCTGTGTTGAAAAAATGGCCGGTTCCCAAATCAATTAAGGAGTTGAGGTCCTTCTTGGGATTTGCTGGCTATTACAGGCGGTTTGTAAAGGGCTTTTCTCAGTTGGCTAAGCCATTGAATGACCTACTGATAGGCCATCCCACGACCAAAGCCAGCATATCGAAGAAGAACAAAACTCCTTGGATTTGGGGGGCGGCCCAGCAACATGCATTTGTATCGCTTATTGGCCGCCTTGTAACCCCACCTGTGTTAGCTTATGCTGATTTCAAGCGGCCATTTTTTTTAATGTAGATGCTAGTGGCGTAGGTTTGGGGGCTGTCTTGTATCAGCTCGATGATGGCAAGGAACGCGTGATAGCTTATGCAAGCCGAGGGTTAAGACCTACAGAAAGGAATTACCCGGCTCATAAGCTTGAGTTCCTTGCTTTGAAGTGGGCTGTTACAGACAAGTTTAAGGATTACCTGTACGGAAATTCTTTCCAAGTCCGTACGGATAATAACCCCCTAACCTACGTCCTGTCCACAGCTAAGTTGGACGCTACATCTCACAGATGGTTAGCTGAATTAGCAAATTTCAATTTTGAAATCGTGTACAGGAGTGGTAGGTCCAATGTTGATGCGGATGCACTCTCCCGCTTGCCCATGACTTCTGCAGTAATTTTTCCGGATGTGGTTAAGGCTATATGCATAGGCACTTTGGCTTCTCGACAGGAATTACCTGCTATAGAATGTATGTCACACTCACAGGCTGTGCTGGATATTGCTGACAGGGATGAACCTGTGGTCTCTGAATTCAGTTGTGTCGATTGGGTAGTGGAACAGAGTAGGGATCCTGTCCTGGTCCGAGTGGTTGAGTTGGTCCGAAGGGGTCACAGGCCAACGAAAAGGCTTTGTGCCCTAGAGGATAGTGAAGTTAGGAAATTTCTCAAAGAATGGAAAAATCTTTTCTTTAAAGAAGGAGTGTTGTTTAGGAAGGGTGTTCTGTCTGGTAATCCTGTAGATCAGCTTATCTTACCAGATGTTTATCGAGACATTGCATTCTCTGGTCTACATGATGAAGCTGGTCATCAGGGTAGAGACAGAACATCCAGTTTGTTAAAATCTAGGTTCTTTTGGCCTGGTATTGACGGTTATGTTGACAGTAGAGTGAGGAATTGTTCTAGGTGTTTGTGTAGGAAATCTAAGTGTTTTGTTTCAGCACCATTAGTTCCAATAGTTTCTACTTACCCGTTGGAGCTTGTCTGTATGGATTTCTTGTCGTTGGAAATGTCCTCTGGCGGATTTGAAAATATTTTGGTCATAACTGACCATTTTACTCGTTTCGCTCAGGCTATCCCAACCAGAAATCAAACAGCCCGCACCACGGCTAAGGTTTTGTTTGAAAACTTTATTGTTCATTATGGATTTCCGGTTCGTCTACACAGTGACCAGGGCAGGAATTTTGAGGGAGCGGTGATATCGGAGTTGTGTAGGATTGCCAATGTTGGCAAATCACGCACAACTCCATATCATCCTCAGGGTAATGGTATGGCCGAAAGGTTCAATCAAACATTGTTAAACATGTTGGGGACTTTGGAGGAGGAACAAAAAAGTAATTGGAAAAATTACATTCCCACCCTCGTCCATGCATATAACTCGACCAGACACGAGAGTACAGGTCTGACCCCTCACTATTTAATGTTTGGTAGGCATCCGAGATTGTACATAGACGCATTTCTGGGTATTAAGCCTGATAAAAAAAACCATGAAAAACATTCTGAATATGTTGATAACTTGAAAAAACGACTTGACTTCGCATATCGAGCGGCCAGCCGGGAATCGAAACGTCAGTCCGAACGTCATAAACGTCGTTATGACCTTAGAGTCAGAAATGTCAAACTTGTCCCTGGTGACAAGGTATTAGTTCGCAATGTTGGCCTGAAAGGTAAAAACAAGTTGGCAGACCGGTGGAACAGGGACATCCATGTCGTTGTATCTCAGCCAGATTTGAGCGTTCCTGTGTTTCAAGTAAAGAAAGAACAAGGGAGGTGTGGTGTAAAAACCCTCCGTAGAAATTTGTTATTGTCTATTACAGGTTTGCCGGTAGATAGGAGGCAGTTAAGGGGAATTGCTGAGGACGCGGATCAGCCGGTTCAGACTGACAAAGGGACATCTGCAGAGATAGTACCCAGTGGTCAGTCTCTACCTGACTGTGCGCCTCCTCAGCCTTCCTATGCCTCTTCGGTGCCGGCAACCACAAATAGATATGTAATACCCCAAAGGAGACAGTCAAGTCTGAATCCTACTGCTATTGAATTTGCTCACAGGACTCAAAGAGTTAAACGTAAACCAGAATGGTTAAATACCAATGACTGGGTTACAAGTTAGTATATTCTTCATGTTGATTAAGTAAATCAGTGGATACTGTGACGTTGGTGTAGTAATTAGCGCTTGCATTTATATTATTTGTTATAGCTTTTGCTCAGCATAGCTATTATACACTTGGGTTTGTTAGTGCAATTCCTTAATAGATTTTGCATTAGTAATTTATCACTTCACATTCTGATTTTCAAAGCTGATATCTGAATGGTATTATATATATACAATTGTATTAGTGTGAAATTTATGTTGGATGATTTGTAGCTAATGCTCAGCATAGCTATTTTATACTTAATTTATAAGTTATCTCAATTGTAAATTTTGCGTTTATCAGATGTTCAAAACTGATATTTGAATAGGATTTTATTATGCTATTGTATCTAGTACTTAGATTCGGTTTCTGTGGATATTGTGTTCTGATGGAACTACAATATACAGGTGGAATAAGTATTAGTATTGTTTTTATAGTGTTGTAATATTAAGATGTGAGTAATTGTATTACATGATGGTCTGCTAGCGCGCATCTTTGTAATTTTGTCCTTCTGGCATTGCTGTTGATTAAGTAGTTGTATTTATAGAAAATATGCTGTAGCATTGTAGTTAGTTTTTGAAATGTCGGGACGGCATTTTTCAGTGAGGGGGAGAATGTCGCAGGGCGACTTTATTATATTATTATTTATTATACTTTATATATTTGGCCACTTGTACATCAACTATCATTAACATCATCGTCATTAATTTTGTTCCAGTCCGGAATGGTACGGTCATATATGTTTTTTTTATATACGACCATACCATAGTTCACTGCACTCACGCACTTGCCGTTTTGCTTTCGTCGCGTGAAGACGCACGAAATATTTATTAAATGTTCAATGCATAGCGTGTTATTCCTTCTTTCAGGTAATTATTTGTAATTGTGTTCTATGTGCCATTTGTTGTTGACTGTCATGTTTTGTATCATTTTATAGTTTATGTTTTATACTTGTGGCCACGCACTTGCCGTTTTGCTTTCGTCGCGTGAAGACGCACGAAATATTTATTAAATGTTCAATGCATAGCGTGTTATTCCTTCTTTCAGGACCAATAAACCAGACCACATATTTAACCTACGACATTTATTCTGTTCCTTAACACTTGTGAAAATATTTTAGCTAGAGTATTTACTATTGCAATTCCTCTATAGTTAGAGGCCGTGTTTATATTACCTTTCTTATGTATGGGAATAATGTATCCCTTACACCAAGAATCTGGATAAATTCCTTTATCATATACGTAGTTGAATATTTGAGAAAGATACGATGCAATAAACGTATTTGTTTCAATAAGAAAATCAGCAACATTGTTTGTAATATCACATCTTTTATACATACTCATAGTAGCTAAAGTTTGCTAATTTCTTCATCTGTGAAAGCTGCAGCAAATTGATCAATACTATATAAAGTGCATTGCAGGTGATTTGAAACAAATATTACATTTAATTGTTATTCTATAAACCAATATCGCACGTAATTTACACATTTTTGAACAACAATAACTACTCTGTATAAAGGAATATATTACAACAAATAGCTTTAAAATCTCTATAAATGTATAATGCAGGGAACCGTGTCTCAGTTTTTTTTATGACGTCCTCGGTTCGTTAGATATTTGACTTTAAAGAAATTCCGTACACAAAACCCCGCTGTTTATTATGTAATACGCCATAGATAGAAAATGAAAACAAGTATCAAAATTCTGAGGCACGGTTCCCTAGATTAACATTTCGAAAATGACTCCTACTGTGTTTTTTTAAGCTGAGCAATTAACAATTGAAGTGTCGGATCATTATCGTCTCATGAAATCAACGAATTTGACGCACCCCTTTCAATAACCAATCAAAATCGCTTATGTTTACGGTTCAATAATTGAAACCACGCCCAGGTTAGATGTCTAGTAAAATATTTTATAACAAATTGTTGTCATAAATGAATTAATAGTATCATATCGAACCAGTCGATGCACATTACGTTAGAGATGTTTAACGCTGATAAGGAAAAGTCGATAAAGGGGTACAGTATTTATCGCAATACAACACCATTTTTGAGCGTTCGGTTAGAATTTTTTGTTGCTTGGTATTAAAGTATGATATTTAATCTTTGTAAATAACGTAAACTATTATTTTATGTTATTTTAGCGATTTAATCCAATGCCGATACGTTAATACTTTACTTGCAATTTCATATAAACCATCGCTTAATATTTGATGACCTTGTAAATTTACTTGATATTTGTTAGCTATATCTATTATGCGAATATGCTATTAAAGTAGCGAGCTATGCACCAGGTAACTCCATAAAACACTCCATCAAAAATCACTCTGTATCCATTAGACATTAACTTTTACATGTGTTTAATATTGCCATGTTTATGAATTAGTAATATCTAATTGTTGATTTGATATTGCACTACGTGTCCGTTGTGGACAAATTTTGCATTTAATATTCGAGGCGAAACATTTTGACAAAGAATCAGCAGTTACGAATAACACTCAAAACGTTTTGCATCGTAATGAAATTCGTTACAAACTTTACAAAATGTGTATATTCTAGAAAAAAAAATTTGAGTGAGAATATGGCAGTTTTAGAACAAAGACAAGCCTTAAGAAATACTATGAAGACTTTGGTTTGTTTTGTCAGGAATATTTCATTTATTCTGATGTTTGTAACCTTTGAAATTCGGGCTAGTTCTTCTGCAAAATTTGCACAATTAGCAATTGAAGATGTGAAATTTGACACGGCAATATCAATTCATGTTGAACATTCACTTGTTGGGTGTACTAAATTGTGTGTAGAAACACCAGGCTGTGACTATATAAGTTACCAGAGTGACCCGAGGTTGTGTAACTTGCATACCGGGAATGGAAAGCTAACTTCAAGTCCAGGATGGAAACTTTATTTCAAAGTGTTTGGCGAAACTGGTAAGTTTGGTGTACTAAAATTACAATAAAAACTAGTAAATTTGTATTTGATCTATTTGAACCATGCAAATTGCAAATTAAATCGTGGCACACGGCGATCTCTCCAACTTGAGGGAGCCTTCATATACGCATTACCCCCATCTGACAGTCCTATTAGTGGTAGAATAAGTGTTTGTATGTGAAAAAAAAGTACCACGGATAAGTTTTATATCAATGTAAAGCTACATGTTAGTACTAGTGAATGCAAAATATGTTTTCAAGATGCAGTTTCAAGTTTATCTAGGGTAATCAAGTTCACATAGTTAATTCCGGTAATCATAAAACACACAGCATTTTTCTATGAAAATCAGTAAAAAAACTCGTTGTTTTAATAGTTTTGTTTCAATAATTGTAGGATATCAAATATTTTTTATGGAACTTCACAATTCGCTGCACGCAGACAACCGTATAATATTGCAATACCTTTATGAAAACAGCGTTTAGTCCATTCGGTTGTCCGAACATATAGCAAATTGTGTGCCAACTTTCTACTTGTTTGCTTTATTGCTTTTAGAGGAAAACAATCCGGGCGGTATTGATCGCACAGAGCTATGATGAGGGCGTGAACAATGTTGGTATAGAATGTGGACGGTATGGAGGACCTTTAATCACAACTCCACCATTCATGTTGTCGTTCAGTGGTCCACGTCCAATCTTTGGTGAATTTGTGAGGATAACAATGCTGTCGGACGACTACATGGAAGTTTGTGAAGTGTTTGTATATACACAATGAGAAAAAAATGACATATATCATCAGTACTAGGACACTGGAGCGAATCAGTAGCATCACTCAGTTTCAAATCTCACCAAATTATGAGCCGTTTGGAGGCTTTGAAAATGGCTAATCACGTAAACTAATATTAATTTAAGTTAACACAAACGATTTCCACTCATTCTGGCGAGTTTGTATTTTAATGCCGCTATGTGTTTTTCCTATTTCGGTATATGTAAGGATGATAAAATCTTATCTTCAACAGACACACTTTATTCATGTAACATTCCGGTCAGACAATGTCTGGCTACGTTGCACAGTCATCTAATCACATAACACATAATTACACGACACTTGTTCTGTTTTAGACTTTCACCATTGAAGTTTTTAGACTTTAGATCAGTGGTTAGAGAAGTATAGCATACTTGAAATGGTGTACCTTTTCTAGTCATTTATTTGATGTCTCCTGTATAGCAAATCATGTCCACTGTAGTCTATTATTTAAGTATATTGACACAGTAATGACAAAAACAGTACTGTCACCAAGTTATTGCTTTTCTATGAAATGTTTGCTGTCCTTATGTAATATTCGTCCTTTAAAACAACTTGTAATGAATTGAAGCATTGTTTAAATCCGATAGTACATAAAGTATCTAAATGTTAAATCAATAATTTCTGTGGTTAAACTTATCATCTGAAAACAATGACCTCAATATTTTGAAACATCTTGATTTTAGTGAAAACACCGTAATGTTCTCTATATAAGTCCTGCGTTTTTTACCACGAATTTCTATTTTTACCGTTTACTATGTTTGTTAATTATGACAACAATGCACATTTTTTATGGACATATTTACCATGATTTCATTTACCGAGCATAATGTACGAAAATGTATAAAATGTCCTGCATTAATGTCCAGACTTAATAAAATGATATTTACTTCTCACGTGCACTATTTATAGTAATGCTGCATTTACTAATTGTGGTTTTAGTAGTGTATTGTTTGGTTCGTTCAGTGAGAGTTGTTCTTGTTGTAATGTTCGAGACAGACAATGTAGAATTTGACAATATATTTTTATTTAATGGCTCATATATAATTCCAGTGTACTTCTTTTTTATAATCATGTTTCCAACCTTGGCTTCTATTGTGATTGTTTGTACGGTATATCGAAAGGTATTAGAAAATATGCATAAACAATGGGCTTGGATGTCAGGTCAAATCAAGTTTCACCAATTTATAGATTTAAAAACTAAACCATAATGATATACTTAAATAAACCCACTGTATAAAGTGCATTGCAATTGATTGAAACAAATATTACTATTGATTGGTCTTCTATAAACCAATATCGCACGTAAATTACAAATGTTTGAACAACGATTACTACTCTGCATATAGGAATATTTTACAACAAATAGACTTAAATTGACTATAAATGTATAATGCAGGGAATCGTGCCTCATTTTTGTTATAACGTCCAGCGTTTGTTAGATACTTGACTTTAAAGAAATTCCGTACCCAGAACCCCGCTGTTTATTACGTGAAACGCCATAGATAAAAAATGAAAACAGGTATCAAAATTCTAGATGAACATTTCGGAAACAAAATACCGAAAACCGCTTTGAATTCCGGCATCAAATAAGACGGCAATATTCGAAAATGACACCTACTGTGTTTTTTAAGCTGAGCAATTAACAATTAAAGTGTCGGATCATTATCGTCTCATGAAATCAACGAATTTGACTCACCCATTCAATTTTGATAGCCAATCAAAATCGCTAATGTTAACGGTTCACTAATTAAAACCACGCCCAGGTTTGATGTCTAGTAAGAGACTTTATAACAAATTTTTGTAATCTTTTTAGATAACGTTAAATATTATTTTACGTTATTTTAGAGATTTTAACCAAGCCAGGTACGTTAATGTTCGCTACATTTATTTAACTTTTCTACGAGCGCTTGACATTTAATGGTTTAGTATAGTTGCTTTCTGTGTTTAAATTGTTCTTGACATTTTTTATGGGTTGCAAAGGCATGCGCGCATCCGTACGTGCGGCTTACATGTAATATTTGACATTCATTTTTTAAAGATACTATTGTACCAACAGTTGATACCAAGTTATTGTCATTGCATTTTTGAACAAGTATATTTCTTACCCTTAATTGGTGAAATGAACCCATAATAAAGATATTTCCTTCTTTTGTAGATACATATGGTACATTATTGAATATTTGTTTATCTTAATTGATGAAAATGTGTCATACATGTATGATACAATTTATTACACATATAAGAAAAGTAATTTCGCTTTAGCTTTCAATGTCCATAATATTATTAGCTACATATATGTTTGCAATATAGTAAACTGTAACTTTGTAAACATAAGCATTATCAAATTACTTTGTATATAAACTATACTTAGGAATAGTATAAGTCAGTCCAATGTATGCAGAACAGAGACATTTTTCAATGTGTAAACCTACACAGCATAATATATATTTGGTCATTTCAACAATTGAACTATGCCGAATTTTGTTTTCACAAATTTTGTAATTATACTTACCTAAAATTATTTTGGCCGATGTTTTACGATTGGACCTACGTTTTGTACATTACTAGGTTTTCCTTTTTTTGGAAAAAGTAAAGTTTCGTTCAGCTATCGTTTATGTCGTATTACTTGACTGGTGATCAATATATTTTGTGATCACAAACTTAGATGTGTATGCTTTCGATATTCAGTTGAATAAATTGCTGTGTAAATTCTCTTATTTTTATTTTTCCAAAATCATTATTATGAGAATGCGTGTTCCAGAACATTCATTACTTGTACCATTAGCCATAACAAGAGTTGTAGAAAGAGCACGTACGCTCGAATGAATGAAGATATCAGAATGATATATCAATTTGAAACTTAAGCACTTAGGTTTAATGATTCAATCAAAATATCCGAGTAAAACAACTTGGCTATTTAGTGAAATTTGAAGAAAAACAACAGCTCTGCAATTGTTGATTGAGTACATTGTAATATCTTAGTATGTTGTGATTATACAGTGGATCATGTAATGTGATCTGTTTATTTGCTCACAAACTGTAGTACTTAGTAAGATTCATTTAGAAAATCTACAGCACCAAGCGTTAAGACTAGAGTAACATGCACACCCGCGAATGCAACAAATGTATTTTTTAAAAATCGGGCACAAGCTTTTTTTTGTCTTAAAGGAAATGTTGGATTCGTGTAATTGGACTTCTTGTGACCTTATCAAAGTATTGGTTCAGCATGTTCATAAGTCATAATCTCAAACAACGAATTTGTATTCTACTGACAGGTAGGCCCCTATATTTTTTATTTACATCGGTAAATACAAATGGATAGACAAATGTTTCGAAGCAACCTAGGACGATAAAGAATTATGTCAAACTTTTCAACAAGTTACTAGTAGTTAAAAGAAATTGTTGACCATTGTTTTCATCGCAACTTTTACAAAAAGAAACTTGATAGTACATATTTACGATCACTTTAATCTGAAATTAGGGAAATCATGATCGAAGTGTGCAAGGAAACTCTAGCAGTTATATCAAGCTTGTAGCAAATTCTGAAATAAAGAACTAGTCCAGTCAGTGTAGCCTAAAAAGAGGATCAACCTAGACAAAATTGCAAAAGTTTTCATTTTATTACACCATATAATCTTTCATGTATTAAAAATCCCAACATGAGGCATGTGCAGAATTCCGGAAATTTCACTCTGAATGTGACCATATAAAGAACGCATAAAGATAACATTCAAAAGCATAGGACAGCGCTACCTAATTTTATGAAACAAAGTCCCGCTATCTATGAACGACCTGTGTAATTAACTGACCTGAAGAAAGAACAGTGTAGAATAAAACAATTGTCACAAAATCTTTGGGGACAACCATACTAAAACCCGCCTCCCGCAGGACTTTTGTTATAAGGTTATTGAGTTCGAAATACGTTAAGCAACACTATTAAGTGAAATTGTTATATATTTAGTGGCGAGATATGCGCCAGAACACCATATGAACTTTTTAAATCATCCCCTTGTGTATCCATTAGAGATGGGTTTTAGATGTGTTCAATGTCTTATGAATTATTCCAAGCACATAACTCTTACTTTACCATGTATTAAATGACTTACTAGTATCGTTGATGACATTTTGCATTAATCATTGGAAGCGAAGAATTATATCGTAGAACAGTTGCGTTTTGAAAGCGTAATAAAATCTGTTTCTATTGCAAACAGCAAGTGTATACAATCAAACATGGAACATTAAATTTTGAATCAGAATATGGCAGTTTTAATACAAAGACAAACTAAGAAATACCACGAAGGCTTTGATTGGTTGTACTGACAAGTAGCCCCCCCCCCCCTCCTGTGTTATTTACACTTACAATCACATAACAGTCAAGATAAAAAGCATTTCTTACTATATATGTTTACAATATGAATGAACATAATGATCCTTACTACGTACAAATTCGTTTCTAACATGAGGTTTCAGTTTGAGGATAGAGAAAGAAAAATGATCTTGCTTGACATAAGAAGCATAAGTTTAATTAATTATTTAAATAATCATTGAACGAAACTTCTGAAGATTTGGCTAAGTATATTAATATTTTTGAAGATATTTTTTCTAAGATCAAGATCAAACGGACAATGATAGTTAAACATTTCAAAGCAACACAGGACGACGAAGAATTGTGTCAGAGGTTTCAACAATTTAAGTTAGTTATAAAAAATGTTGACCATTGTTTTCATCGCAACTTTTACAAATAACTTGACAGTACATATTTATTATTTAAGTATACCTCTTCAAGATCACCTTAATGTAGAAACAAGCATGAGTTCAATGTACAAAGAGGACTCGACCAGTTCACGCAAGCTTGTAGCAACTTCTGAGAACATCAAAAGACATATGACAGTGACACCTAATTTTCAGGAATCAAAATTCCACTATCGCTCAACGACTTGTGTACATACCCAACCTGAAGCAAGAACAGGGGAAGATAAAAACAATTGTCTCAAAATATGCTAGTTCCAACATCCCGCGGAATTGACTAAAAACATATTCAGTATCAAAATCTTAGATTGGTATCAAAATGTAAGCAATTGTATGATTTTAGATTATTATAAAATATTAAGCATGGAAGTGTTACTAAAATATTAAGCAACCATCTTTATTATGCGAATTTGTTATTAATGGGCCGAGCTATGCACAAGTGAACCTTTACAATGGTTCAATAACGACCTCTTGTATCCATTAGGCATTAACTTTACATGTGTTTACTATGTATATGAATTATTAATATCTAATCGTTGCTTTGATTTCCGTTGATGGCAAATTTTGCATCGCCATGATTATAGAAGACGAAACATTTTGACAAAAAATAGCAGTTACAAGTAACACTTTCAAAACGTTTACATCGAAATGACCTTCGTTACAAACTTTACAACATGTGTAAATTCTATTGAAAAGTTTAACTTTTGACTGACAATATGGCAGTTTCAACACAAAAACTTTAAGAAATACTATGAAGACTTTGATTTGTTTTGTTAGGAATATTTCATTTTTTCTGATGCTTGTCACCTTTGAAATTCGTGCTAGTTCTTCTGCAAAATTTGCACAATTAGCAAATAAAGATGTGAGCTTTGAAAAGAAACTATTATTTCATGTTGAATATTTACTTGTTAAGTGTAATAAATTGTGTGTAGAAACACCAGGCTGTTACTATATGAGTTACCTCAGTGACCCGAGGTTGTGTAACTTGCATGCCGGGAATGGAAAGTTAACCCCAAGTCAGGGATGGAAACTTTATTTCAAAGTGTTTGGCGAAGCTGGTAAGTTTGACATTCCAAAAGTACAATCAAACTGGTGCCCTTTGAGCCATGTAAACTGCAAATTAAATCGTTACAGAGGGCACTCTTTCCAACTTATATATACGCAGTGCTCCTCTCCTAACTTTTGAAAAATCAGCCACATTTGATTAGTGGCAGAATAATTGTTTGTATGTGAAACGAAATAAACCTAAATACATAAATTCAAATAATGAATATTGAAAGCGATCTGTAAATTTTGATAAGCAACTATGGATAAAATGATAGACAGATAATTTGGAAGTTACAAATCGATCATTTTCTATACTTATTCCGACATAGTTTTCCTCTTTGTAAGGTAAACTACATTTTATTTACTTTTTTGTGAAAGAGAGCGGGGCATGTTTGAATTAAGCAAACGATGGTTCAGTCGTTACTTAGTTAGTAATACTTTATCATGTTAACTTCAACCAATCATGTTTGTTAAATTACAGCGACAAGTTTGGTCAAAAATCTTTTGAGACAACACTATAAGGTTATAAGAACAATTTTGACGTTACACTTTTTGATATGAATGTTGCATTTCTTGTCAGATATAACTTGGTACACTTTAATACAGTCCCTATGGACCCCCGCGTGCAAAAAGGTCCATGGGCAAGTTATATAATTATTAATGAAAAGCGACATGTTAGTAGTTGCAAAACATGTTCTTAAAATATCAACATTTTCAAGTATATCTAGAGTAATTTAGTTAACATAGTCAATGTCAATCATAAAACTCACAGTCTTGTCCTACGAAAATCAGTTTAAAAAACTCGTTGTTTAATATAATTTAGCTTTTAAAGTATCTGGCTTGGATGCCATGTCAAATTAGGTTTTACCAATTTATAGATTTAAAAACTAAACCATATCTATATACTAAGATAAAGCCACTGCATAAAGTGAATTGCAAGTAATTTGAAACAAATATTACATTTGATTGGTCAAGTATCTAACGAACTGAAGACTTTATAAAAAACTGAGGCAAGGTTCCCTGCTTTATACATTTATAGTCATTTTAAGGCTACTTAAATAACTGTAAATGCAGGAAAATGTGCCTCAGATTTTTGATAACGTCCCCTGTTCGTTAGATACTTGACTTTAAAGAAATTCTGTATCCTGAACCCCGCTGTGTATTACGAAATACGACATTAATAAAAAATGAAGACAAGTATCAAAATTCTGAGGCACTGTTCCCTAGATGAACATTTCCGCTACAGAATAAATCCGTTATCAAATAACGCGGCAATTTTAATTCGAAAATGACATCTACTGTGATTTTTGTAATCGTCTCATGAAATCAACTAATGTGGATTAATTGATGCATCTCATTCAATTTTGATATCCAATCAAAATCGCGAATATGTACGGTTCAATACTGTGGAATCATTAATTTTCGTTGAGGATTTAATTTCGTGTATCGGCTCATCCCCGAAATCAAATCCCCACGAATTCAAATGCAGAGATAAGGCATTCAAAAATCAATATCCACGAATTTATGTCCCACAAAATAGCCATTTTAGTAAAAAAAACACGGAAATTGAGCCCAACGGAAATAAATGAAAATACATGCCCAGGTTTGATGTCTAGTAAAAGATTTGATAACAAATTATTGTCATTAATGAATAAATAGTATCATATCGTATCAATAAACTACACAACACGTTAGAGATGGTTAACGCTGATATAGTAAAGCCGATAAAGGGGTACAGTGTTTATCGCAATAAAACACTATTTTTGCGCATTTGGTCAGGATTTTTTATGATTGGTATTAAAGTGTGATATTTAATCTTTGTAAATGACTTAATCTAATATTTTACGTTGTATTAGCGTTTATAGCCAGGTCCGATACATTAACATTCATTTTTTAAAGATATTGTTGAACCAACAGTAGTATTGTACATTACTAGGTTTTTCCTTTTTTTAGAAATACGTGAAATTCAATATATTTTATGATCACAAACTTAGATGTGTATGCTTTCGATTTTCAGTTGAATAAATTGTTGTGTAAAATTTCTTGTTTTCATTTTGCCAAAATCCCTATTATTATGAGAATGCATGCTCCAGAACATTCATCAATTGTGCCATTAACCATTCTAAGAGTTACAGATCGACAGCACGCTCGAATCAATGAAATTATCAGAATGATATTAGATTGAAAGTAAAGCATTTAGGTTTATTTATTTAGATATCAATATATGAGGAATGTTCAATATGTAATGTGTATTGTTCTATAATAGTATTGATACGTCTGGATAGCTCTATTCAATACCTTTACAATTGTATATATATGAATATTTAGTCCAACACATAATTGCCAAAGATCTTCATTTCAAGAGAGCCATTTGTTGACCACTGTTGAAAAAATGGTTGGAAAGCGCGTTAAGATTTTTGAAGAAATTATAGCTTACATAAAACTTCGTAGAAAACTCGGACATTCATTGAGGCAATTTTTTACTGAATTGGGGGAAGTTTATTGCTCCCTTAATGTATCTTCTGTGAGTTTTGTTACTGACGATAAAAGAGGGTACGCTTACAAAAGGCAAAACAATGGCTCAATTTTGTTTAACTAAAGACAATTATTTGCGAACATATCACTACTGGTGATGAGACTTGGGTGCATTATAATGAGTCAGTTAGAAAATTGGAAACAATATGTGGCTTATCAAACACAGTAAACGGCCTGTAGTTGTTTCCAAAAGGGCAATGAGAAAGAAGGTCCTGTGTGCCATATTCTTCTCATGTGACGGTATAGTCAAACAAGTGTATGTGCCTAAGGGCAAAAGTACCACAGGTCGGTATTACCGCGATGTTGTTTTTAAAAGCCCAAGATAAATGATAAACACGACGTCCAGTGACTGGCTGTCAACATGTTTGCCTACTTCATGATAATGCTCCAGCACATTCATATGGCTTTGTAAACCAATTTCTGAAGTCGGAGAAGGTAACCATCTTGTCGCACACACCATACCCACCAGATCTTGCTCCCTGCGATTTTTTTTCTTTTTTCCAAAACTGGAAAAGTTCTTATCTGGTCGTCGATATAAGTACAGACAAGCCCTTAGCTCTGCTGTTTTTCAGTTTCTCTGAAGTATACAAAATCAGGGATCCGTTACGCATTTCAGAAAAGTATTCAAAGACTGAAGTTATGTATTCCTAACCACGGGAAATACTTTTAGGGGATGCAAAGTTATTTTGATCAATAAAGTCGAATCTTTCTAAAAAAAATAAGACAATACACATTACTTATTGAACATCCCTCGTATTCGAATAAAGCAACTTGGCTAAGGCCATTTTATCGTTATAGTAAAATTTGAAGAAGAAGAAACAGCTCAGCAGTTGATGATGTACATTGTATCATCTTAGTAATGGTGTGATTGTACAGTGGATTATGTAATGTGATATGTCTGATTGTACAGTGGATTATGTAATGTGATATGTCTGATTGTACAGTGGATTATGTAATGTGATATGTCTGATTGTACAGTGGATTATGTAATGTGATATGTCTGATTGTACAGTGGATTATGTAATGTGATATGTCTGATTGTACAGTGGATTATGTAATGTGATATGTCTGATTGCACAGTGGATTATGTAATGTGATATGTCTGATTGTACAGTGGATTATGTAATGTGATATGTCTGATTGCACAGTGGATTATGTAATGTGATATGTCTGATTGCACAATGGATTATGTAATGTGATATGTCTGATTGCACAGTGGATTATGTAATGTGATATGTCTGATTGCACAATGGATTATGTAATGTGATATGTCTGATTGCACAGTGGATTATGTAATGTGATATGTCTGATTGCACAGTGGATTATGTAATGTGATATGTCTGATTGTACAGTGGATTATGTAATGTGATATGTCTGATTGTACAGTGGATTATGTAATGTGATATGTCTGATTGTACAGTGGATTATGTATTGTGATATGTCTGATTGCACAGTGGATTATGTAATGTGATATGTCTGATTGTACAGTGGATTATGTAATGTGATATGTCTGATTGCACAGTGGATTATGTAATGTGATATGTCTGATTGTACAGTGTATTATGTAATGTGATATGTCTGATTGCACAGTGGATTATGTAATGTGATATGTCTGATTGTACAGTGGATTATGTATTGTGATATGTCTGATTGCACAGTGGATTATGTAATGTGATATGTCTGATTGTACAGTGGATTATGTAATGTGATATGTCTGATTGCACAGTGGATTATGTAATGTGATATGTCTGATTGTACAGTGTATTATGTAATGTGATATGTCTGATTGTACAGTGTATTATGTAATGTGATATGTCAACTTGCTCACAAACTGATGCATCTGTTTAGAATCATTTAGAAAATCTACAGCAGCAAGAGTTAAGGGTTGAGTAACCCGCACATCCATGAAAGTTAATTATTGTCCAAAAGCAAATGTTGGATTTATGTTATTGGACTGCTTGTAACTTTATCAAAATATTGGTTCATCATATGGAAAAGTCAATTTTTAGAACAAACGAATTTGTATTCAACTGATGGGTTTGTCCTCCATATTATTCACCTTGACAAATTCCGTCAAAAGTTTCAACAATTTAACTTAGTTATACAAAAAATGTTGACCATTGTTTTCATCGCAACTTTTAGAAATAACTTGACAGTACCTATTTACGTATATCAATATCACTTTAATCTAGAATTAGGTAAATCGTTAGCAAAATGAACTCAAGCAGTTCTCTCAAGCTTGTTGCAAACTCTAAAACAAATATAATTTATAAAGATAAGATTTTAAAATGCATCAAACATTATGTGACAGCGTCACCTAATGTTCATGAAACAAAATTCCAATATCTCTCTATCCGACCTGAAGCAAGAACAGGGGAAACTATAAATAACAAGAATAAAATCTTTGGGGAAAACTATCCTAGGCACCTGACGTCCAGCAGGTTTCTTTTTTTTGAGAACATAAAGCCCGGTATACGTTTAGCAAATACATGCTTATAATGCGAGATTGTTATCAAAATGTTAAGCAACTACTAGTATGATTATGTGAATGAGTTATCAAAATATTAAGCAACATCTATATCAGAGAATGTTATTAAAGTATCGAGCAATGCATGAATTATTAGTATCTTACTTTTGTTCTGATATTGCAGTAAATTTCCATTGATGACAAATTTTGAATTGATTATTGGAGGCGAAGAATTTTGACAAAGAGTCAGCAGTTAACACTTTCAAACCGTCTGGCAATCGTTATGAAATTCGTTCAGGTGTTACAAACCTTACTATCTACAGAAAAGTTTACTTTTGGCTGAGAATATGGCAGTTTTAATACAAAGACAAACTTTAAGAAATGCTATGAAGGCCTTGATTTATTTTGTTAGGAATATTTCATTTATTCTGATGTTGGTAACCTTTGAAATTCGTGCTAATTCGTCTGCAAAATTTGCACAATTAGCAAATGAAGATGCGAAATTTGACACGGAAATATTATTTCATGTTGAACATTCACTTGTTGGGTGTACTAAATTGTGTGTAGAAACACCAGGCTGTTACTATATCAGTTACCGCAGTGACCAGAGGTTGTGTAACTTGCATGCCGGGAATGGAAAGCTAACTTCAAGTCCAGGATGGAAACTTTATTTCAAAGTGTTTGGCGAATCTGGTAAGTTTGATATTCTAAAAACATTGTAATTATTTTTCTAACATTTTTTGTAAAAGCAAGCGGGGCATATTTGAATTAAGCAAACACTGCTTGAATCGTTACTCAGATGAAGAACATTGCTAAATTACAGAGACAGTTGTTTATTATTGTTTATTAAATAAATATGAAGGTCATTTTATCCAGTAAGAAGAAAATAGGCTATTTGTTTCAATTAATTGGTGGCCATCTTGTATTTCTCAAAATGTCGGTCATGATTCCATAAGTCACGTTCACGTTGTGACGTCACTTCAGAGAACATGGTTCACTAAAATGGCGACGTATAAGCAAGGTGAAGAAAAAAAATACTTTTAATTTTAGAGCCTTTTTTCCACAGTTACTGTTGCGCAAACATTGTAATATGGGTATTCTAAAGATTCTATATTTACCAAGCTTTAAATGCTCTCTTTCTTATTAGCTACATTAAAACAGTATGTACCTTTCGGAGAGAAGTGTTTTGTCGCCCGCTTTATATGTATTTATGTCGGTGTGTTGGCAGGTTTCGGACAGAATGGTGATTTGGAGAGGGTATTATTTTATACGTGGTTATTTCTGAGAGTCATTTTAGCTATATTATACTTTGATGTACTCTCAATTCTTGCTACCCTGTTAGTGCGAGCGATATAACAGAATATTTCAGAAGCTTACTTTGATATACATCGACATTCCAGGAAAGACACAAATGGATCTAATGACGGGAGCGACAGCTTTTCAATCTTCGACGTTCGGTGGACTTTCGGCTTATTTAGCTTTAGACGGCAATATAGACGGCATATTCATCCATGGCTCTTGCGCTCATACCTCGACTGGTACAAATACATATTGGATGATGCAACTTGGTGTCCCGGGGGTGGTTGGGAAAGTAGAGCTTTACCTGAGATCAGACTATGGTAAGTATTGTTCTTCGTAATTTATTGTAATATTCCCTAATGAACTTTTTTTCGATAGGTTTTTAATAATCCTTAGAAAATCTCTCAAACTTGATTTGAGATTCGGTGTTCTAAATATTGAAACAAAAGCAATTTTTAGTTGCCAGGAATTCTAATCGGGCGGTATTGATCGCACAGAGCTATGATGAGGGCGTGAACAATGTTGGTATAGAATGTGGACGGTATGAAGGACCTTTAATCACAACTCCACCATTCATGTTGTCGTTCAGTTGTCCACGTCCAATCTTTGGTGAATTTGTGAGGATAACAATGCTGACGGACGACTACATGGAAGTTTGTGAAGTGTTTGTATATACACAATGAGAAAAAATTACATATCTCATCAGTACTGACACATTGGAGCGAATCTACAGCAACTGTCATTTTCATATCTGACAAAAAAAGTGATGCAAGAATTTCTTATTTTCTCGTTTAACATGTTTGTAAATTTTGTAAATATTTGATGGACATTATTTACCATAATTTCATTTACCTAGCATAATGTATGCGAGTGTAATAAATGTTCGACATCAGATTTAATAAAATGAGATTAATTTGTCACGTGCACCATTCATGATAAAGCTGCAAATACAATGCGATTGTGGTTTTATTAATAGTGTACACAATCGGAGAATGCCTTTCTTGTAGAAGTTGTATGGTTCGTTCGCTGAGAGTTGATGGTTTGTTGTTGTTGTTGTTGTTCTAGTAACCTACCGCCTACTAACTTAGATCCAATTTTTCAATTCGATGGCATAAATACAAATTCAAATAATACGTGAATATAAAATTATATAAGTCAAAATCAATAAAACAATAAAAGTCCAGGGCTTGATGGAATATTGAATTTTATCATTCTTCTGCAACAAAATATGTATTTTAGTGATCAACTCTTTAAACGAAGGATTAAAACATAACGAACTTTCAAGCACACAAAAATTAGGATCGTTATCTCTAATATGTAAAAAGGTGACCCACTAAACAAAGAAAATTGGAGACCTATCACTCTTCTGAACAATGATTATAAAATTGCTGCAAAATCATGATCAAATAGACTCCATAAAGTGATACATAAAATAATAGAACATGACCAACAAGGGTATATCAAAAATAGATTTATTGGACATAATATTAGATTAATACAAGACATCATTGAATACACTGAAATCAACCAAATGGAGACAGCAAATTTTATTTTTCAGACTTTCGGAAAGCTTCGACACTGGGATTTTATGTTTGCAGTTTTATCAAAAGTCGGGCAATCAAATTTTTATTCAATGGATTAAAACACTTTAGTCAAATGTTAAAACATGTATTCTTAATAATGGCTGGCGATCAGAAAGCTTTAACTTACAGCGGGGAATAAGACAAGGTTGTCCAATATCAGCTTTACTCTTTATTATGGTTGTTCGAAACTCTCAAGTTTTAAATGGTATAAGCATCAATAAGACAGAAAAATAGAAATAAGGCAGTTAGCAGACGACACAGCATTATTCGTTCAGTCCGAAGCAGAGGTAATCCATTTGCTTAATATAATCGAAACTTTTGGAGAATTCTCTGGGCTACAACTAAATAAAAAATAAAACTGAAGGATTATGGATAGGATCTACTAAACATAATAATGCTTGTCCTGGGGGTATAAAATGGGAAAATAAACAGGTGAAAGCTCGGGGGGTCTACTTTGGAACTGATCAAGAACATTGTATTAATTGGAATGCTAAAATAGAAACATGTACACTAGTTGTTAAAAATTGGCAGAAAAGAAAGCTCACATACTTTGGTAAAATTCAAGTAATAACATCACTTCTTTTGCCAAACTGTACATACCTTATACATTCTTAAACAATACCTAATCATGTAAAGACTCAAATCGAATCACTTTTTTACCACTTTCTATGGAACTCAAAACAAGAGAAAATAAAACGAGCAACATTAGTAGGAGAGAAAAAAACTGGCGGATTACAAATGATAGATCTTAACTCTGATATAAACTCAATAAAAATTAAAATGGGTGAACTCACTTTGTAAAAGCCAGATGGTAACTGATGCCTAAATATTTTCTCAATAACTTTGGTAAAAATGATCTGATATTTTACATGAACTCAAATAATTTAAGAATGAAAGTACTAAAATACTCACTTTCTATGAAAGTATCATTAGCACGTGGTTAAGTATAAAAACAACAAAGACAACAAAGTTAAACTTCCGAGAAATACGTAAAGAAATTTTTGGGGCAAATAACAATATTAATTAAAGTTAGAGGCAGAAGCCTTGTATTCAACCATTGGATTGACTCAGATATTTTGTATATCAACAATATTATAGATAAAAATGACGGTATGCTAAGCACTGAAATAATTCCGCAAAATTTAATTCATACTCTTAATTTGATTGCAGAATGTGTCAAATTCTTCAAAGCGATACCAAAATCTTGGAAAATCTTATTGCAAAAGAAAGAGTCAAAAACATACAAAAGTTCACACATCACATGTACTTCAAGTAAATAACATGATGTTAGAAATGTAAATAGTAATTTTATCTACTAACAATTAAATTAGTTTCAAAGAAGTTAATAAAACTAGGGATGTAAACGGTTAATCGATTAATCGATTAACCGTTCGTTTGTCCGATTAACCGGTTATCAAATCATTAATCGATTAACCGAAAAAAAATAGAAAGAAGCAAGTAAAATATAATAATAAATTATAGAAAAATCGAAATTTTCAGTCAATACGCGCGAGATATTTGTCAATAAATTAGTCAACAAAGGTGCGAAAAATACGACAGTTGAGCCAATTAACAATTCATTGACACTGACTTGGACCATTATACACACTGACACGTATATTGTTGATTGTGTAATTAACTAATTCAGAAGCGATTTTTGGATATAGATCTACGAGTAAACTTGCTTGGTCTGGGACTTCCTCAAAATTTGATATTGTTTCGCAAGTAAACATATACAATAAGTTTAATAAGTTATACTATCGTAAGAAAAAATCGTCTGTCTGGACGTATTTCAGACGCAGTATAGTGATGAAAAACGTAAAATGTGACCTTTGCGGTAATGCATATATGTTATACTATGTATACACATATGTTGCGTGTTTCGCCGGTATTACTAAGACATGCTAATAAAATCGTCAAACAAGATCGCTTTTTCTTATTTCGCATCTTTATTGATATAAATTGCAGATACTTGTTTTTTTTTGTTAATTATCTCTGTGTTCAGACGCTGGTATGATTTAATTTTGCATCTTTGCATCAAACATAGCCGCTGATAATTATGAGAACGCGTTGACATTTGATACTCAATCGCACAAAGTGTAAAATTCTTACAAACATCGATTAGGATCACAATTGACACAAATTATAATTCAGCATTACACCAATCAAATGATCGTTTTTGTAAGCTCCACCCAATATTCCAATAATAACCTGACTAAATTGAATAAGAAACAAGCATGCCGCAATCTACTTTTAATTTTTTTGTAAACAAATTTACTATTTGTTGCCATAATATAATGTGTAATTGATCATTAATATATCTAAACAGAAAATTGATAAGAGCATACAAACATCACAATTTCAGTGGTAAATGTATTGATGAATACATACATTATCGCATTTCGTGTAATACGTCGGTGTCGCGGAAACTGGTGACAATTCATATTTATAAGCACTTCAAACGGTTAATCGATTAATCGTTCGTATGAACGAACGATTAACCGATTAGTAAAATCTCGACGAATTGACATTGTTATAAAACCATATACGAGGTGTGCTCGGAAAGTAATAGGACAAACCAGGTACTTTTTTATTCTTCTGTACAGTTCAAAAATGTTTCAGCCAAATGTAAAACAGGTTGTAATAAATTGATAAATTTAAATGTGTTCTTCTATATTCGTGATCATAAGAGTCGCCGTGGTAACGACGGTACACAATTATGAGCGCCAAACGACATGAAACGGACACACCTCGTACTCACCGTTATTGGGAAAGATCACTTAATATGAATAATGACTGGACAGCATTTCCTTTAATGTTACATGCAATACCAGATAATCGAGTAAAACAATTTAAATACAGATTGATACAAAATATATTTACATCAAATAAAATACGATTCAAATGGAACATTTGCCCTACAAAAAATTGCTATGTTTGTAATGTAACGGAAACCCATAGACATATATTTACTGAATGCCCTGTAACTAACAAATTATGGACAGAAACTCAAAACATTTTTAAAAATTGCGGTATTAATTTAAACATACGTCATATAAAGTTTATTGTAATAGGATACAAGATCATTAATGACAAATACCTGTATATGAATCAAATACTCGCTTTAATAGGATTCAGCATTAGTAAGGCCTACTTCTTAAGTGAAAATTGGAGAAAAAACTATTGACATATATCGAATGTTGCTGTCTCATACTGTATTTCATTTATTTTCGTTGGGCTCAATTTTCGTGTTTTTTTTACTAAAATGGCTATTTCGTGGGGACATAAATTCGTGGATTTTTATTTTTGAAAAAAACACATTATCTCTGCATCTAAATTCGAGGGGATTTGATTTCGTGGATGAGCCGATCCACGAAATTAAATCCCCAACAAAAATTAATGATTATCAAAATTATCATACTTACCTTTTCTTTCAGTTATCGTTACTGTCGTATTACTTGATTGATGATCAAGATATTTTGTGATCACAAACTGTACGCTTTCGATATTCAGTTGAATAAATAATTCACTCGTTGTGTGTTGTTTTTCTCAATATCCCTGCGTGTTCCAGAACATTCATCAGTTGTACCATAAACCATATTTAGAAGAGTTTAAGAACGACAGCTATGAACAGTTTGGAAGCATTTTGGTGTAATGATTTAATCCGAGTAAATCAAGGCCATTTTATCATTATAGTGAAATTTGAAGAGAAAAAAGCTCAACAGTTGATGATGTACATTGTATCATTTTAGTAATGGTGCGATTGTACAGTGGATTATGGCATGTGATCAGTTTACTTACTCACAAACTGTTATATCAGTTTAGAAAGTCTACAGCACCAATTAAGCGTTAAGGCTTTAATAAGAAAGATATTTAAACTAGAAATATGTCCGGAGAAACCAATCCATGAAATATGTCTTGAGTTATTAATCGGAAACCACCATTAAAGTAAAGTAAGATTGAAGTCAAAAAGGAGCCATAACTCCTATGAAAATGTTTGGATTTTACCGGATATCGAATTTGACCTGTATTTTATTATTTCGCACTTCCATGTAAAATATGAAACCAATCCATGAAATATTTCTTAAGTTATAAATCGGAAACCACCATTAAAGTAAAGTATGATTTAAGTGAACAAGGGGCCATTACTCCTGTGAAAATGTTTTGATCTTACCGGATATCGAATTTGACCTGTATTTTATTATAACCAGATCCATATAAAATATGAAACCAATCCATGAAATATTTCTTGATCGGAAACCAAAATTTGAACGGACGGACAGGACCCTTCCACCATTCTTTAAATGGCGGGGCATAAAATGTTAGGGTATAGGTGTATATTGACCATAGGTGTCGATTTTTGTAAAATGAAGTATGTATGTATGTTATTTAAATTGCCACAAACAGTGCCTCTCCCATAACGCAGACCTCCTCCACCTTTCCTAATCTTATACCTGGTGGATCTGTTTGTCGCACGTACGAACTGGAAATCATCAATACTTTTCTATCAGATTTTTACAATACATAACATCATCACATGAATACATTTACAAATATGGACAACGTCACATTATAACATTACAAAGGATTGAAGCGTTAAGCATACAAATGTAATTGGAAATTTACCAGAACAGGAAGTGGACTATGTAGCAGTGAAGTTTACATAAATGAATTCTGATGTTTTACCATTTGGAGTGCAGACTGTATTAATTTTGTCTTTTAAAATCTAGTTCGAAACTAAGTGCACAGTTTGGACAATGAAGTTCAATTATATTGGCATGTTTCTTGTCAATAAACCAGTTCACGTTAGAGGTTTACAGGTTCAGAGGAAGCCTACAAACGACGATATGCAAGCAATCAATTAAAGCTTTAAAACTACATAATCCTAGGCTAGATACTAGTAAAGCCTTCTGATAGTTTTAATAAATCATATATAACGATTTAGCAGTTTTAGCTATTTCCATTTTTTTGTTTCGGCTGTCCAGGGTGAACATACAACAAGTGTTATTTATTTATTGATATATGGATCTGTTTTGCATTAAGCATTAATACATTTGTTGATTTTGTATGATTGTTCAATTGTTAAGATAATTATGTACATTTGTATTTAATCCCTGAATAAATTGAATGAATCGCTTGATATAATCCTTGCCGTCATTCTTGAAAGGGAACAGTGTACAAATGTCGGACACACCAAACCAATTAAACTGCTCCTGTGGATAGTCTGTTGGTTTAAGAAACCGGTTCCTGTTTCGTTTTTAAACAAGAGGGCCATGGTGTCCCTTTTCGCTCACCTGAGTAAAGACTGCAACTTCTTTCATATCATTGCAACTTCTTTCTAAACATTTAACTAGTTCAGAGCCTATGACCACGAAATCATCAAAACAGATAATTGTGAGCAACGTTCATCAAGATTTGATGAACTATGTTGTCTCTACAGTGTTTTTTAGTTTTACCAATGATTTGACCTATTAAAAGACAAACATTCCGACAAGATTTGATGAAGATCAAAACTGTGACCTCTAGAGTGATAACAATGTTTTCCCGGGATTTGACCCAGTGACCCTGGATGACCAATGTTCAAACTTGTTCAAGATATCTGTAGGACAAACATTTTGAAAAGGTTTGATGAAGATCCAATCAAAACTGTAAACTGTAATTAGAGTGTTAACAAGGCTTTTCCTGGGATTTGACCCGTCACCTTATTGTTGACCCAAGACCCATGTTCGAACTTGTCCAAGATATGATTAAGACTAACATTTTAACACGGTTTGATGAAGATCCAAACATACCTGTGACCTCTAGAGTGTAAACAAGGTTTTCCGGGGATTTGACCCATTAGACTGATTTTTGACCCCAGATTACCCATGTTCGAACAAGAACAAGTTTGCCTAAGATATCATATTGAGACAAACATTCAGATAAGGTTTGATGAAGATCCAATCAAAACTGTAATCTTCAGTGTCTTAATAAGGTTTTCATGGGATTTGACCCCGTGACCTTATATTTGACCCTAGATGTTCGATCTTAAGATAAACATTTTGACAAGGTTTTATGCAGTTACCATCAAAACTGCGACCATAAGTGTTAACCATGTTTTCTAGGGATTTGACCCCGTGACCTTCTATTTGACCTAAGTTCGAATTTGACCAAGATATTATTAAGACATAAATTTTCATCAAGTTTGATGAAGATCCAATCAAAACTGTGACCTCTAGAGTGTTAAAAAGGTTTTCATGGGATTTGACCTGGTGGCCTTATTTATGGCCATAGATGACCCATGTTCGAACTTGTCCAAGATATCATTGAGACGAGCATGCTGTACAAGTTTGGTAAAGATCCATTCAAAACTGTGACCCCTAGATTGTTAACAACCCCTACTATGTGCTCATGTGAGCTACAAATACATTAACCAGTTGGGTTTCATAATAAACAAGAGGGCCACATTGGCCCTTTATCGCTCACCTGAGAACAAAGGCCAATAAACAATGACCAGGTAATATAGTTTCCATCTCGTAAAACTCATTTTTACGTAGATTTTGAGATCAAAACCAACAATGAAGGTATAATACTGTTAAACAAGCTAAAACGTAGCAAATTTTCTAATCCAAGCGTCCATAACTCTTGAAGTTGTGGTCCGATTCCACCCATAACTTAACTTGTCCAAAACCATAAGGTCATACACGTTCATTGTAAATATGATTAGGATCAGTGAATAAATGAAGGCGCTAGAGTGTAAACAATCTTAAATATAGCAAATTTGCTAAGTCAAGGGCCCATAACTCTTGAATATGTGGTCCGATTCCGCCCATAATCGAACTTGTTCGAGATCTTTTGATTATACTCATTTACTGAAGATATTATTAGGATCGGTGTATAAAATGAAGGCGCAAGAGTGTAAACAAGCTAAAATATAGCAAATTTTCAAAATCAAGGGCCCATAACTCTTGAAGTTTGGGTCCGATTCCTTCCATAATTAAACTTGTCCAAGATATTTTGGTTATACACATATACTGAAAATATTATTAGGATCGGTGAATAAATGTAGGTGCTAGAGTGTAAACAAGCTAAATATAGCAATTTTTCAGAGTCAAGGGCCAATAACTCTTGAAGTTCTGGTCCGATATTGCCCATAATCGAACTTGTCCAAGATCTTTTTAGTTATACACATTTACTGAAAATATGATCAGGATTGGTGAATAAATGAAGGCGCTAGAGTGTAAACAAGCTAAATATAGCAAATTTTGTAATTCAAGGGCCCATAACTCTAGAAGTTATTATCAGATTTTGCCCATAATCGAACTTAGCCGAGACATTGTGGCCATATACATTGTGAGCAAGTTTAATCAAGAGCTGCGGTTGCTAGAGTGTAAACAAACTAATTGTGGACGGACGACAGACGCCGGACATTCACCGATCCTAAAAGCTAAAAAAATAATTATAAGGTATGACAAACCCAACTTAGTCTATTGGTCACAATTGCACCCATAAATGATGTGGAGTTATAGTCATGTAAAGAAAGAAGTTTTTGTCAAATATCTCCTCAAATAACATATAACTACAAACTTACTACAGAGAATAATGAATGCCAAATTTAATTCATTTTAAAGTCCTCATGTAAACTCATCTTTTCCAAAGTATACTACTAAAAGTTAGCTAAGCACAAAATTTTCCAGTCTACATTATATATATCTATGATATTTACACTGGGTAAAATTTAGTGATATATCCAGAAGGTCCTTAGGGTACACATAACCTTGAATGACAGGCGATTCCGTCATGCAAACAATGTATTTTCAGTGTTTATTTTACGCTGCATACCTACATGTACCTGACACGTGTAGGGTACTGTCTTTTACTTTCACTTGAAAGACTGAAAATTTATGAATGAACTATGGCAAATGCGACAAGTGCCGGGTGGTTGGAATGGTGGAGCAAAGGGCTCGGCGAGGCACTTGGTGTAACACCATATGGTTATCACTAGAGACTTGACAAGGTTCTGAATTCCTGTTACTTCCTTCTTTGAAGTTAATCATTTGATATACTAACCAGTGCTTCTTGATGCCAATTAATTCTTACAGCAATCAGTGTTTGTCATTAACATGTTCCAGTCATTCAGTTAAACTGAACAGTACTATAATTATTTAACTTTATATAGAATAAAAACAAACATGTAATAATTATAATTCAGTTTATTCATGTTACATAATAACAAGACATATACAGAACTAATTATACAACACATATCTATAATAGCATATACATTATTTGTTTCCATTTTATATCAATTAATGCCAAGGCACAGACACATGCTGGTTGTGTAGTGAGACAAATATTTGGGAAGACAATCTAGTAACCATGAGGATGGCCAGTGTTCATACAAACCACTCATCCAAACAATCATAAAAATACCAGTTTGAAGAGAAGTTCAGAGAAATACAGTAGAGTATAATTATACATGTATAGACAGCAAACCCTTGATTCAATGGCCTTAATATTGAGATGGTATTATCATCAAGTCCAAATATGGAAGAAAAGGGAAAATGGTATATATAAAATGTGTGCCTTTAACACTGAAGTGGTCAGCTACAGAGTTTTTTTGCCTATACATAAACAAGAAGGCTATGATGGCCCTTTACTCACTCACCTGTGTAAAGACTGTTGCTCTTTCATTTCATTGCAACTTCTTTCTCAACGTTTAACTAGGTCAGAGCCAAACACTGACCAAGAAATCATATTTTGAGCAACTTTCATCAAGATTTGAAAAAATGTTGACTCTAGAGTTTTTCCTGGGATATGACCTGGTGACCTAATTTTTGACCCCAGATGACCCATGTTTAAACATATCAATAAGACTAACATTCTGACAAGGTTTTGATGAAGATGTGATCTCTAGAGTGATAACAACCCAAATTGTGGACGCCAGACATTGATTGATACTAATAGCTCTCCGACACTACATGCTTAGGTGAGGTAAAAATGAACATATTTAAGATTATTACATTGAAAGCACTATAAATATATTTATATCACAGACAGTCTCGTGGCAAATTGATACTCGACACACCATTCAAAACCAGTCACCTCAGCTTCATGACATCCATTAATCATCTCACTTCCAACTTGTGTAACAATTCATCTATATGTCTGAAATTAAGTAGCAGAATGACAGTCAAACCTGTGTTAGAAGGCCACCTCCACATAAAAAATCCCCTTGTGAACGAAATCCATTCTTTTGTATATCCTCATTGATTATTCAGAACAAAATGAACCCTGATTAAAGGTCACCTGTCAAGAAAGACCACATTATGTCATTCACAAAGGTGGTCTTTGATCACAGGTTTGATTGTAGGGTGAAACAGTAGGACTGTCCAGATCAAGTACATGGATATTGATTATCTGTCTTCAGTTCATGTAATATTTCTATTCATGCAAGTGATATTGTTGATATTGTTTTCAGGATTTATACTTCGTGACCTTTCCATATTTATACTTCATTTTATTGCAATACATGTACAAGATAAACATTGATGCTTAGCATCAAAGGGGGCCGAAAAATAATTTAGTCAACATCATTAATAGTGGATTATAAGAGTGACAGTTTAAAACAATTTGTTTATAAAAGCAGATAGTTGCTGTTGGTAAAATTGATTTATTTGATAAAAGATGCCTTTCATGTATAAAACTATGGAGCTGAATTTTACAATCAATGATCTAGAATCAGACTGAGTGAACAGCAAACTGTGAATAGTGGTCACATGACAACATTGACCACTTCTTGCATAGAGGCCAGATTTATTCTCATCCTTTGAAGGCCTTTTCTAATGTATCATGAATAATACTTACTGCAATTGTTGCTCATATGTTGCTCTTTGTTTACGTAACATTTGTAGGAGATTATCATCCTCAAAATCACCATCTGATGAATAGGCTTCTTCTGAAAATTAAGAGGGATCAGCTAAACTAAAATACAGGCATCAAGAATTCATATATTGAAAGCAATACAGTGCAACCTCTCCAGAGTGACCCTCTCATTAACAACATCATCCTTTTATGATTTTTCCCTTTGTATGATTCAATTTGACTATTAATTTAACCTCTCTAGAGCAACAACCTCTCAACAACAACATAATTTTGTTTCTCCTAAAGGCTGTCACTTTAGAGAGGTTGCACTGTATTTGTAAAATTGCACCATGAGTCCTGATTATTTAATCAAATACTTGAAGCTCTCTACAGTGTAATATAGTGTTGAGAATCCTGACAAAGAGTTCCTTCTTCATTATGGCAAACATGATGGTGAAATATACTGTCATTCTATGATCTTTGAGGATGCTGGGAGTATCATGGATAAGATGACACAGAAATACAGGCACATCATTTATATTAAACTATTGTTACAGCCTAATTGATGTAATTATATTGATCAAACACTATAGGGATAATTTGAATTAGAAAATGGGTAAGAAGTCATAACTTTGAAAGGAATCAAATTGACTCGCAAACAATTTGTTCCGTTCCATTCGTGGACAAAATACATGCATCAATATTGTTCCAAACTTCTATAGTAACCTACCTTCTTCTATATGCTGTATTAAGTTATGATCATGTGACGACAAAGGTTTTTGTTTCCGTGGTAACCGTTCAGTTGATGCTGATGGTGGAAGACTTTCAACACTCGATAACACAGTACTGGTGGAGGTACGAAATAAATGCTCCTTAACAACCTGGAAACATATTCAAGATAAACACACAATGGTGAGTATGAGGCCAGAATTTTCCATTCTTCTTAGGATTGCAACATCACTCATCAATTTCAAAATAAAAAAAAGCTTTTGAATCATGTTTACCAGGCAGATCAAGTTTAATGTGAGCATGTATTTTAATGTTCCTAAGATCAACTTAAAAGTGAACATGTACTTCCACAGTGAAATATAAATAAGGGCATTGATATATGGAGGGTAGATAATTCTTATCAAATCTATGTTAATCAGGATAGCTAAAAGCTTTCTTTAGTGTTTTTATTTGTTTAATTAAGTGAAGGAATATGTTATTATTATTGCATGTATACATTCAATGTTTACACTTTACCATTACACTGCAGTTTGGAAATTATGAGGATCAACAATTTATCAAGAACTTACCTGTCCTATAGCAGCTGTAACACCTTTCCTTCCATTTTTTGGACTACTAGAATGTTGTGGTTGAATTGATGTTTCCTTCTTTGATTTGGAATCCTTTTTTACAGCAGAATCCACTTTTTGTAAGTCTTTTTCTTTTGCAGTCCTTTGTGTTTCAGATTTAGAACTTTTATCAGAGCGGGCAGAGTTTGAACCAGATTTGTTACTAGGTTCATTATTCCTAGAATTTCTGTCAATGTTGTTATCAATAATCTCTTCAGTCTCCACAGTGATATCATATTTTCCAATGTCTTGAACCATTTTCTCAATATCCTGTATACTCTTCATGGGTTTTCTATTCAATGTTAATTTGGTATCACTGTTTTCATTACTTTCAATATATTTAGATGAAGATTTATCAATGTCAGGTTTTTCAGCTTCTAAATATTGTTTATACTCACTAACATCATTCACTAATTTGTCTCCCTTGTCATATTTGTTTGCAGAGTTCTCTACCTTGGAACTTGTTCTTGGTTCAAGCTCATTACTGGTTCCTAGCTGAAGCATTTTCCCACTATGAGGACACGGTAACAAGTCACACATAAGATGGAGATGAGGATCAATTTCTGACTGAGATTCAGATTTTGGTTTTGGTTGATGTAAACTTGGACTAGCAATCTGTGGTTGCCATGCCTCACTGTTTGTCCTCTGCTGAGTGTGGCAAACATTTATCGAAGCCTACAAGTATAATCTTAAATGTTAAACAAGACGCTGCATTCAATAAACGCGTATGCTCCCGGTGACATGCATGTGAAGCAATAGCCCTTTTGAACAATGTCAAGGTCAAAGTCGGTGTTCGATATTTATGGGTGGATTGAGAATGGTCAAACACAACAACTGTATAAGTATCAAAGTGTTCTAGCAAGCAGAATTGGTGCTAGACGAAACGGTAAAATCTACTTAACCTGGTACAGAATCATTCTAAACCCAAATTAAGTCAAGGTCAAAGTGGGATTTGTCTATATGGGTGTATATTCAACAACTGCATAAGTATCAAAGCATTCTAGCAAGCGGTATTGGTGCTAGACGAAACTAAAATCTACTTTGCCTGGTACAGAATCATTCTAAGTCCAATTGAAGTCAAGGTCAAAATGGGATACCTTGATACGGGTGTATTGAGAATGATCATACGCAACAACTGCATAAGTATCAAAGTGTTCTAGCGAGCTGTATTGGTGCTAGACGAAACGGTAAAATCTACTTAACCTGGTACAGAATCATTCTAAACCCAAATTAAGTCAAGGTTAAGGTCAAAGGGGGATTTCTTCATACGGGTGTATTGAGAATGATCATACGCAACAACTGTAGAAGTATGAAAGTGATCTAGTAAGCGGTATTGGTGCTAGAAGAAATGGTAAAATCTACTTAACCTCGTATGGACAGACGGACAATCACTATATGCCCCAACATCAAAGATGTCGGGGGCATAAAAACACCTAAATAGTAAATGAAGCAAAATGAATTTGAACCACTCAAGTATACAAATAAACACCTGAATTGATTGTTTGCTTGCATTTTCAGCACACATCATCAGGATTGCCATAACAAATGCCAAGTTGCCAACAAACACAAATTCTAAAAGGAAACAAGTGAAATTTAAGACCAGAAATAGACATTCTTTGTGCTTCAAGAGAGTAAATCTAAAATCAACAAGTTTTAAAAATAAATCACCTTTTCTGGCATGGGAGCCGGAGTAAACTGTACTTGTGATTTAGATGGGACCCGACCTGCGAGCCGCTGTTTGAATTCTTCCAATTTAGAATCCATTTTTTTCTGAAAAAAATGTACATTTTAACAGAACATTTTAATATGTTTTTGCTGAAAGTAAATGCAACAAAAATTCAAACAATTTATTCAAAATACTTCATGATTATATAAAAATGTGAAAGAATAAACTTTGATATTTGTGTACATTTGTTTGAGTTTTATGCCCCTTTTTAATATGAAGTAGACAGCTTAACTAACCATTGTTCCTGGGTAGAACTAGTAAAAGACTCCCATCCTCCGTAAGCAACTGCCTACTTTCTCACATAAAGAGACATAGTAGGTAGCTGGGCTCGAACCAACGACCCTCTATCAGTGAGAGGTTACAACCTCTCGACCACGGAGGTGTGTCAATATTTGTGTAAGCAGAAGATTCAAGCTTCAAGAATCATATTCCAATAAAGTCATATTTTCAGTTTACAAGTGGTCTGTCGACTGATACTTGATTTAGAATGTTGTTTATTCACCTGTTGGTCACTCTTACTCAAGAAATTGAACTGAGCAGTTTGTTGAGGGGCTGATTGTTGAGCTACCTCCATTCTACGTCGCAGTCTCCACTGATACAGGGGGTCATTCTCTGAGGGAGCTCTTTGCCCAGGTAACGGTGGTGGTACCAATTGCTTGATCTGTGCAGGTACCTCTGGTTCTGAAATATGTCAGCAGAATGAATTTAATGCAATTTAAGAAGTTTTTTCACAAGCCAAGTTCATGTCAAAAAGGGACTAATTTGCACAGCTGTTGATATAGTGATTAAATTTGTAATTTAGTAATTAATAAATATACCTATTTTTTAATGCAATGACAAAACAGTGGTACGTTTAACACACAAAATATATTCGGAGGCGGACCCAGGATTTCAGGCTAGAGGGCGTATAATTTAGGAAAGTAGGCTATTTCATTGAATGATATTTCATTTCTATCTATGGTACGGCACTTTTAGGTGGGCACGCGCCAGGTGTACCCCCCCCCTGAACCCTAGTGATATTACTTACCTAAATAATGTGCAAATGCTGGTTTATGGGAGTATTCCTCCAGACTAGACATATCACTGATATTACTTCCTAAACCTTCAGTAGACACCGCAGGCTCTGTAGACAGTACTGTACTAGAACTGTAACATATACACATTGATATGGTATTGTAACATATACACATTGATATGGTATTGTAACATATACACACTGATATGGTATTGTAACATATACACATTGATATGGTACTGTAACATATACACATTGATATGGTATTGTAACATATACACATTGATATGGTATTGTAACATATACACATTGATATGGTATTGTAACATATACACATTGATAATATGGTATTATAACATATACACATTGATATGGTATTGTAACATATACACATTGATATGGTATTGTAACATATACACATTGATGATATGGTATTATAACATATACACATTGATATGGTATTGTAACATATACACATTGATAATATGGTATTATAACATATACACATTGATATGGTATTGTAACATATACACATTGATATGGTATTGTAACATATACACATTGATATGGTATTGTAACATATACACATGAATATATGATTAGGGATGATATATATATTGTAAACCACACTATAAAAAAATGTAAACAAACAGCCTACCTAATAATGTACAAAGAAAGAAAATATACATTTATAGCCTTGCTACACAGTCGGCCAGAGCTTTGATTGATCTATGGTAACTTAATATCTGCTATAGAGAGTATGCCATCCATGGATACAATGAATATTCACAGGCAACTGCTAACATTTGCTAACAAAAGTTTTTGGTAACATAAAATTAGACAATACTAAAACACTGATATCTTACAACCTGATTCTGTAAGTTTATAAAAATGTAAAAAAAATACAAACGTTGATAATGATAAATATGTAATCAACTAACCTTCTTTCAAGTAATTTTTCAGCACGCTCCTGTAGTTCTATTGTTCTTTTATCATTAGGAGACTCTGGGACAAACCCATTTAATCTCTGTAAGTAAAACAAAGTGAGCAACTGATATTCTATCTAAACAACTAGGATCTATTAATGCACTGAGAAGAGTATAATCTTTAAGCATGGGTAAATTTGATCAATTCAAATTCAGTTTTCAAAGCTTTGTTTATGTTACATCTATTCAACAGTCTTCATGCTAACCCACTAGCCCACAGCCAGGGGCTAGTAAATTTCTATTCGGGGTAGTGAACTTTCACAAATTGTTTATTCGGGCTAGTGGTAAATTGTCTATTTTCAATAGTCCACAAACTGTTAGGGCAAGTGATTTGAAAAAATTAGGTAAAACACAGAATTATTCATTCCAACAAAAAAATAAATAAATTTGACTGAGTGCATCAATTGCAAAATACTAAATTGTAAGAATAGAAAATAAACACGTAAATAAACATGGTAAATAATCACAGATTCCAGTACATTACATAGTGGGGCTCTCCATTGATCCTGAAAAGGGCATTTTGACTCTTGAAATCAACAAAACAAAGCTCCTAACTCTTGTGAATTAGAACTGAAGGGTCAAATTTACTATTACGTAAGTAGGAAATTTTGTACACTCTTCAAATTTCTATCAGCTAAGGGTCATTTTGACTCTCAACTTTCGAAGTCTAGGGAGCATCCTGTCAACAAGTACAATACATAGAAGATGCTTCTTTACATAGAAATGAAATTTGAGAAAACATAAAATTTGGACTTTATATTACCTTGCCCTCTGTCTGATTCTGTAAATGCTTGTAACGATCCAAATTTTCCCTAGTCAGAGCAGATGAATGAGAAGACCCATCATATTTATCTTTATCTACAGGTTTCTTTGAAGGTATTTGGGGTGGACCATTTGACAACCACCAGAAATCCTGAGTAGAAGTTGCAGCCTTTTTCTCTCTTTCATCTCGACTCGTGGGTTCACTGTTCCGAAATCTATCAACATATCTGAATATAACAAATACAATTGATAGAATAAATTGAACTCAACTGTAAATGATGATAAAAACTAAAAAAGCAACCTTCTTTACACAAATGGGATGAAGTTACTTTCAATGAAACTAACAAACTAAGCAAAACTATAGCTATTTTTAGTTTGTAATAATGATGATATAGTTTGTAATAATGATGATATAGTTTGTAATAATGATGATATAGTTTGTAATAATGATGATATAGTTTGTAATAATGATGATGTAGTTTGTAATAATGATGATATAGTTTGTAATAATGATGATATAGTTTGTAAAAAGCAAGAAGCAAATCCTTCTCTTTAGCAGATTTGATTCAATCTATGTTATATAATAAAGTAAAGTAGTAATAGTGTAAAGAAGTATCACATCTGACATCCAAATATCAAATTGATTTAGTTAGTAAATGTACAGATTTTCAGATTCTAGCCTACAACAGTCTATTTCAGAGATTATACTATACAATGACAAATTTGTAATACTACTTTCTGTTATTGGTCTCTGCAATGAAATCCAACAAACATCAAATGTAATTTCCAGGTACCTTTGAAGAATTGATCCTTCCTGATCAGAGGAGTTTAAATCATTCCCTGCTTTGTCAGTTACACCAGTCTGACCAAGTTTAGAATCTCGGACAGGGATTTTACTCTTAATAGGTTTTCCTAAAAATAGAAAATAAATACAAATAGAGATGAATACATCCTTTATTAATATCCATTAATTGATGTATACCAGTTGATAGCTATATAACAAATAACTAAGTTTGATAAACTGGTCAATATATTTTTGATATAAGCAGAAGCTTATAATTTACATTTGCCAAATTCAAAAACAAATATCTTTATCTATTTCCTTATATCCAAACTTTCCCACTCACAGAATGTACATCATAACCTTTGTTCATCATACCTGTATCTTTTGACGTTAATGATGTAGGACCAGCAGTGTAAGATCCAGGCATTCTTATTCTTTCAGGTAACTTGTCTCGGTTGAATTGTAGATATTTATCTATATCAAGTATTGAGTCATCTACATCAGGTAAACTGAAAAAATACAAGTTCAATTAATACAAGTGGCTGTGACAAGGCATTTAATTTGTGAGAGAAAAATAATATAACTACTCAGTACTGATATAAATGTTGTAAATAGGACAACTGTCAAATAAATGACTCATTTAATCATAACTGAGCATATATTGGATTAGTGAAGAAATAATTTTCGATTTTTTTGGTTTCGTTATTCAGATAATACGATCGTCTATTTGTGAGTTCTTGAAGTAAACTTCTTTTTTCTAACTAGCGGCAAGCTGCAACACGCAGAACTACACTGGCTTTCTCAATAAATGCTGTAAAAAAATGACAAGCAGTAACTCCTTTAACTCAGACTTTCTAAGACATCTACATGGATGAAAACATTTTGAAAGACATACACTTCAGCAAAAAAGCAACAACAGTAGTAAACACATTGAATAAGAATCTCACATTTTTACAACATTATCTAAATCTATATAAATATAGACAGGTTTGATAAAGAATCTTAGCAATTGGCATTTCATGCACATATGAACAAAAAAGGTAAAGATGGATACCTGGTAGCAGACGGCCGTTCACTGCATGGCCAGGACTCATCAAAATTATCTTCATCATCATGAAAACCAGTAGGTTGTGACTGATAACTGTGCGCTCCTTTCAGAAATAACTCATCAGCTGGATTTAAATTTTTCTCCTCTTCTTCATTTTCTAATATTTCTTCAGGTGAATGATTTGTCTTGATGGATGTCTACAAATATAAAAGACATTTCCATAAAACAAGATTCAAGTAATTTAGTATTACCTTTTGTTAATTTGAATTTTTAATTCTGTCAACCATCAATCAACACGAGAGGCATAAATTACCTAAAAACTTGAAGACCTATCAAGTAGATATACCACAATAGCCACAATGCTTAAAACCTAATACATGTAAAATTGATGTCTTAAAGGAAGTACAGTAATGGTTATTAAGACTGAATTTTATGAGAACAAATGAAATGTTAAGTGTAGACTGCACCAACTTTTGTTAATCAGCATTGTATTTATGAGACAAAATTGTACAATATGAAAAACTTTTACTATGACATATAAATTATATATAGCAGATTGAAAATGAGATAATACAATCTACTGCATAATTCACAACAAAAAATATGAAGTATTAAGGAGCAAACTGAAGTGCCAAAATAATATTATTGAATCATTTGTGATATTTCAATTTAGCACAGAAATATTACTTACAGCTTTCTGTGCTCTGTTAAGACGTCTTTCTGGTGAGGGGTAGTAATGAGCTTTGGGTAAAGGTTCCACAGCAAATGGATCCCTGAAACAGAAAAACTGGACATAAACTATAATTCTCCAGAGATATAAGCTTAAGTATGGTACATGTAGCTGTTAAGGGCAAGCAGCTATTAAATGTTCAGAACAACTACCTGTCTATCTATCTCCAAATAATTTCAAAACGACTAGCGGGAGGCAGACATGTTTGCACATTGAAAATCTAACAAGTATTTAAAGAAGACAAAAGTAAGAAAAATCTAATTTTAGTTAAAAATAAAGAGTTGAAATAACAGAGGGGGGCTGGTCAACTACGGTGAGACAAGTTCAATGCTTGATATGATATGGTTGCACTGAACTACACTAGGGTTGGGAAATGGGTAACAATTGATGGTAAATGGTTTAATGGTATACAGTCCTAGGGAAGAATGAAAACATATAATAATCTGAAGTTCCCATATTGACTATTCCATTGTTTGTTTATTGTGTTTACACCCCTTTTCAACAGCCAGAGTCACATGAGTACAGTTCACCTAACCATCTTTCTTTTGAGAACCAGTACTAGACTCCCATCCTCTGTGAACACAACTGCCTACATTCTCACATAAAGAGACACGGTCAGTAGTGGAACTCAAAGCCACAACCCTCCATCAGTGAGAAGTGACAGGTTCCGACGTTAGAGAGAGTGGTCATGTTTGCTTCAATGAGGATGGCAAACAGACGTGATGAGGGATAACCTTGCATCTATACACCTCAGTCGGAGATTTAGTTAGTGAAGTATGTCAGTACTGTAATACTTGAATAATATTACAACAGGTTGCTCTTCTTTGGTCAATGTCTATTTGATTTACTTGCGTTTTGGTGTTCGGGCAAGCATTCTTCATAAGCATATTCAAGGACTTGAATACATACATAGATTCAAGCTTCATTATTTAATACTTAAATACCGTGGAAGTGACATGAATCAATGGGATTACACATTAATGTTCACCAATGCGAAAATAATATCTGTGATGATCTGAACATTAACAACAGCAAAAAATATCCATGATTATCTGAATGTTAATTCCGGAGACGAAAGGATAATATTAAATGTCTGCCATGATGGAAATGCTCAATGGATGCCTTTTTTCAATGCATATATTCATATCCTGTATGGATTTCAGTGTATCTTTACAAAGCTTGTTGCATCCCAACCAATTTCCCATGCCCAATTGCTAGAAATACACGATTACAGCTGTCAGAAATTGACGGTCGTCTATTTGAAAATTCTTGAAGTAAAACTAGTGGCAAGCGAATGTCAGTCATTATGTACCACTGCCTTTATGTACCAGGTCTTAATGTACCACTTATGAGACTTAATGTACCACCTATATAATATATAGGGGAAACCATATTTGAACTGTACATATATATAATACTATATAATAAACATAGTATATTTTTGATGTTTATATGAATTCATTATACTAGTTTATAATAGACATAGAAAAAAAATAACATACTTATGTACAGGGAAAAAAGTACCACTGAGTTTGCCTTAAATTTCCAAACTATAATTTATGATAATTTAAAAAACAAAAACAATGTGCTATTATTTTTATCATGTTTAAGCCTAACTTATTTATCAAAATATTAATTTTAATTACTGCTACAAGGTGTTGTAAACACCTAATTATCACCTGTTAAGGTACTGTCCATTTTGAGCAATAGTCATAATAGACACACAATAATTCATGTGTGGTACATTAAGGCATAAAATGGTACATAAAGGCAGTGGTACATTTGTGAAATCGTACATAACGTCTTGCACCCACGGCAAGCTGCAACACGCAGAACTACACTGACTTTCTATGTTTCATTTGAAATAAAACTACACGACAACTCATGAATGTCATTCATGTTGACAAACCTTTTTCTAGAACTTGATCTCTTAGAGCTCATGATTGCACCATGCGAATGGTCAATTTCGCGTAAAATGATGTCTAAGTATTTGAAACTTCTGCAAAATCGGCGATTGTTTACATTTATTGGATGAAAGCAAATTGATTCCGATTGGGTCATGAGAAAAGTTTGTTCCTTCCGGCATTTCCGTATTAAATTTCCTCCGGTTGAGCCTGTTTGGTGGAAACAGTAACTAGTTTAGAACCAGACCAAAACCAGTTTAGCAATTCATTTGTTGCAGTTGAGTGAACACTGAAACCTTGGATGGGGAACAGTTTAGCCCACACCATAGAATTATCAACCGTTTAGTCCATGCACAAAGAAGGGGTCGTATAATCCACTCTGTGCCTTTTAAATTGAGTCTATAGAGATGTCATTAATTGGTGTTGCATTTTTGCCTGTCTGTACGTGTCCAGTATAATAGGACAAGCTCAGATAACCCCAGCACAAGCACAGATATCGTCAGCACAAGCACAGATAACCCCAGCACAAGCACAGATAACCCCAGCACAAACACAGATATATAACCCCAGCACAAGCACAGATAACCCCAGCACAAACACAGATATATAACCCCAGCACAAGCACAGATAACCCCAGCACTTTTCAATACCAGCATCCATACATTTCATATGAGATGTATGAAAACAATGGCTCAAGAAACTTTCAAAATTATTAACAGTTTATTGGCCCCTCCAGTCTTATCAGACCCTTATTAAAAAACAAAATAACACATATAACTTCTGTTATTCTAATCTAAAGTAAATATTTTACTGTGCCTAATTGTATATTAATTTATATGCTTCATGTGCTTACTATATAACTGCCGTTCATGTCCTAATTTTATATCTCAGAAGTTGTTTTTTATATTATTATTTACTTTTTATTCATTGAGGCCTTTAAATTTGTTTTATAGCTTATAGTCTGTTCTTAAACACGCATTTGTCTCTTACAGCTCTTGTGTAATTTGTTATTATTAGTTACACTAGTTATATAGTCGGCTCTTAGATGGCTTATAAATGTTATACTGTTGTTGTCTTACCGACTTGAAATAAATTAATATTATCTTGTCTTCAAATTATCTAATATTAAAGTTAATTAGGAGATAGAAATATTCCATGGTCCACAATGGGGATTAAAACTAGGACCCCTAGCTTGTACTGTACACGAACACTCAATCACATCGCCAAAGAGTTAATCCAACAGCAAGACTGTTGAAAGTGCCCAATGTTTCTACAATCACTATATATAGATAAGATAATAAAACCACTGGCGTAGAGCTCTAAATCATACAGGCATTTTATACACGTGTCTACACTTGAAAAAAAGCTCCCAAAACGCAATAAAAATTAAGGCGGCCTGGTAGGGGCCGAGAGAATAGAAGACCCGAATACCCAGAGCTTTTGACCTAGTTTAAATAATTTGTTAAGTGTTTACTAACGCAATGTAACTATAAATAAATTGCAAGAGTTAGAACACATTCATTATAGTCGTTCTCATTTGTTATAAAAAAAATATATCAAAACAGTTGTAATATATCATTGTGATATCTCCAAAGGTGGTGTCTAAGGCAGCCAGATGATGAACGTCTTGGTTAGTATGCTATCTCACTTATAGCTTATATTAAAGTACTGGTGAGTATACTGTAAATGTCATACTGCAGACAGTGCCTTTAAACATTTATGAATTATGCAGCATTTGATTATACTTAGTACGTGTTTATTTTGCAATAATTTTTAGGTATGCTCTTAACAGAACATATACCATTGGTAAACGTTTGAACCAATGTACATGTAGTAGATAGTTAAATGTCAATAATTACTAATTAGATATACATGTACAGTATTACACGTGTCTACACAGGACTTATATTTAATGCGTATTTTGTCAGGTAGATCTAGTTTTATTTAGAATAATAATAAAACTACATAATTTTGTATCGTTGATATATTCCCGGTAGTAATATATGTAGAACTTTGTTTCAAACTCATTTTTTTTTTTTAATTCTTTTGTGATTTTGACTATTTGAAGCCAAGCATACATATATATGTATATATATATATAAGTCCTTGCTGTCAAAGCGGAAGTGAAATACATAAATTTCTAGTTACTGTGTGTACAGCCCTCCTAAATCCGGGATCCGGACCGCTACTTAAACTTTAACACATCCAAGAACGATAACTGTAAGAAATCGTCACGTGTGTTATATTCCACTTGTATTTCAAGTTGTATTAACTATTTATCCTGATACAGCTTTAACGGTGAGTACGAATCTTATATTTGCCTAGTTTATTAATTTAGTCCTAGCGAAATATTCGATAGTCTTTTTATAACTACACGAGGCATCACTCTCTTTGGTACTATATATTCGGATAGTTAATTTCGGATATACTAATTGAAAGGACCAGGCATAATACAACTAATTAGACTGTTTGTGATAGTGAGACACTTGTTAGACTCGGCCCCGTCCAGCACAGTCTGAGAGGATGGCCCTTCCGAAGTAGTTTATCAGTTCATGAAATTAGCACTGAAAAGCCGAATCAGTATTAAAGTGTCAGTAAGGCTAGACTAGACAGTATTTTATGTAGTTCTGGGTCCCATAACTAAATTGGTCTTTTTTATTTCGTCTTGTTGACCATTTTAGTTATGGAATTGTCCTCTTACAAAGTCAACAGCTTAAGACGCTTGTTCATGCTTCTATTGAATCAGATCAATTTGCATGCTTTCCGGAATGCTACGGACTTAATCCAAAGCATTTACGAGGAAAATTTTGAAATTAAGGGTAGTATGAAACATCGGCAAAATATTTGATAACTTTCGTCTGCTGAAGGTATATTTTTGGTCATATTGATAGATTATACTATATTTCATCGAATTGTACTCAAGTTTTACGGAAATTTGTGCGTTAAATAGGAAAACGAACGCGACTCAGATTGAGTCGTTTACCTGTTAGCTTTTAAAGAACAAGTGGCTTTGACGATGAACTGCAATGCAAACGTATCATCGTCAAAGCCCCTTCGACTATATTTTATGTTGTTTATTTTGAATACTTAAAAACATGATAAGAATTTTGGTGTCTTTTTATACATTTATTGGTTTGTGGATCTTGTCAAAACAGTTGATCCAATGTTTAGATCCTTTAATACACAGGTACTTGACACAATATTTTGTTATTTTCCGATCTCTAATGATCTTACTTGGAATAACCATATCATAAACTCTGCTCAACAGGTAACAAAACACTGGGATTCATTCGTAGAAATATTATTACCAAAAATAAACATGTAAAAACTTTGGCTAATAAAACCCTTGTCCGTCCACAGCTAGAATATGCTTCAACTGTTTGGTCACCTCACACTAAAACAGGGCTTGAAAAAGTTTCAAGGTGGTACTAGTCCTGTAGAACTAGTACCTGCAAATTCTTACTAGCCCTTTAGAAGAACCAACTCGCTCTTAAGAAAATTAAGTATTTGTATACTTTTAGAATGTAAGTTATGATTAAGACTTTAAAGGATGTATATATATCTTCTGTTATGTATGACTGATTCCGGGAAAATTACGTCGGATGCTGACATAAATGATTACAACATACATGAACGAAGTTCTGGGTCCCATAACTAAATTGGTCTTTTTTATTTCGTCTTGTTGACCATTTTACTGCAATGCAAACGTATCATCGTCAAAGAACCTTCGACTAACATGAACGATACAGATTTTATAACTGGCATTTTAATCTTTAATCACTAAGGATCACCGTGATTCGCGTACATATCAAGCCGTCTTTCAAGTAGCAACACTGATATTTATTGCGAATGCTTCTACTTGAAATTGCTTTCTGTCGTCTGTTCATTTTCGGAAAACAGGCACTGTTTATTATCAGAAAACAGGTAACATGGTAAGATAATTCAGGATTTGATACTTACTCGAGTCTGTTGATACGAGACCAACAATAATCAACGCATCCAATTAATTTGTCCAGTAAGAAATACCATTCTTGAAATAAACAGAAAAGCCGGCAAATGAGGCATTGTCGCAGTTAAACTTGTAAACTTGTAGCGGTGTTTAAAATATGCCGCAGGGCCGGGTACAGGGCAACAATCTATTTTTAGTCATTATTGTCTAGTGCAAGCGTTTCACGAACGCGGATTTAACTTAAACAAAACGTGAATCTAAATTGATTCGGATCGAATTGGAAAGAGATATTTCCAGTTTTAAATTAATTTTAGGGTGATTGAATGCCTGATTTTGTGCTCGCCCCGTCGGACTAGCATTCACAAAAATCTACTGAAATTTTCAAGCCCTGTAAAAAGAACATTAATTTAATAACCTTGAGATGGTGCAGCGCCATGCTATACGGTGGGTAAAAAATGACTACTGTAGTTACTCAAGTGTCTCTAAAAGCCACAAAGTTTGCGCTGGAGATCTCTTGAACACCGTAGGAATGACACAAGGCTATTCATGTTTTATAAAATTTATCATAACTTGGTCGCTATACAACTCCCACAATATCTACAACCCCCAATTAGAGTTACTAGACTTATGCACCCTTACTGTCTCCGCCAGGTTCATGTAGACACAGACTACTTCAAGTTCTCTTTTTATCCGTATACTACTGTCCTGTGGAACGATCGACCTCTTAATATAGCTGTCATGCCTAGCCTTGATTGTTTCAAGCAGGCAGTTTCAAAACTGAATTATTAGATCAGCAAAGGATGTTTTTAACACTTTTTTATTAAACCTCTTCTCTTCAGAGATAACACAGTTAACATACTTTTTGCTTTTACTACTCACATTCTCACTAATTACTTGGAACTTGTAGTTATTTTCTCTCCTCACTAATCATGGCACGCACCCCTGTCCATAACACTCGAAAGAGGAATGTGACAGTATTGATAGATAGACGTTTACAGGGCTCGCCACTAATAGTGGTCCGTTAGCCTGAGGCTACCTATTTTCTCTAAGGACTACCTAGGTTTCCAAGCTGGGTATCCTGTCAGACTATCTGAAAATTTGGTGACCTGAATTATATAAATTTATTTTAAGTAAATCTAATAATAAAGCTTACAAACTTTTGTTAGATCTGATGTGATATAACCTGTATAACTTTGTTCAATACATTTGTGAAGATCTGATGTTCACTTGTCTTTTATTCTGATAAAGTACACTCGATAGGCATTGAAATAAAATGACAAACATATATTTCATGTATTGAAATGTGGACTACCTATAATATGCAAGGGCTTCATCACTTTCTATATGCTAGTAGTCCTGCCAAGTACCTCTTGAAAAAGTTAGTGTCAAGCCCTGCGTTTATCGCTAAGCTGTGACTGGGGTCCTTCATATTTTGAAGAAAGACATTGCCCATCACCTAAGTATGTTGAGTTTACTGCCGTTTTTGCATTAAACTGGAAAAAAATACCAAGAATCGCCAGTGTTTATGAACTTTGAGGGGACGGTGGGATTTACATGTTTCAATTTTGGCAAAACTTAGAGCTGTTTTGGAAATATTTGATGGATTTTCATCAAATAAACGGTGTTAGTTGGATGCTTTCTGCCGGCGACCACTAACTTATAATAGTGATTTGGTTGATTTTTATGCAGTTACAGTCAGTTGTTCAACACCACTGTTAAATTGCCGTTGGATACCTTTTCTATTATTATTGATACTATGCAGATGTATAAAGTACTTGTGTTTTACTATTAAAGAGTTTATTCAATTAATTACAGTGTATCAAATCAAATAAGCTCTTGTTTGGCAGTAAATTTCTACCTAGCTTCATGGCAGGTGTACAAAGATTGTTTGTTTCTGGTTGATGTTTATTAGGCCTGAAGTTCAGACATTGACTCTCTCATTTGACTTATTTTTCTGTTCTGCATGGTTTCAAGAACAACTTCAGTTACCTATTTTCGATGAGTATGTCACCAGAAACTTAACATTTTTTAGGCCTTAGTAAGTAACTATACATAACATACTATATCAATGGTCTACCTGTTACTAAAACTGCCATTCTGAAATTATATTTAGTTCAGTTTTATTATCAATCTCTTATTTAAGTGGATACACTGTCCAATTATTTAATGGTAAATTGTTCAAGTGCATGATGTATAAAAAGACTTTAGTGTCTTGTGATTCATGAATCTGGATATTTGATTTACAGGCTTTGTAATATGTTAGATATACTTTCCGACACTGTATCACAAAATCATCACTTACAATAATTATGAAAGAATAATCAATTGTCCAGCCAAAGCTGTATTTGCATGGCAGGCCTATTAGAGTGGTTTTGGTTGCATTGATTGAAGTTATGTTAAAACAAATTCTGAGTCATTTGTTATGTTAGCTCAGATTTTTGATGGAAGTGTTTTACAAATTAAAATGATTGGCTACTTTCACCTGAACATTAAACTCTTGATTCTGAATTTCAACATTAAATGTTATTTCTGAAGTTATTGCTTTGTATCGTTATAGGTTTCAAGATGGTTAGAACAGTGCAAAAGAAGAGGATCAGGGATGGGGTGAATAAAGCTGGCCACAGTATGAATCCTGACAGACCCAAACAGGCCGACACCAACATGAGAGACAAGGCAACAATTAAAAGGATAAAGATGTATAAAAACTTTAAAGCCGTCAGGGACAAGAAAGGTAAAATTCTGCAGCCTGCACCCTACCAATCTTGGTTACCATCTGGAACTGTGGCAAGAGTGGATCCAAACAGGAAGTGGTTTGGAAACACAAGAGTAATTTCCCAAAATGCCCTTCAAACATTTCAAGAGGAGATGACCAAAGTAAAGAAAGATCCGTACAAGGTTGTGATGCGCCAAACCAAATTGCCTATATCATTACTAAATGAAACAGCAAAAAATGCTAGGGTCCATGTTCTAGACACAGAATCATTTGAGTCTACTTTTGGGAAGAAGAAAACCAGGAAACGTCCTAACCTAAAGGTTACTGATATGCAAGCTATGGTTGAACAAGCCCAGGAAGCATGCAGTAGCTACAAATCAGAAAAAGATTTGGATTTGAAGAGAGATGAGCCTGATTTCAAGGATGAATGTCAGGAGATGGTTTTCAAAGCTGGTCAGTCAAAGAGAGTGTGGAATGAGCTTCATAAAGTCATTGATTCTTCAGATGTTCTTATAAATGTTCTTGATGCAAGAGATCCACATGGCACAAGATGCTACCAAGTTGAAGAATTTTTGAAGAAAGAAAAGCCATTCAAGCATATAATCTTTGTGTTGAATAAAGTGGACTTGGTACCAGTATGGGTCACACAGAAATGGGTAGCCACTCTCTCTGCTATAAATCCAACGTTGGCCTTTCATGCTAGCATCATGAATCCATTTGGTAAAGGATCACTTATTAATCTGTTGAGACAGTTCTCCAAACTTCACTCAGACAAGCGGCAGATAACTGTTGGTTTTGTTGGATACCCCAATGTAGGAAAGAGTTCAGTTATTAACACTCTGCGTGCAAAGAAAGTCTGCAAAGTAGCTCCGATCGCTGGAGAGACAAAAGTCTGGCAATATATTACTCTGATGAAAAGAATATATTTAGTTGACTGTCCTGGTGTTGTCTATCCAACTGGTTCTACCCCAACTGACTGTGTGCTAAAAGGAGTTGTCCGTGTTGAAAACATAAACACACCAGAGGACTATATAGATGCTATGTTACAGCGTGTGAAAGTGGAGTACATACAGAAAACTTACAATATCATGAGTTGGACTGACCATGAAGATTTCTTGTCTCAGTTTGCTAAACGATCTGGTAAGCTGTTGAAAGGAGGTGATCCAGATATTGGCACTGCAGCAAAAATGATCTTGAATGATTTCCAGAGAGGTAAAATTCCTTACTTTGTCAGACCTCCTGATTCACCAAGTAACACAGAAACTACAGACAGTAGTAAAGCAAGTGATGCAAAGCAGTTGGATGTTGATAATGTTGTGGACTCTGGTGTGAAATCAAGAGATGTACCAGTTGTTCTTCAAGATTACAAGAAGATCAGAGTGGAACCAAAGTTCAGTGGTGATGATGTTAGAGAAATTGTTGACAATTATGAAGATGATTCAGATGCTGAAGAGGAAGATGATGACAATGAGGATGAGGAAGAAATTGGTTCTGATGCTGAAGCAGCTGAAAATACTACAGCTGATGCAAATGAACTTGAAGTAGATCAAGGTGATATTAGTGTGAAAGAAAAGTCACAGAAAAAGAAAAAGAAGAATAAAAAGCAAAATGCTAAAACTGTTATTCTTGGTAGTAAAATTCATACAATTCCTATTACTAAGAAAGGGAACAAAAAATCAGCTACAAAAAAGGCACCAGATAATAAAAATGTAGAAGTTGTGGAAGTTAATGAATCAGACTATACCATAGCAAAGAATGTTACTGGTACTAAGAATGAACCTGTTGAAAGTTCCAAGAAAGGTAGTAAAAAAGATGGTGGCTTCATTAGAAAACCAACAAGTTCTGTGTTTACTGTGGAAGATTCAGCTGCTGTTACTTGTGTAGAGATGGCACCTTCCTCTTCAGGTAAATCAGAGACTGTAACTTCTCCCGGTAGAGGAAGTAATGAATCAGCTAAAGGTCAGAAAAGAAAGAAGAAGAACACTACAAGGGATGATGAGGAAGTTGAAGTTGAAAAGTTGTCGAGTAAAAAGAGAAGAAGAATGGATAGAGAGATGAAACAGAAGAAGATTGGGGAACACTTTTATGCTTCTGCTAATGTGAAGAACAGGCGATCAAGAAGATAAACTTGTATATATTATATTGGAGTACATTCATTCTTCCGACACTCAGTTTTATTTCATTATTTCATATGAAAGATAACACAATGAAATGTCTTTAGGAGAATACATGTGGCATTAATGAAAACTTGTTTCTGGGAATTAGTTGGTCACAATGATATAATGTTTTTTTCAATCAATAAGTTGAATGATATCATGTAATTTTGTATTAAGTTCATGCTTGTTGTCGTTGTTGCTGAATGGTGAATGATTCTTGTTATGATGATATTGATGATATTAACTGTATTACTGTATTTGTTTTATCTATCTATAATAAAGGCAACCATATTGGAAAGTAATTAAGTGTCTTACCCTAGTATATCTATTAGGAGGAAACATTTTATGTAATCTGAAGTGAATTTTTTAAATGTAAGAACATTAAGTAATATATTTAACTCATGCTCGTGTGAATTTGTAGCAATTTTACTTGGTACTTGGTTTTTGACTATGATTGTGTTAGTGCCTGCCTGATGTTTGTATGAAAATCTTGTTGAAACTAAAATTGAGTTCTCTTTGACTTATTCAATTAGAATATTTGATAAGTAACATTGTTTATTACCTGTTATCCAGAAATTTACGTGAGATGAAATAAAGATCTAATGTCTGTCTTCATTTCTTTCAATATTCATTATACATGCAAACTGTTCCTTGAAAGAATCAGTTTTTTTACTCTATATTGTCTGTTAATTATACATTGTTCTTACAGTTGTATGACCACAATTGGTGTGATACGATGTTGCAGAAATAATGTTAACCTTTAACAGATATTCTTAAAAACAAATTTATTTGGTTGTTAAGTACGTGTATACAATGTAATGTTGGTTATTTTTATGGTTTAATGAATGGAAGATTAGAAATGGTAGGCCAATTTTATCTCTTAATGGGCAACAGTAGTAACAGTATGTTCATCTCTTGTGTTGTTTGAGCCTTTTTTCCTAATCATAGTGTTGAACTAGAATTGTGACTTCTGTTGTTTCTGTTTACACAATTAGTAATCTGTATGACAAGTTTTTGTTACTGGATGTGTAGGTTACAAGACATATATGATAAAGTAACACTGGAAGGGCTGCTTGCTACAAAAACATCACAGTAACTCCGACCACCACATTGAGATAAAAGATAATAAGGCCATAATGCTAACTTGTCTGTCAAGTGTAATGGCTTACTTAGTTTTGGTGTCAAACAAGTCCTTGAGTGACCATTGTTCAAAGTTGGCCGTTACTCAGTGACGGCGATAAGGCCATCCTTAAAATAGTTTGTTTGCGGTAATACTACATGTACCTACTCGGCAAAAGAACCTTTTTTTGGTTTTGGTTAAAATAAAATTCAATAAAAATAGCATTCACACAAGTAATTTGAGTTTCCTATCTACATCGTACTTATTCTCTGGGTAGGGTTTCCGCAAACATTGTTTTTAAGGATGGCTAACCCTGGTTTGACTGTGTAATTTGTTAACAGACAAAAACGAAACAAAATTGAGAGTATAAAAATTTTATTTTTAAAGAAAGAATACAACTTGCAGAAGAAATTTATAAGCTTAGAATAATACATTGTCACATAATTATATTCCGTATATGTTTGCAAACAATATACTGTATAAAAATAACATGTAACACCACTGGGTTGGAATTTGGGCAACATGTGTAGTCTTGCGTCAGACAAAGACAAATCTTGCGTAAGAACATTCACCAATAGAAACAGGTATAATCTCATGAGTCAAAATTCTAGTTGTTTCCATTTTAAACACATTTAACTTTGTACAATGTTCATGAAACCGATCACTTTTGAGGGATAAACCCCTGTTTTTCTAGAGAAAAAAATCTGTTACATTGAAATCTGAACATATTAAGAATCAGATGATTATTTGCCTATAAAGAATCCCTGCCTAGAGCAGCAATATTAAAATGTTAGTCCACTCGTAATATAATCAGTAGCAATTAGTTTAAGCAATGGAATATTAATTGTTGGCAAGTTTTGACAAACCATAAAAGGGCATCATTAAGCATATATCTACATAGGGAACACTCATTTTATATAATATTGTTCTAGTCTTGTACACAACATAATAATTTACAAACAAATATATAAACTACTGGTATTAATATTTTACATCTTAAACCAAATTTAAATATGGGGATAACAATTGACAACAATTAAGTGAATACGATTTAACAGTAACATGAAGTAAAAGTATATTTCTGTTATGATTTTTTTAAAAATCACTCGTAAACAATGCTTTTTTGTAAATGGAAAGATGAAGTGTGTAAATAGACATAATAACAACCAGGTAGAAACAAATCAAATAGAGATGAAAGTATAAACAGTGTAACAATTTAGACAACAATTTCAATTCTACTAATACTAAGCTTGCTGGTAAAAAAATGAAAATTTATAGGGTTACCCGAATCACAATAAAATTTCATTATTAGAAACTTAGGCAGAATTGTGTTCATTTGGATCTTTAGAGCAAGTTAATCATGATACATCTCGCTGTTGACAGAAATTTGCACTGACGCCCCTTTTCAACAGTCAGAGTCATATGTACCAGTACTAGACTCCTATCCCCCATAAGCAACTGCCTACTTTCTCACATAAAGAGAGATGGTCAGTAGCTGGGCTCTAACCCAGGACCCTCTATCAGTGAGAGGTAACAGTGATTTGAAGTCAGGAACCTTAACCACTGGACCACAGAGACGGGTCTGCATAAATATTTCAGTAATACATATTCTAGTAGTCATGACTGTGTCTATTAAAACACAGAATTTTTAGTAACAATGAACAACCAGTAGTATACCTATAGATTTCCTTTATACAAGAAGTATGAAACATCAAAGGACCTTATGCTTATAGCTGAGTTCAAACTAGCAGGTCATACTTTGATTACGGTGTATTATTCACAAAATACTATCTTTTTTTTTTGAAAAACAATAATCAACATTGAAATTTAAACTACATGAGAATTACTCGTAGAAAACATAAAACATTCCAAAGACCAACATATAATAGAAAACTGTTATCTACAAAATTTGATATTCTAAATTTCTATAAAAATTGTAAAATGACAAAATGCCTTCAGAATATGTTAACAACAGTGGAAATAGTTTAAAATAGTATGGAGAACATGTTCTACAAATGCTTCTATTATACATGTATTACGAAGCTACGCAACAAAATAACACACTGTAAGAAGCTTACAAGTATACTATGTTCAGTGTATATGTCACATTAATATTAACAACATTCTCTTTAGCATTTTCATAGAAAAAATATGTTAAACTTTAAAAGTAACCATGATGTGTCAAAGAAAGAGAAGTGTGGAGTGTCAGGTGCTGCAAGCAAAAAAATAAATAAAGTCATAAAATGACACCAGGAATAGTGTGAAATGGTCTATGTCCTTAGAAACAGACTCTGTGTCCTTAGACTGAGTCTATAGATCAGAAATTGACTGAGGAGATGACATTTATAACAGTAATGAATGGTTTCATAGCAATCAAACCAAATCCATCAGTTATCAAACAGAAAGTGAAAAAATATCATTAATGTTCTGTTTTATGAATAAATTATTCTAAATCTACAGAATTTGTGTAGTTTTAAGAAATGAGGTGACAAACAATATCAACAGAAGTCTGAAGTTGAACTTAAACCGAAACTGAAAATTAACAAATGATGAGTTCTAAAAATATATAATGTATGAACATAGTAAATTCTACTACAATGAAATGAAAATCTACAATGAAAGAAATAAAGACAAAAATTGCAAAAATAAATGAGTGCATAATCTACAGATCACTACATACTCTATGTGAAATTATGGCTGAAATAAATGCAAGCATGAAAAAAGTACATACATATATCAATCTAATGCACTGATTTCTATATGAGTCAAAATAAAAAAAATTGCAGCACTACATTCTAAACAAAATAAGAAATATATTTGAAATTTGCCACAAAATTCACAGCCATGTTTAACAACCAGATTTTAATTTCTTTTTCCAATAATAAAAAAAAAATTCCAGAAAAGGGGATTTCAACTTTGCTTTGAGCAATCACAACACTTAATGTACAACCAAACAGTAAGGAATGCTAGAGAATAATATTTGTCATCATTATACATAAATCTTACACTTGTCACAAACACAGTTTAGCACTAACAGCGTTATTGGTCATCAGGGGTCAATTTAAAAGTAACTTAACAATCAGAAACTTAAAATTAACGTAATATGAAATAAGAAAAACAGACACTGCTTTAATACATCTAAACAATTAGAAGTTATTGCTTTTGGAAGGAAACATAACTAAACATCAGTAAAACTTGTATAGTAGCAAAGTAATGATATCAAGAGTGGTGATAAACATTGTCTTTAGATTGAGTCAAAATGCCAAATACAAACAACTAGTATCTACTGCGACATTCTATGTCCAACAAGCAACACACAGAATAAGAATTTGCTGCATATATATGATGATATACCCTAACAACTCCGGAATATTATTTTTTATATCAAATGGTGGCACTTAGGCTATATTTCTAAATTAATGCTACCATTTTTGTGCTTACATAAATTATCCCTAAAACTTGTTTAATACTCAAGTTTAATTGATATCTATTGGTGTCCTATCTTTATAAAGTGATAATACTAATAACAAGTGATGTTTATTCTATCAAAATGTAATTAAACAGATACTTGTTTAATGCCTATAGAACAAGATGCACCAAAATTTCACCTACATATCTTACTACACATTACTAATACAAGATGAGATAATGATAATGCAGACTAAAGTAGGATTACGTATTTATGATAAAATTGCACTTGTGTTTCCTGCATAAACTATCATATCTGATAAAACAACACTATTAGGTGTTCTGAGAACCAAAGTGAACTTTTGTAAAACCTCCAAACAATGATTTACATTAAATTAATTGATGATGAAGATATGATATCAAACCTGATAGGTAGTGTACATATAAATACATTTTGTATATCATACATTGTCATATAATTATGAAGATATCATACATTAATAAAACAATCATCATCATTTAGAGGTTGCCAATCACTATAATATAATGACTCCAAAATTATGGCTCAACAATATATCATTATATGCCTAAAAGATGATTTTAATATATTAAATATGCTTAAAATATGTGTTTACACCCCAAAAATATTTTGACTTAGCACTAAATTATTGAATCAATCAAACAGTAAATCAGTGTTCACTGAATACTAGGTACATGGATAGTTATCTCCCCTTCAAATCCAGGGTCAATCTAGTAACAGAAAAAAATGATTTCCCAAACTACAACCATGATGAATACATCTTATACAAATATCAAATAAAGCGAAAGCAAGTGTAATTGAAATATCCTATTTTTTGTATAGAAGACAATCTATTCAAGATCATCATCAGATATATATGGACTGTTGAATGATTTGATGATAGATTTGAGTACAGAAGCTGCTGCCAGGGCTGCATATGGTTGCCATTCTTTCTTCTGTAACCCATCGCTATAATCAGAGATACCTCGGATAACCATGAAGCTTTCTTTCACGCTACCGACAACAGCAGCAAGCACTTGATCAAACTCTGAATCAAAGGAACTGATGTCAAACTTGGCGGCGAAATCTAGTCGAAGACCGTCCTCCATAGCAAATTTCTTACCAGCTCCGATAACACCATATTGTATTTTGGGCATACCTTGACGTTCATCAATACCGTCAGGGTTCTGTGGGTGCTGCATTTCTATAACATTGTCTTGACCAATCATCATAGTAAGCCTGGAGCATGAGATTAATGAGATAAGAATTCAAATCATATCTTATGAACAAATCAGTATTCAATGCTATCAATTATTGTTAGTTGCTACTATGTATTGTCTAGTACGTCACAAAACAATATACAAGCGGTGTGAAGAAAACAAACCAGTATCAGGTAATGTAACATTTGAGGTCAGACAGAACTTGCCTCTAAATAAATACTGCATAACATCCTAACATAATTAAGCCTGGATGCCACGACTTACAGAATTCATTCTTAAAATGATATCCTACCAAGGACTTTCTGATTTTTAATTGGTAATTTTACTATATAACTAGAGCTGTCACAGAGGTGACTAATACCCCCGCCACCGCTTTGACACTAAGAATGCAATAGTACACTATACAGCAAAGTTCAAGGGGATATAACTCTGCAATGAGTGATTTGCTGGGTAAGAAAATTGTGTTTTGCGCATCTACACATGACAGTATTAACATATTTCAAGTTTGCTTCATAAACTTTAATGCGCACGGACTGACCAACCAACGACCGACAGAGTGACTCCAATATACCCCCTCTCAAACTTCGTTCGCGGGGGTATAAGTAGGCCAAGAAGTACACAGACCAATTCTATTCTAACATCTAAACTAATAATTTCTAGATAACTATTTGACAGGCCCCCAAGAAATGTTTGGGTAAACTACTTTTTATAATTAATAATTTACCTGTCAGTCTCAGGTGGAGGTCTGTTAAAGTCATCTTCTTGCGCTGACAACAATTCAAGCCCTTCCTTCATGTATTTCTCCCATGGGTTAAATTTTCTTTTCAATCTTTGCTCCTTGATGCTATCTAATACATTGTACAGAGTGAAATCCTTCGGCCTGAAAGCTTTCGTGACAAACTCCAGTGAGTTATCTTTGTCTTGTAAGATTTTATCGCAGTAGTAATAAATGTGTCCGGATTTGGTAGGATCGGAAATGATAACGTCACCAAGCCTTGGATGTTTGTAGTAATCAGTAAAGTGAGGGACACCTCCACCAACACCCACAATAAACACATGTTCTACAGCTTGGAATGTTCCTGCAATCAGATTTATAACTTAACGCCATTCAAACACCAAACAAAAGTAAAGAAGTTAGCACTTATGATGAAGTGATATAATAGCAATAAAAAATATACCTTATTTTTTCAGGTATAATATAAAATCTTGTATAGAACATAGTAATTAGTATCAACATTTATTAATTTATAGTGGATTATTTATCATTGTTATCAGTTTTCATAAATAAATTTGCCGTCAATTACGATAATAAAAATATTTGTGAATTTAAAATGTTTTAACAAATGATGGGTGACAACCAAAGTTTCATAGTTAAGACTTAGAATGCAGCCTTCCCATTGGTCAGTTCTAGTCTTTGGGCTTATAATATACAAATCAAAACAACCGGTGTTCTAATTCTGATTTTTACCTGAAACCAATATGGGGAATGAGATTTCTATGAGTAAATTGGAAATTGCATAATTTCAATGAAATCTTCAGAGGGAAGACGCCCTTTACAGGCTGCAATTATATAAAAAAGAAAACCCCAAGTAGATGATAAGAAAAAGTTACCTAAAAGTCTTGTCGTCGTATTACCAGATGATATTTGAGCAGATCTGTCGTGACCAATCATTGGAAGTTTTGTGGATACACATTTATGATCGCCAATATAACCAATTGTATATGCATTAGACTCTCCTGTAAATTATCAATACCACATTAAACCAAGTAAATATTTTTTATATCATGTCTCTCCTAGAATTAAAATCCTTATCAAGTTCTGAGAGAAAAGTGTGACACACTTTTAGTGCTTTAACATCAAACATTTATATATATATAGGCAATACAATAAAAACATTTAAGGTATAACAGTACATAGATAAAGTCAAACAAGAGTGCCAGGACACAAAATGCACCCGTCAAGGGGAATAACTCCGAAGTGCCTGGGTCAATTGGACTGGTTATCAAACTTGACCAAGATCTCAAGGCGAGAAACATTTCCATCAAGTTTGGTGAGAATCAGAATAAAACTGTTTTAAAACCGTTGTGGACACCGCCCGCCAACCCATCGTAGGTGTTACCATAATACGATCCGTTTTTTTCAAACAGGCATATGAAAAAGGTGATTAAGTGTTTAAAAGAGGCTATACATAGATTGGGCAAGCAGCTAATTCACAGACTGGTATAGAATTAATCCTAATTACCTCCAGTTTTAAATTTAATGTAAGTAGTTTTCTTTTCCATCATGGCATCAACAGCAAGTTTTTCACAATAATTAGATGTTATGATAGCTATGGTGGGTTGTTGGTTGGCTGATACTTGCTGCATCTGCTTCACTTCTTGTACCTCTGGAATGACAAATGAACAATTTAAACTTCATGAGCACAAACACACAGTGTTTTCTAGAAGCCCCGCTGCTGGCAATTTATCCTTCTATTCAAAATTTTAGAGCCGGCTATTTTTTGACAAACAATCATAAAGTTACACACAAAAAATAAAAATAATCCATGTAAAAAAACCTGCTACAATTTAAAATTGGCCTGTTAGAATGAATATTCTGGAGAACACTACAAACAGATGGATGCAGCTTTGACCAGAAGAGCTAAATATACTAAATATGTTATTCATAAGCTTTTGATAGTATGATATTGCTTCTTCAGTGAATACTTGCTAGTTAATTCAGTGTGTAAATCAACAACACCAATTACTTCATGAAAATGATAAATCTTGATGTTGTAACAATCTGGGCCACGTTCTATCAGTGTACTTACGTATTAAATGAAGCGTAACTATGGCATAGGTCAAAAATTAAACGTAAATGACGTTTTAACAATATTGACTTAAAGGGGTAACTCTTGCTGGTATACCAGCGAGTATTTGTGGGTTGGGCTATGTAAACTGATGTGCCTAATACTACCTGTCAATTAACTCTCTGTTGTTTAAAATAGCACAAGAATGGGTGAGTCATCAACTGACCACTGGTTAGTAAAGTACTCCTGTTATATAGAATGCATAGGCTGCTCAACATCAGCACGTGCCTCTGTTTACAAACAGAAAGTTTATCAGCAAGTAGCCACACCTCCCAGGAAATTCAAATTCAAATTTTCTGTTGGACAGGTTTAAACTTTTTCTCAAAGTAACACTTAGAATTAATATATTACTAAGATTTTTGGATGAAATGTTTTGACATGGAATAATTTACCATTGTGAGAATTTTCAAAGAATATTTTTCTGTAGCTTATTCAGAAATTCAAAAAAGGGCTCTCTGATATGAAACATGCATAAAAATTTACAAAAACCCGCCCCAGCGCCATCTAGTGGTTTATATAGTCCAGTTACCCCTTTAAGTATTTTTGGCGTAAAGTCGGGCGTAACTTTACACCATTTAGGCACAGGACCTTGAAATTTTATCCATATAACACATAATCAAGTCCGGCACATATATTAAACTGTCCATTTACCTGTTTTGGTATCAAGTACGTGTCTGACAAAGCCGCCACATTCCATACGACGAACGAGTTCTCTCCCTTGTAACTCTGCTAATTGTTCTAACACCATAACTTCATCAGCACCAACAATTCTGTAAAAATAATTTATACACAGTCATACAACATTATCACAAGCAACTTTTAGGTCTTTAACAAGTCATAAAATTATGAAAATTAAAATAGACTTCTGTTGGACGGACTATATATTGGACCCAGACAACCATACATGATTTCCATTTCTTCATACAATATCTACTAAGTATGTAAAGAAATTTTTAATACATTTACTTGATCTGAAAGCTCTTTGAATAACATTTTGATAAATCACACATAATGGTTATTCTATTTATATACTGCATTATACATGGGTAAAGTTGCAAATTTTAAATAAAACAAGATATGTTTCAAAAACACAATGCCCCCTATGGGTGCCCTTTAACTTGAAAATGCACAAAATAAACAAAGGGCCATAATCGAATCACAAAACCCGGAATATATGTGCAGGGGTTCTTGGTGACAACAAGTCTGTGAAAGTTTCATCAAAATCCCTTGAAAAATGTAGGAATGGTATCCTAAAAGAAATGTAGGAATTTTTTAAACACAATGACCCCGTGACCTTTGACCTACTGACTGAAAATGCACAAGTCCTGTAGAGGTTGTCATGAGGAACCTACATATGAAGTTTGATGAATGTAGGTGCAAGCGTTTTGATTTTATAGACATAGTTAAAGTTTGGTACAAAGAGACAAATAGACAGACAAACAGAGAGACCAAAAACAATATGCCCCCGATCTATCGATATGGGGGCATAAAAAATAGGAATCTTAAGCTTGATGCTAAAGAAACAATAAAAACAATCCAGTCTGGACCCATGCATTTGAGATCTTTCTGCCACATTTACCTTAGTGGAAAGCAATCTTTATGGATTTTGATCTCCATTTGGTTGCCGAGGTATTGACTTTTACAATTTGATTCAATATTGAGTAAGAATGCTGCAGTCCCCTTAATATTCTGTTTCAATTCTAGCTATAGGTTGATTGAAGGTATTACATTTCTGTTTACTGTCCTTTCTTCTCCATATCATAATTAAGTACTGGTTAAGTGCATTTGTCATTTACATGATTCATTTACCTGACAAGATCTTCCACTGATAGAATGTTAGGATAAGCTGATTCCAGCACATGTAAAAGTTTCTCCCTTGTTATATCTTCAGTTGGCCTTGTGTCCTCTTTTATCAGTCCTGTAACAGAAACATCAATCAATTATCTATCATATGATAGTAAGAATTCAGTACAGTCTTGAATGTATCAGTCAAGATTTGATTTCATACATCCTGACTTTATATGCAAGTATTTTTTTCTAAAAATACAATCAGAACTGCATTTTTACACCAAGTATTATTCAACACCAATACAAAGTATTAAGGCAATTTTGTGTACCCATTTTTAATTCACTAGATTAATAATCAAACAGATTGACAGAATAAAGGTTTTTAACTGAAAGAGGAATTATCTACTAATAAGAGTGTAAGGTTAAAAAAGAATCTGTAGAAATACAGTGATGAACTCACATACTTCTATACAGATTTGGACTCACTTCTATATACATGTACATACACTGGAGACTTAAAACATACACATCTCAGCAGCTACATGTGTTTAGTCTGGTAAGTTTTCAAATTACTTCTCATATTTTAATTGAAACATTTCAAATGAAGAAAAACAATTAACATTATACTACACAGTCAGTGTAAGAACAAATAGAAAGCTAATTTGGAATTCAGTACATCTAGAGATCCTGTTTAACTTCATGCTTTTAAATACATTAGAAATATAGAGTACCGAAACAATATCTATACAATGTAACTGTAACAGTCATGTCTAATTCCATGACAAGTTTGTAGGGTTATTTTCATAATTATTTTTGTGATAAGTTATCTTCATAAATCATAGAATTCATCAGATTTATAAACATGATAATGTCTGAGAGGCATGATTATATAATGATATATTTTAATACCAGACCCTAACACTACACCCCACAGTTTCCTATAGTATCAGAACAGATGTTATATATAATCTATCACACTCTGACACTTGCATGGAACAGCAAGGATTTTGTGTGAAATTTTACTTCTTAATAATCTAAGTTACACAAACAAAATACAAATTTACTTAATTTTTTTCCTCAGACATGAGTAGAATAATGTATAAATTGAAACTTAAATTTCAAGATGATATAAACACATAAATATGCATTACACAATATATACAGGTATATAATTATATGAATATCTAATAAATTGTAAAGAACAGTTTTGTATGAACCACATAATTATTAAATATTGAATTAATAAACTTGGAATCATGCTGTTAGCTTGAAATATGAACATTTAATATTGTAAAATTTTCACATAAAATTCTATGAAATCTAATCTTCGTGAAAGATGTGAAAACAATAAACTTTCTAATGCACTTCTCAACGACTGATTGTTCAAAATAATGCATTATGAAAAACTTAAAAAGCTTGAAGATATGACATAAACATTTACCTAATGTTAATAAAACAAAATATTTTAAGCAAAACAAATGCACAGGTGCATTAGAACACTAGAAGTGTTTTGAAAACAAAGATAATGTGATCGCATCAGGTTTTACAGTGAGACTTGTTTTAAAGGACACATTAGGTGACTCCAAATTAAATATCAATTAAGAACTGATATGAATCCACTGCATTGGAATGTCTTTTTGTTCTTCAGAAGCACCGGCAGCCAGCGATAACGCCTTCTACTCGAAAACCTTTTTGTCAAGCTTTACACCAATAGAACCTCTAAATCAAGATACCGATATACCTTGTTTGATGAGACTTTCATCATTACTTAGTATTCTACGCCATGGCAGAAGCTCTTAATATCTCTATTAATAAAATCTGAGTTTGGACATCAATCTCAACATATCATTTCCTCCATTGTTTCTTTGTCACAAGGTATCGGTATTGGCTGACTGCATGATCATATCAAGTTTAACCCATTTATAGATTTTTATTGCTTCCAAGCTAAGTTTTATAACATTCACCCTGAACACAAATTTTGATCATACAATTTAATACTAAGTACTATTCCTACCTGCCACTTTCTATCACCACCAAATATAGATACACCCTAATACAGCGGCAACAAGGAGAAACAGGAAGGGGGTCACCAAATGATGTATTACTCTATACAGCAACCATTTTATAATTATAACATATTTGTTTCTAAACTAGCAACTTACAATAAGTAAATATATTACTAGTAAGTGTACAGATGAAAAATAATTATTTTCACTCATGGTAAAACACACTCTAAACCCTTGACCACACTATCATATTAATTAGACAACAACATGCTAAATAAGTTCACATTATACTAATGTAGTTCACAAATGAAAAAGTAAAAAAGAAATGGCTTTTCAATCTAGAAACATTTGATAAAATATCTGAACAACATTTATTTTGCCTGTCTTCTAAAGAAATATATTCATCATTACAGTGAATCAAAAACAAGCTTTTTGTCACAGGGATTTAATGCAGCATCATCAGTCAGGGTCAGTCAGGGTCATTAGGCATCCAGAATTAACAGTGGAAGTAGGCACCAAGCATTCACCTAGGTAGAAACCACTGACAAACCACTGACAATCAGTTAACTAGGTGGTATATCGTAGCTCTAAATCAGTTGGACAAATAGTTTCATGACAGTAATATGTCATTTTGTAGGTTACACATAAACTATTCTAAACATGATTCCACAAAACCAACATGACAACACATACAAATAGTCTAATAATCAGAACATCCTTAAAACATATTGGTTTGCATTTATTTATTTACGTATAACGTCGTTTGTGACCAATTTCTCAGCCATATATGGCAGCTGATTTGCCTAACCAGTTATTCCTAGATGGTATTCTAACCAGTACTAACTTTACCTTTCAAGGAACTGGCAACTTCTCCACATTTGGAGGAAAATAACATTGTTATCAAATTTTCATGAAGGGGTATACCGAGCAGGAATCCTGCACACTAACCACTGGAACAGTCAATATTTGTTTGCAGTCAAGCATATAAATTATAAAGTAAACATAAACATGCTAACCTACATGTATCTACCCCTAACAGTAAGGTATGAGTTGCATAAACTGCAAACCAACAGTTTAAAGGCTGACCTTGGTTATATAAAAAAACATAATATGCAAGTCTGTGTATGAGTGTATGCATATAACATTAAACAATCATTGCAGAATAATGCATCATTATCAGAAACTGGTTTTAATTCATTTATTACACAGTATTAAACATGCACTAAGTTACAATGTTATTCAATCATTTATCTCACTGGTGAATTTTATTACAACACTTATCATAATCAAAATGATTAAACATAATAATAACATTGTAATTAACTGATAAATAACAAATTTTGTGAGGAATTGTTGCCAAGGCCTTATTAAGTTATTTGTAAACTAATAACATTTGTTTATATAATCAACAAAATCTCATAATGCAACAGAAAATAGATATAAATCATACATTACAAACACACATTGAGACAAAGGTAATAAAGATGGTGTTTCTGACATATTCTGTTTTCAGAACATGAATTTATTTCTTAAAACAAATAAAAACAAAGTCTGGTTGTCATGCCTTTATAACGCATACTAAATCAACTTATGAGTTCTTACTTATTTTTTCTTCAATCAAATAACTTTCAAAACACTTTAAAAAAACATAACACTGCATCACTGTTGTTATTAACTTCAAGGACTGTTAATATGTAAGTTTATCAAGAAACCTTAACTTGAACAATTATGCTGATAAGAAATAAACAATTCTTATATTTCTTAGTATATCAACCATGTTTAGACAGACGGAGCAGAATTCTGGGACATTCTGAATGCATTGCTCTCACAACTTACTTTGTCAGTACAATTACACTAAGATCATAATCGAGAACAATTCATTCCTTTTTCTATATTAAAACATATCTTCCAACACAAGCAAATATGATTGCAGCATAAATGTAGTTATATTCCATGGATTACTTCAGACTTCAAAGATTTGCTGAGGCAATATGGCTGACAGCCAGGGACATTCAAGGTTGGTAAAAGTTAACAATCAATGAATGATAAATTGACAGACAATCTAGTTTAATGATTATTGCTAAGCAACATACAGAGGGTATGAAACAAACAGCTAGATGATGACTAAAATGAGTGAACAAAATTCATGAAGTGCTACATCAAACATTCATTCAGAATGGGTAGTAAGCCTGATCCACATACCATACTGTACAATGATCTAGCATACAGTTACGGACTCATTGTGCCACTAAGAACTATCTACCGTTCCTAAAGAATATACTCTTCCTCAGTTAATTAATAACTAAATTAATATTTAATCTTGCAAAACAGGATAGCCAAGTGTTCAATATTTACAGCAATTAAAATGGTTTTACAATAATAGAAAACAATTACAACTTGACAATCTTTCAAAATGGTATAATATTTGATTTGACCAACAAGTGATTCCTTTGATGAGTATGAAATGTGCATCTCCATATCATAAACTAGAGGACCATAAACGTTCTGTATAACTCTCCTAAATACAGTAGATATTACATAAGTTTCTACACTTCTTAACAGTAAAATTATAAACAATGTTTACAAATAAAACTTTCAAGAGAACACAATAATTTTTACATAACTTGTGAAATTTACTATTTTTGAACTACCTGGTAGTAAAACTTGAAAATACAAAATGAACATAATTTTCATATACAGATGTTGAGTTAGTGACACAAGTGACAGAACTGAACTGTTGATATTATATACATGCAAATAATAACAGAGGCTGCATGATATTCCACAATAAACATAGAAATACAGCAGTCTGAAACTGAAAATGGATTAGCCAATCAAAACTGTTCTATCAAACTAAACTGTACGGTTTTAGCCAATGAGTAACCAGGTAACAACCAATACATGTATCATTATGTACTTACCAAGATATTCATCAGCCTTTTGCCCTCCTTTATTATGTAAGCAGATAAATAAAACAAAGCTCAAATATTAGACAATGCAGAACAAACCAAAGGAAGAAATGCATGACTATTTTTAACTGTACAGTCAAACCTGTGAACAAAGGTCACCCATCCACAGGAGAACATATGAACAGCATTCAGAAGAAAACCAGAACCAGTATTTATAACTCTTATCGTTGTATTGATAAGAGAATTCTTCAATGCTGTCTTTGTTCATTAAAGGACATTGATTCAAGAGTGACCAAAGTCTCTGGTTTGACAGTATACGAACATTGAGTAGAAGGGTCATGCATTTTCCTTCAAACTGAGTACCGTATCTATAATTACCAGTACATATATAAACATGTTTCATGGACATATCTTAGCTTAATGTGATCAGTTTTGCAACAAATAGCTCTAGATAGCTAATGATAAACATTTCTGACAATTAACAGCTTACAATAGATCCCTACACAGTCAAATAATAATTAAATAAAACATAATTACAACCTTGGGGAAGCAAGATATCAACTTATATATTTAAGCTAAGTTATGTCAATGAAATCAACACCTGCAACACAAAATATGACATTAAACCACCTGCCCTGATATTGTCAAAAGAATTAATTAAGAGTTTGTGTAACACATAATTGAATTGTGCCTATAAACCAATATCTTCCTTAAAGTGACCTGGGTTTCATTTCAATATAAATTCAGTACAGGAATACATGATATACCCTAATAAGAGAAATAATTCCCAATATAGAATTCTCTCATAGATCTTGGGAAATCAAAAGATCAATCAACACAAAAAATGTCTTATAAAAAAATTATTATCAATCCGAAAAGGAAACTTATTCACAATATAAAATAAACTGAACAAATATAATTAGAATAAAAATATTTGTTAGAAAAAGCTCACACATAAGCAATTAAATAAATTAAAATGTATTAAAGCTTTGTAAAAATATGCTGAAGAATTTTTAATTAGGCAAGTACCTGCTTCTTTACTTAAATCACAGTAATCAATAAACACAGATTTTACAATTAGCATTAGGTATCATGAAAAATAAATGGACGTACATTAAAATTTGAATTAATAAGATTTAAAGCATAATTCCGACAAAGAAAAGCATACACAGTGAGTTTACCAAGACTGGGCCACATTATTGTCTACCATACATACTTCTGTCTATAAAATGATGGATGGTACACTGTTTAACTCTTTACTTAATTTTTTTTAAATCTGATTTTAATCATGGAAGCTGCATTTATTTGGTAAATGATTCTTAAATATTACTGTACCAAGGAAGAAACAGGTACTTCATTTACTTACCAATAATTATTTACACAAAAACAAAATCATTTATACAGTGTATGTACAATTCTCTTGAATATAGCATTAGTTCAGGATAAATCATTAAATGGGCAACAATACAGACTGTGTGATCAGAAAATAATAGAATATCTCAAAGAAGAAAAATAATTAAAATGTGTCAAGCTTGGTGAGGGAAAGTTGATGTAAGGGCTCCATCTTCATACATTCACAGAAGTAATGATGGTTTAGAAAAATAAGAAGTTTTTCAGCATGTAAGAAGTAACTGGATGGAAGAGAGAAGAAAGATAGAACAAGCATACATTCCAAGGGAGCAACATTTGCTACTTAACTGAAGAACTTGTGATATGGGATATCAATCATAAACATTTTGATCATATCAGGGAATATTTTTTCAAGCCCTTTTTATGGATACCTAGAAATTTGAACAGTAATCACATTACATAGTACTTCACTAATGCTGAGATTTCATGAGTCAGACACCAAGTTAAATAAGTCAAGTATTCACGCAGATAAACATTCCTAACCATATATCTATTGAATATAACAGTTTTGACATGTTTTGTCTCAATGTTTAAACTATCTGTACTAGCATAATAGTGATGCAATTCTTGAGTTAAGTATCATGATTCATACAGTAGCTTTTTCTCATATTGTTGAACCAAGATGAATTCAGGAATATCATTAATTGATTTTTAATTGTATTCTTTTTTTTTTACTTTATTATGAAGAATATCAGCATGTACTTTGTACTTCACTTACACTAAAAACTGGTACAATAAATAAACCACCAGAGCACAATAACACATTTCGACAACAATGATAAATGAAAATTAAGTTAATGAAGGTTGTACGCATAAAAAAAAAATTATACAAACAAAGTTTATCATGGTGTAGGGTGAGAAACACTCAATGAGAGACTGTTTAACACTGTGATAATAAATATGTACAGTACATAGAAATTAACTTGATAACACTAAAATGTTTGACCACGAAATAAATGTCAAAATAAGCATCAAAACATTTAACAATTCCTGTCTCGATTAAATGAAGTTTCACCTAGCAATAATGTACTTAGTTAGATGTAGTAAATTTTGTAAAGGAAAGATTCTTCAGTGCTTGACACTAACTTTTTCAGGAGGTAGTCAGCAGGACTACGATCAAAGAAAATGAGGTAGTCCTTGTGAAATATAGGTAGTCTTCATTCTAATGAATAAAAACGTGTTTTATCATCTTATTTCAATGCCTATCGAGTGTACTTTATCAGAACACAAGACAAGTATGAAAGTCAGATTTTGACGAATGTATTGAACAAAGTTATACAGGTTACATCACATCCGATCTTTATCATTTAATTTACTAAAAGTTATAGAATTCACTTCAATTCAGGTCACCCAAATTCCAGGAAGTCTGACGGGATACCCAGCTTGGAAATCTAGGTAATCCTGGGAGGAAATAGGTAGCCTCGGCTCACGGACCATTGTTAGTGTCGAGCCCTGTTCTTCAATCCTGTCAGCATAGCTGCCAAAATTTATATGATTTCTTCATACAGGAAAATGATCTTTTAAAAAAAAGATTTTATTGTTATGTCTTGATAAAGGCGGTCCATGCCAAAACACTGGCAACTGTGCTTTTGTTGGTGAATTCACATTAATTACATAAATATGATTGAAATATTACTATTTGTTCATTGTACACTGACCAAGCACAGTTATTGTGAACATAATCTTAAGCAATGGCTTTTCATTAGAATCAAACCCGACTTCATTGATTTTGTAAACATCCTAATTGATTGTAAATTGAATAGAACTGTATACAAACTACATTCTATGAAAGGCAATCATAACAAAATTGGTAACAAGAACAGGTAAATAACTGACATTCACGAACCTACCCGTTTTATCATCAGAACCTGTAATGTGGCTTATCAGTTAAATATTGAAGAAAATCTCAAACAATTATTAAGACCAACCAATCGCTGTCTAAAAAAATCAAATAGTCGGAAGAATGAATGCTAGAAAATAGTTAGCACTGAAAATGCATGTAACAAAACTATGGCCTTTCAACTAAATAAATCAAAGCTGCTTTCTTGATAAACAGTAATTCAAAATAACTGATAACTGACAAGGTAACAATTCTTTATAGCATTTCCGAACAATTAAATGTTTCACTAAAGGCTAGATCAAGATGTTAAGCTCTGAGCTAAACTATATAAGACTAATTATATATCAATTTAATTAAAATCTAGAAACTTAACATCTAATAGTTCAACTACTTAAGGTACTGTGGTGAAGCTACTCATAGAAAAAAGGAAGACTGAAAAGTCAATTAATTTTCAATCTATTTTTGCTAAACTAAATTATATTGATCAGACAGAATTGTAGAATAATCAAAAAAGATTTACAGCTGTTTATCAGTATTGAAGAATAGAAACAAACTACAATCCAAAACTAAGACAAAATGTCCAATTTGTAACAATTAAGATAACAAATGGATTTATTGTAATTACCTGATGAGACAGGAGCGTCCTCATTGTCCAACTGTTGGATTTCTAGATTGATTTTGCGAGCCAATTTATACTCTGGTTTCTGCATCTGTTTCATACATTTTCGAATGAATCCAACATAATCTGTATAGACAGGAAACAAACTTGTCATAAATAAAACACAACAGATGACATTTTACTGCTTAAACAAATCCTACTTTAAGAATATTATATTACAAAGATTTCAACTGAAGCCTTTGCCAATCAGTAAGTACCTGTGATGCTGGTGTTGTACCATAAAGGGCTGTAATTGGTGAAACTGATTTGGAATTAGTTAATAATATTTTTTTTCTCACAAGGGTTTAATTTTGCACCAACAGCTTTTTAATGCTGGAGGAAGACCCAAGAGGTACACATGGGTTGAACCACTGACCTGTTAGCTAGCTGGACAACTTCTTCACATACAAAATTAGGTCCAACGTGTGATTTGAGCTCACAGTGGTGTGAGGCTAGTGATAGACCATAATCATTTGACCATGTAGGTCCAAGGAACCAGTCCAGTAAGACTGCCTGTTTTGTCAAGTGGTAACTGTCAAGTAGTGGTTGAAAAGATTATCCACTACTGATTAACAGACCAAGCAATACAATCAAAGTTTTGTACAAATTCATAGTCATAACATTACAACATATAGAACTTATTTCAAATAATTTAACAATGATGATTGTAACAGTGTTATATCAATGCTTGCTTAAAATACTAAATGATCAGATGAAAACAACTGATATATCCAACCTTTAGGGAAGTTGTCAGGTTTCAATAATTCTCTGAAGAAATTGAATCCAGTTGTCACTTGATCTAAATAATCAGCTGTATCCACATACCAGAACTTTAACTTACGACTTTCCTGAAATATCAATACAGTGCTCCATTAAATGAACTTAAAATTATCAATGGAATATACAGTCTTCAGATTAGTGGGTTGTCCCACTGCCCAAAAGGATTTTTTCCTTCTTTAATTCTTTTGAGGGACAACCTAGTTTTAGACAGTTTCCCTCATAAAGTATATTGTCGTGCAGCCTGACACAAAAAATTAATTCAAAGATCAGGGCCTTTTTTCAAAAACTTGGGAAGGGGCATTAGCCTTTCATATCGGGAAATTCAAGCGCGATATTTAGCCAAATTTTGAGAAGGTAAGACTACTGAGTTTGAATAGCATTGTATTTTAGGGAATTTCTAGCCTAAAATTGGGGGAAAAAAACAGCCTTATTGCAACTGGGTAGTCACCAAATTTCGACCTCTGTTATAGAAGGAAAAAACGCCCTGAAGATTGAATATATATGGAATACAGTATGTACTGTAATATACAGGAATGTACCTGGATAAAGTACAGGAATATGTAATGACTATCACTAACTAGAGAGCAGTGCAGTGTTGAAATTCATAGTTTGCGTGATCGCTATATGAGAAGAATTTACAAGTAAATTCATCTCATAAAAATGGTGAGTGGTGGTAGTTTAAAATTGACTGTTCAAAGCAAAGCAATTTTTGACAATTATATGTGTTTGTATCATCTAGAATATTTAGTAAATCAATATTGTTTAAATTAATGGGAAAAACAATTAATTGCCAAAATTAACACTTTGATGTATTCATAACAATAATAAAGTTAAAACTGTATTTAAAGGCCACCCTGTGAATTCAAGCTAACATTGTATATGCCAGATTTATCTCCCTTTACTGAGCACACTTCATAGGTTTGAGTGTACAACTATGTAAGTCTTGATTCAAAATGTGGTAATCAATAGATTAACATAGGATACATAGAAGAACTGACAGAATATTTAAAACATTTGAACTTACCACAACATGATTGCCAGTTTTCATATCAATCATAAAACAATTAAAGCCAAGTTGAACTTGCGGTTTTCCCAAATCTTCCTCGTTGTCACCTATAATATACATATACATACAGTTATATAGTATTCAGAGAGATAGTAACTAATGTTTGTTCTAAAGGAAAAACTAGAAATATGTCCGGAACACATAAATGCCCCCGCTGAGAGCTAAGTCAAAAATGGGCCATAACTCCTGTAAAAACACTTGGATTTTAACTGTAATCGAACTTGACCTGTATATGCCTTCATGTTAAATATGATACCAATCCATGAAAAATTTCTTTGAGTTATCGCTCGGAAACCAAAATCTGAATGGACGGATTGAGGTAACACCTCCGCTATTTCAGATGGCAGGGCAAAATAACTGATATAAGTTATTACAAGACAAGCACTCCTACAATGACCAAAGAGTACCGGTAACAGAAGAGGGATGGAAGAGGAAGACCTGTTACCATGGTAAACACCCATAGTCATACACATGACGCCAAGTTAACACCACTTAAGAGGCCAGGGAGGGGAGAAGCCAAGAGAAGAGTTTCAGATAAGTTGATATTGGTGTTATCATTCAAAGATGCTAAACTCCTACATCTATCAATGAGTTACTGTAATGTGTTCTTGTTTTGTTTATCAGAGTTTGCCAACAGTATAATTATCAGAACGTTTTCACAAACAAGAGGAAAAATGTTTTTTAGGACACTCCCACTTCACATCATGGACATTAATTTACCAATTAACAACAACAGAAATGCTTCCAGTCACTTAATTGAACATATTTGTATCATGTCTAATTGGCAGAGAACTATCAGTGAACAGTGAATTACAGTTAAACCTGTGAACAAAGGCCACCCAGAGGAAACAAAAATGCAGCATATATTGACAGGTGACCTTTATTTGGAGAGCATTTTGTTCTAAAAATCAGTGATGGTTCAAAAGAATGTCCTTCTTTCTCAGGGTGGCCTTTATTCAGAAGTGGATGCTAGCACAGGCTTGACTGTATTAATTTTGTACTTAAATCTTTATCTTCATTTCTTTAGAGTTTTTAGGTTATAACATAGAAGTTAAAATATTCTCACACAATCGATGTACAAGATAAAACTAGCCTTGATGAGAAAACTCATTCAATATAAAATGTTATAAATGTCACAATGACAGTGATAAGTATATTTTATACAGATAATAATAGATAAGTGAATAAATATCAGCACAACACAAAATTAAACTTTAAATCAATGACTTTTTTGCAAGCTTTCCCAAATAGCTAACATCACTGTAAATGTTAATATAGTCAAACTTGTGCTATCTGACACCCCTGAACATAGGGTCACCTGTCAACAAAGACACTTTGGGGTTTTTCTGCAGACTGTCCTTTGTACACAAGTTTGACTGTGTTAAATGTTCCTATTATTCTAACCACCAGGTTACCAAATAATTTAATAACCAATGGAATTTGGAACAGATAAAACTAACTGAACCATAAATAAGAGGTATACAATAATTATGTCATTTCTACAGTTTATTTGTTACTTTAATATTAAGCACAGTAAAACCTCAACTGAGATCACATCAACAATATTTTATTTATAAGGGCTTCAGTTAGGAGGAAGGAGTTTTTTGTATATATTCCACACAATACAAAATAAATTCAAGCCCATTTAGAAAATAAGAACAGTTCTTGATTCTAATAACATTCAATACAAAAATATGTGTCAAGAAAAACTTAATACAAATCACTTCCAAACATGGTATTGTTATAAAACCAAATTATGGTCCATTACGAACTCTAGGTTCAATTAAATTCTAATTATCCCAACATGATAGTAAAGTATTTATATGCATTGTAGGAAAGACCTTGAGTTATACAAACCACAAATATTTATTAACTATACTGACTCATTGAACAAATTTAACAGTTTGTGGTGCAAGTGAAATTAATTTCATATAGGTTACACAATCTTATACACACAAATTATGATTTGAGGTTAAGAATATTAACTGTACACAAAATATGGCTGGCAAATGAATGAGTTGTTACTATGCTTTAGGTTATTCTAGAACATTTGACTGAATGAGATGATTTCTATTCACTAGTATCATGTATGGGTATACCAATTCCTGATACACAGGGTATGATAAAAACAGAACATATTAGTGAAAGTAAGGCCATCCTTAAAAATATATATATTTGGGGTAACCTTGACCCTAACAAGAATTTATTTTTTACATTAAATCCAAAATACCAGTCCAAATGCTATTTATATATAAAAACATGATGGTCTAACTTATAACAAGAGTTAACAGTTCTGTAGAAGTACATGTACAGGGGTCACTTCTCTTTTAGCATAACCTGCCATTAATCCATTGTTCAAATGCAATAAAGTTTTTGCACAATGCAGACACCTTAAAGATCACAACAGTTCAACTTTTTCTTTGAAAATAGACAAGCCAATAATGAGGTTTCATAACATACCACAGGATACTATACCTTGTGAAGACTTGTTAATAACGAGACCTTTATGTTGACCCCCTGCCACATGATGTCTGTCTATATCTTCTTCGAAATTTATCTTGTGTTTCCTTTCAATTCTTATATGTGTGGCCTTCCCCTTTTTTGTAGGGGTCATAATAATTTCTGAAAAACAAAAGGGATTATTTCTTCATAAATACAAAAGGAATACTGAATACTTTCTCAATAAATCAAAATGAGCTGTAGAAACACTCTCATTGTCATTTCTGTACATTTTATGCACAAGATTTTAAACAATGAAATGATCGAGGCCTAGGCTGTGGTCATGTAACAGGCGTCCTGGTGATGACAGGTTATACTGTTCTGACAAAAATATCATTTTTCCTCCATACAAGTATATGGGGAGGTTGAATGTTCCTTGTGAAAGAGTAAGTTATAACTTATAAGGTTAGAATACAATCCAGGAAAACTGGTTAGATGAATAAATAATACATTGCTGAAAAACTAGCATTTAACCCATAGCAACAATCAACAATATAACACTGTTTAAACACTAAGCATTTTATAAATTTGAAGAGTAATGACTTCATGTTCTATCTTTTATCAAGACTGGAGTTATCTCAAAATTTGAAACAATGACTGGATTGTTTGACCTTCAAGATTGTTGCATGATACAGAGGTACAAGAACAAACCTGCCTTTGAATAAAATACATCATACATTATATCAACAACTTTCACTTCAGATATTTGTATATTGCATTAGCTCACTAATACCAGAGCTAAATACCTCTAGTATTTAAAGTTACTGCTTGTGTATTTTACCAGTGTCAATGACCTTCTTTTGAAATTTTAAAAGCATGAATCATCCCAAATAAAACTAAAATGGTTCATTTGGTGATTTGGATGTCCATCTAATTAACCATGACTCATTATTTTGCTACAAAATTTTGAAAATGGTAAGTTTGCTGAAATTAGACAATGCGAGAACAAGTCTGTGAAAAAATTTGTCTGCCGTCGTTAATTTAGATACATTAATTATTGCCCACTGTTTGTATAACTTTTATTAATACAATATGTTATCTGTTCACCCTTAAACCAGAGTAATATATCTTAGTTGGTTTACCAAAAAATACAGACTCTATTAACTGAATAAATTATGTGAGGATTGTAACAACATCCAAATGTTTGTAATAGTCCTTGAAATATAATATCACCAGTTTTTATATAATAAGAATGAGGAAAATGCAACTTTTGTTTGCTGTAAAATTCTATCAAGGCCTTCCTTCACAGTATGTTTCTTCAGGTAGTGTAAATCTTTGACAGATTACATGTTCTAATCGTTCTAATTGATCATTAACAAGCATATAAAATATTTCACATACTAGTCAACAAGTGTTCGTTCTATCATTTTATCATTTAAGACTGTACTCTATTGATGTTGACAGTAATCAATTAAATATCATTAATTGAATAAACAACATTGTGATAATGTGGTTCATAGCAAAATACTGTCAAAATTCATTATGAAAGCATCTGCAGTACACAGGCACTCTTAGATAGTGATCTCACTATAGTCGCTGACAATCAAACAATCGTTGCTGTACGGCTGAAATCGCCAACTATCGATAGTGCATTAGAATGATTGATAGTCGCTAGTAAATACCCCAATTCCCTGACGCGCATCTAAATATCATGTATTATCACTTATCATTGTTTACATCACTCCCAGGACAAAGTAGAAATCAAATTTCAAAAATATGACAAGAAATAATTTATCAAAATATTTTCTGTAATGAGTACCAGCACTTGTTACTCGTTACATAGTTCATAAACACTGACGGGAACCAATTGCACTAGATCCCAGCGTTGTACTTTGTCGTACATTCACTGTATGCAATGACGGATACCAATCGCCTGGCCTCACTGAATAAATCACTGCTTGCTGATTCGCTACAACTAATTTACTATATTTTAACCAATCAGACGACGGAATTCCTTTTCATCATGATCATTGTGCTATCAACATAGTCAGCAATCAAAACAATTGAGTGTCCAACGATATTTTGTTGTTTTCAGTGTAAATCACACACACCCAAAATAGCTGCTTCTCAAAAAGCAAGAAAACATGTTTAAGTATTGAAGTAAGCACTGTTTGCGTTCAGACACTGATGTTTGATACAAAAATCGACCAAACATAATATTTATGTTTATTTGGTGAAACTTTTTAAATTGGATCGTGTTTTGTGGATTTTCGTAAAACAATAAGTTGTTGGCTATGGCAAGATCAGTTAAATGATCAATACTATGTTATAAACTTCTTCCCAAGTTCCTAAAAATCCTTGATGCTGTTGTTCATTGATTCTTCAGACAAATTCATTTCATCATTCGTCATCATCATTGATTGATGTGTTGATGACATTAAATTATGCATGTTTTATACTGTTGATTTTCAATAAACATATAAGAAAGAAAAAAATCTAGTCATTGTTTTGATGAATTGCCCTTGTACAGTACAAAAGTTCAGAATGGGCAAGTGATTTTTACTTAATTACAAACCATTTGAGCTTGAATTGCTAAACAAGAGGGCCATGATGGCCCTATAAATGCTCACCAGGAGAAAAGGTCATTTGGAGATTAACATTGTTGAAGTTTTCTATACGAGTCTAAGTAAGATCAAGTGACCCATCTGGGCCGTTTTTTATCCCATGGCCATAATATGAACAGATTTAAAAGAGGTCCATTAGACAAAGCTAGATACCAAATATCTTAGCTCTTAAGGCCTTGTGGTTTCGGAGAAGAAGATTTTTTTAAATTTTCCTATATAATATAGAATAAACCCCAGGGCAGGGCTAATTTTGACCCCGGGGCCATAATTTGAACAAACTTGGTAGAGGTCCACTACACAATGCCACATACAAAATATCTAAGCTCTAGGCCTTGTGGTTTCGGAGAAGAAGATTTTTTTAATTTTCCTATATAAGTCTATATAAATCAAGTGACCCCCGGGGCGGGGCCAATTTTGACCCTAGGGCAATAATTTGAACAAACTTGGTAGAGGTCCACTAGACAATGCTACATACCAAATATCTTAGCTCTAGGCCTTGTGGTTTCGGAGAAGATTTTTCAAATTTTCCTATATAAAATAGAATAAACCCAAGGGCAGGGCTAATTTTGACCCCAGGGCCATAATTTGAACAAACTTGGTAGAGGTCCACTACACAATGCCACATACAAAATATCTAAACTCTAGGCCTTGCGGTTTTGGAGAAGAAGATTTTTTAAATTTTCCTATATAAGTCTTTATAAATCAAGTGACCCCCGGGGCGGGGCCAATTTTGACACTAGGGCAATAATTTGAACAAACTTGGTAGAGGTCCACTGGACAATGCTATATGCCAAATATCTTAGCTCTAGGCCTTGTGGTTTCGGAGAAGATTTTTTAAATTTTCCTATATAAAATAGAATAAACCCCAGGGCAGGGCCAATTTTGACCCCGGGGCCATAATTTGAACAAACTTGGTAGCGGTCCACTACACAATGCCACATACAAAATATCTAAGCTCTAGGCCTTGCGGTTTCGGAGAAGAAGATTTTTTAAATTTTCCTATATAAGTCTATATAAATCAAGTGACCCCCGGGGCGGGGCCAATTTTGACCCTAGAGCAATAATTTGAACAAACTTGGTAGAGGTCCACTAGACTATGCTACACACCAAATATCAAAGCTCTAGGCATTGTAGTTTTTGACAAGAAGATTTTTTAAATTTCCTGTATAAGTCTATGTAAAATCAAGTTACCCCCGGGGCGGAGCCAATTTTGACCCTAGGGGAATAATTTGAACAATCTTTGTAGAGTTCCATTAGACAATGCTACATACCAAATATCTCAGCTCTAGGCCCTGTGGTTTCAGACAAGAAGATTTTTTAAGTTTTTTCAATTTGTTGCCATAGCAACCAGAATTTTTAATGAAATTTAATTTTTTGTTGTTTTAAGTAAACATGGACGCCACGTATTCGTAACGACGCACGACGGACGCAGGGCGATCACAAAAGCTCACCCTGAGCACATTCGTGTTCTGGTGAGCTAAAAATTAACAGTTGATGATGTTTCACACTTTTGATTAAACAATCGATTAATCAATTGATAGTGATACGTCAATTTGATTTGATAATTGATAGCAAATTTGTTCTGATTATGGAGCACTACTCTTAGATCACTTGAATTGATACAAAAAATCATATAAATCTCTGAGTAACTGTGCAGTAAACCATACTTTCTCTCTTTGATGGCCGATATAATAAAGTTTATTCATCAGAGATATGTTTTATTAATTAAATACCAAGGAATAGTGTCAAGAATATGTAGCTACTCCTTAATTTACATAGACAGGTTGTGAAGTGTACCTTTATCTACTTAACATACTGATTGAATGATGTGTTGACTAAATACAACTTTCGGTTCTATTTTCGCAACTTTATAAGTTTCATAGTGTACAGAACATGGGTACAAAAATAAACACACTACATGATCTAATATGTTTTAAAAGTCTATATAACTTTATGAAAAAATGTGTAGTAACCTAAGACATGGATTTAGGTTTATATTAATTGTAAGGACAGTCATTACTTGATCTTTCTTTTTATAGCTTGAAATAATCATATCAGATTTCTGATAAAAGATTTTATCCTCTGACATATTTACAGTCTCCATGACAACAATATTGTCAATTTTCCTATAATTTATTTGTTTAATAGTGTTCTAAGCCATAGATATCACAATTCACATCATTTATTAATAACCAATTAGAAGTTAAAACCCTGGAGATCTCGATATCCAGTACAGGGAAGTATAAAAGTATACATTAATGTGCCTTCAGGACAGGTCACTCAGCAAATGTCATCTCAGTTTAGTCTCAGTACACTTACATTGTTACAATGATAAACCAGTACATTAAATTGTCACAATTCATATCAAACTATTCTCTACAGTTTCTGTAAAGTTGCTCATTCATCATTATCAAACATATAAAAATCTAAACTATGTACAAACAATCCATGAGAGATGTAATGGTAGGGGCAGATAAATAAAGAAGAATTTGATTTATTTGGCATTTACTTTTTATTCATCCATTGTTTGACTGCCCATTTGACAGCTATGGTCATTTCAGAGCTGCCCCAGAGAGAGGGGAGATAAGATACAGCCTGCCCCAGAGACAGGACAAACATGCATATATATCCCTATCCCTTCAAATAGTTTTTCCTGGTTATTTTTTTGTGCCTGGTGTAAAGGCTTTAAGCACCGACACACCATTTTCCTGTGTTTTCTAGACACAGTACTTGGCAGTAGTTGGGATGGGGAAAAGCGCCCTTGGGAAATTTGAAAGGGAGAGCCAAGAATCGAACCCACGATCTTTCATTCAGTAGTCCAGCGTGTTGTCACTCAACCACCGATTACCACTCATTCATTGACAGCCTCCCACTCTACATTAAATCCTAATAAAAACTGGACATATGGTGAACATATATCCAGGTTCAGACTGTGTGTAAAATAAATAACTCCCCCCCCCCCACACACACACACAGAACAGTAAACTTTCACTCAGTATAATGTATACATAGTATTCTGACTATGAGTCAAAGTAAATGTTTCTACAAGGCAGATTTCAGTTTAAACAATAAAGCTGAGGAAGAACAAAATACGACTGGCCAACAGATAACTAATTATTTACATAATTCAGTGCCTTTGAACATGTAATTTTTGGAAACTAACAATAGTTAAGCTTTCCTTAGCTGTCACTTGCATGGCATGAACTTTCATGCAGACCTAAGTATTTTATCCACAGCTGCCAAGCAATTGCTAAAATATTACAGTGCTAGTCAATGTAAGTTCAGTTTCCATGAATACTTTCAGTACAATCATGTATAACCATCCTAACCAGACTGGGAGTCCAAATAATTGTAAGATGCATACTTCAGCTCTGACAAAGCCACGCCTACACTGACAATAACAATGAAAGTGGATGAATGAGACTTATAAACAAAATACTTGTAACTATTCTACAACACAAGGCCATCCTTAAAAAATATTTTGTTTGCGGTAACACTACTTACTCATCAACAAAAAGACATTTAACCAACTTCTTTTACCTCTTTTTTTCAATAAAAAAATAGCAATCAGATATAACTTTTTTGTATGTATTTTGGGTTCAATATAAAACGAATTGTAAAAACTACCCACTGAAAATTTTCTGGGTAGGGATACCGCAAACAAACATATTTTTAAGGATGGCCCAATTATTACAGTAATATTTCATTTACGAGCAAAGAGCATCCTTGATCAAAGCTTCAGGTTAACACGTTACTTGAATCATAAAGATTCATGTTATTTGAATTAACAGACAACTCAGTCATAATGATATGAAAAACTTTCATCTCATTCAGGTAGTTGTGTCAGCCACATGCAGGCAGGTATTCATACCACTGCCTGGTACACAATGATTTACCTATTAACACACAAGACACAAGTGAAGGTAATGTATTTTCTTACATCAGCATTTCATCTAAAATAAAGCTTGCAGACTGGTTTTGCATCAAGATCAAAAGCTGAGTATGAATGCTAAGTGTGGAACAAATAGAGCATTTACTGACTTTCACTGAAAAACTTGCATAAATTACAGTTTACATGCACAAAATACAGTCATGCAACACAACTTATTAGCCTGAGTTGTGAGATACTGAGCAAGTATTGAAAGAGCTGTCATTTGCCAACATGAGAAAATAACATTCAGGGCTGACAAAATCTGATTTTGACTGACTAGAAGCATTTCTCAACGTGTCCGTATGATATTTATGTAGTAAATTCTGAAATTTTCACTTGTCCATACAGGCTGCGAGACAACCTGACCAATATGGACAATTGATTTGCCGCCTCTGAGTTACATCATTCTCCAAATTCAAACCTTTTTTTTCAATTTTTAATATATAAGATTTAATTGTAAAAAACTTTTAAATGTTTAAAATACTATACATCATTTCCAGATTTCATTCTTTTAAATTTACTTTGCCTACCTTATATCAATTTTTACAAGTTTACGTGCAATTCTCATTTAATCATTACCAAGTAAATTCATATCAGTGAAAATTATCTGGTTAGACCATAGGAGACAGTAGAATAATTGAAACACATGAAGTACAATTATAGGGCTATCACTGTATGCCTATCAGCAAGTATTATCTGTCACATTAATACTGTCCACATTTCACACAGTAAAGCATCTTTGGTATCACAAACATGCATAGTTATTTAATTAACTGACAAGTTGGCAAAACGATTTCTTTAACATAATAAACATTTTTATTAGTAGAATTCAAGATATACTTCAGTCAAAAACTTAGAAGTTACAGAACTAATCCTCTAGTAACATAAGCAACGCTTTTATTACTTATTTAATGCAAACAGCATGCTGTGTGTTGACAGTTTGATTGACGAAACACAAAAATACTGAAAATTGCCAAACTTACCTTCCTCGTCAGCCATCTTGATCTGAAATTACAGATGAAACAAGTTTATCAATAAAATGTAATATAAAATACATGTGTTACAACACATATATCACATTGTTAGTACAGATCACAGAGCTGTGTATATCCCAGGAGAGAAGCTACTGGTGTCTGGCAATCAACTAACATTAATTTAAAGTACCTACATGGTAAGCTATAGAAAAGCAAAATACATCCTTTAATTTAAAACTGAATTAAAATATATACCTGTGTCAGGTACATGTAATAACTCAGATTGTGCCTAATAATTTTGTTTTGCTGTTGGTTTTTTCATCCCAAATTGAATTTATCTAGAGAATGTAAATGATATAATAGTATAAAAAATGTACTTGGTAGTTAAAATTGAACTGTTCTCACCAATGTGACCTATTATCAAGACAACCCCTTTGAATGGAATTTATGAAAACATTCATTTTTCTTGAACTTTTCTTGCATGCTTCATGAATGGAACTATTTGATAGGGGAAATATTTGATCTCGAGCTCTCCACTAATTTCGAAGTATCAACAGCCATGTAATATAATTATTAATTAATTCATGTACATAAAATCATAATGTAACAGAAAGTATTTGTTCAACATGATTGGCCCCTAAAGACCAATTAGATAGTAAGACCTTGACCTTTGCCTACTGAACTTAAACTCAATAGGGGTCATGTAAATGTGATGACTAACCTCCAAACCAAGTCTTGCAGACCTAAGGCCAAATCCTTGTTATTTATTTGACAAGTTTTTTGTGCTGAAGGTCACAGTGACCTTAACCTTTGACATACTCAAAATCATTAGGGGTCATCAACATCATGTGATGACCAACCTACCTACCAAATCTGAAGAGCTTAGGCCAAATTTTCCTCTAGTAATTGGTCAGACAAGGTATATGGACAGACAGACCAACAGACATGTGCAAAGGGGCAGGCATAATAATGATATACATCATCATGTATCAGATAAACTTCAGTTTGCAAGCAAGGGTTTCCTTTATGTTTTGGGGAAGACATTCTAGCCCTTAATGGGGATAAAATGGCAGGTTGAAGTCTCTTTTAGGGAAAAATTCCCAAATGAAAAAAAAAACCACTAAAATCTTTGAAAACAAGAGATCTTTCACTGCATGTAAAAGACTTCTATAATGATTGAATGTATCCTAGGGTTTATTTTCAGTATTTTGGGAATATGACCCATACCCTTGGGATTGGGAAATTTACTATAACAACAGTTAGACAGAAATTTATTGATGGAAAACATGAAGAAATTATAAGATCCATTATTTCAATTTGACAGACAGACTGTTCGGGTAAAAGTCACATGTATTATCTTAAAATAATTGTATAGGTAATTAGGTTGCACCTGTGTATAAGACGCAGGTAAAAATCTGTGGAAATCTAGTTGGAAAAATATCCATGTTAAAAAAATATGAGTTTTTTTATGACCAAAGAAATGACAAGAAAATGAAAAAAATCTGTGCCAGTTTGTTTATTTGGCATTATTGACTATTACAAGAATGTGATAGTTACTTCTGCAGTATAACACCATTTAATTTTAATTACTCAACCTGTCTAATTTAAATATACTCAAACTTCTTAATCATCCGGGAAAAGTATGGAACCGTATTGATTTTTAGATAAACAACAGGACTTGAAAATGTTTGTGAATGCTAGCTGGTCCGACGGGGCGATTACAAAATCAGGCATTCAATCACCCTAAAATTAACTTAAAACTAGAAATATCTCTTTCCAATTCAATCTGAATCAATTTAGATTCACGTTTTGTTTATGTGAAATCCGCGTTTGTGAAACGCTTGCACTAGACAATAATGACTAAAAATGACTGCGGCATATATAAAACACCACTACAAGTTTACAAGTTTAACTGCGACAATGCCTCATTCGTCGCATTTTCTACTTATTTCAAGAATGGGATTTCTTACTTGACAAATTAATTGGATGCGTTGATTATTGTCAGTCTCGTATCAATGGACTCGAGTAAGTGTCAAATCCTGAATTATTTTACCATGTTACCTGTTTTCTGATAATAAACAGTGCCCATTTTCCGAAAATGAACAGACGACAGAAAGCGAAAGTAGAAGAAGCATTCACAATAAATATCAGTGTTGCTACTTGAGAGAAGGCTTTATATATATGCGAATCACAGTGATCCTTACTGATTAAAGATTAAAATGCCAATTATACAATCACCCGAACCGTACTGCTAGGCTAGCGCTAGCCGATCGCCAAATCGCTATTGGCGAGTCAAAGTCGAATCTGGCGAGTTAAAATTCTCAAATGGGCAACAAAATTCGCCAGACAATTTGCTATATGGCGATTCTAACAGACCTTGATAATCCAATAATTTAATCTCAAATACGCACTTTTACACTGCAGACAGCAGTAATATGTGTGACAAACGATGCATGTCGATTGTTTACATCTGTCAACACCAATTTTAATTGCCCCAGGCGGTCATTCATAATGCAGATGACTCTTCTATCAAAACAATCGCGAGTGCATCGTGGTAGTGAATAAAGTCCGTACCATACCGGTATAGTCCGGGTTGTATTTTCCGAAAATCGCTTAGTACTTTACTGAACAATCTCGGGTTTTGTAAGTTTTTATTGACAATTTACTACAAAAGTACAATGTCATGTTGAATTTAGCAGTATGACCAACAAAATATAAAAAAAATCGTTAATTTTCAAGCATGTTTGTTAAACTTATACTTCCGTGAAATATACAAATTTCGGACAACACATTTCGGATAACAGCGTTTATTAAGTAATTTGTGTAAACCTGTTCTATTTCTTAATGTTAAATGTGGTATATTATCCTTGATATATGATAATATGGCACACATTTATGATGAAATCATCATTTACCAGGGCAGCAGTGTTACTGTTAGTCTTATGAAAATCATAATGCAGTTTTAATGTTGAATTGATTATTATAAGTTCATAATTAATGACATCACCATTTGCAATTTAATAATATTGCAGCTCAACAAAGTAAAAGGTGTAAGAGCAAAACAATTGAAGTTACCATCTGCAATTTTGTGAAAGAGATTCATCTCCTTTTCGTACCAAACAACACAACTCACAAATAATTGATAGTCATGTTGATATGCTTTTGGGTGTATATATTTGTTTCAAGACAAAATCTGAGCAATAAAATGTGATTTGATCTCATGCCTAGATAGCCAATGCATCTAGACAATATCAATTACTTTGCTGTTGTTTAAGTATGTCAAAGACTCATGTCTGATAGAGTACATATAAAAGCAACATCTAAATAGTTCCAGCATGTCAAAACATAAATAAACCAAGTGACTACATTGCCAATAAAGTCCAGAAAATACCATGGAAAGTGCAGTAACAGGCACATAAAGCCATATTTCGTGGTAATTGAACTGGTCTAATAATTAGCCAAATTGTGACCTGATTTGATAAATGCAGAGAAAACTATAACTAGCTGTATATACCAATAAGTCTTGGTTGACATGCCCAACATTTTGCTTTTGCTTAATTAAATGCTGATCTGGCTATTAAGAAATCCGGGTTAATAGCCAGACGATTAAATGTCTGGCTACTAAGAATTTTTGGCTAGCGCTAGCCTAGGTACTGTATCTTTCATGAATGTATGTTGTAATCATTTACGTAATTTTGCTGCAATCAGTCATGTATAACAGAAGAAATATACATCCTTTAAAGTCTTAATCATAACTTACATTCTAAAGTATACAAATACTTAATTTTCTTATGGGCGAGTTGGTTCTTCTAAAGGGCAAGTAAGAATTTGCAGCTACTAGTCCTACAGGACTAGTACCACCTTGAAAAATTTTCAAGCCCTGAACAATACAAAAGATTTATTCCCGTTAGTCATTCAACACAAAATTTGCAATGAGTCAATGACTGTCTCCAGTAAACAAATTACAATTATAAATATTCAGTTAGTCCAGATTTTTACTATTTTAGCTGCGGAAAATTTGGACTGAGTTCTACACCTATGTATTAGATACACCTGATTTTTTTTTCCGATTCTAGACATATCAGCATGCATCATATACACAACTTATTAGGGTACTGGTCAGTCAGTCTGACCAGTAGGGACATAATTTTTCCCAGAAATTTTACCGCCAACTGGTCAGGTCCATTGGACCAGCACTTTTCAGAATATCTGTCACACTTTGGTGATAACAGCTACTATATGATATATAGGTAAGGTTGGTCATAAGTAGTTCAAGTGGTACATAAAAGACCTGGTACATAAATGGACTAGTACATAACAGCATAAGGGGACACATTGGATAAGATTATTAAGATAATCACTACAACACAGAATTCTTACCAGCACAACTCGGTCAATGTAACCGATTCACAATGAAGATTGTTAGATATCTAAATTGAAACAATGAGTTTTCGTAAAATTTGCTTTCGTTAGGGGCTCGGTCATACAGCTAGAACCACTATTAGTACTTAGAAGTTAGTTAGTGTCGAACTGAAGGCTCGAAACGACTCAAGGCCGGTAAATGACATTAGTTTTCTTTTATTATAGGTGATCATTACATTTGATCTACGCTAAAACAATATAAACAATAAAAAGTCAGAAACACTGAGACAAAGAATATTACCTGTGCACAACCTGTTTGTATGTTTTAAAGGTAAAAACTTTTAAATTGTCCACAAATTAACACTTCCGCTCAACAAGTGTCCGTTATTACGCATGCGCATAAACAGTCATGGGTATTGAATAAAGTCTATGAAATTCGGATTATTTCATGAGGCACGGACACCGGACATTAGTAGATCTAAACATTTGGATCCCCTCGGTGACATACCTAAAATGAAAGTAGAAATAGTTTTGTAAGGTAATCTTATGGATACTTGGACTTTTCTACCAAGGTGCATATTAACAAGTTTTTAAATACATTAACAGGTATTATCTGCTTTATAAATTCTGATATATGTTGAAGCTCTGCGAGGCACTTTTAATTTGTCCCCAGTCCTCACAGAGTGAGAGGATAGCCTTTCTGAATTTGTTTTAATATGAAATCGTCCCAACCAAAAAAGCTGAATAAGTAAGGAGAAATGAATCCCTAATTAATGGTTTTATCATTATTGATTCTCATGTGAAGGTAATGTTACAAACTTATCGTAATTAACCTCTTTTTGTAGAATTATTTTCAACTTAAAAGTTTTACGTTGGAATATTTGAGTAGAAAGAACTTTTAAAAAAGTGATTGTATACTCGGTCCGTTGAAACACCCCAATACACCCCAATAACCCTTGAAACACCCCAATACACCCCAATAACTCTTGAATCACCCCAATACAACTCAGAGATAATAAAATTCAACATATTTTAATGAATTCATGTAAGTTAAAACTGATATTCAGTTGATTTCTTCTAATTACCGGTAACATTTAATTGGTGTATTTTAATTAATAAATAAGTATCTTTTATTTCAGATAAAAAGAATGCCAAATCCACCAACTTTGAAGTTTATTAGTCTTACTTCATGTGTGCAAACTTTGATCCAAGATGCTAGGTCTGATGATGATATAACAACAAGAAATGCATTGTATATCACATGTTTGTTCGAGACAGAATGTTTTACAGCTGTGTCAAAGGAAGTACTTCTCAGAATTTTGAAGTATCATCCCAAAAAATTGACAAATCGATTATTGAATGCTGTTATTCCATCGAGCGTCCGAGAGCTTTGTTTGGCTGGTTGCTCATATGTTCAGCTGATGGGATTGGTTGGAGTTTTAAAGAAGTATGATTACTATTTATCAGCAAACACCTCTTTGTTATCAGATTTGAGCAGTTACTTGGTGGTTCTTATAAATTGGAACTTAAAGCTGAAATTACTAACTTCTCAAATGAATGACCTATAGAAGAAAAAGAAATCTTGCAAAAACTCACAGCTTAAGTTGCTTAATGTACACATTTGTATATTATTGGTTTATAATTTGATATTTTCTTGTTTCAATGAAAATTGAATTCAGACTTCATGTTCTTCGCTCCTTTAGAAAATAAAAATTATCTGTGAAAATTACCGGTACCAGTATTAAATAACACTATACATTACAGTTTTTTACATTATAATTCAAATGTAATGTTTTAGAAATAAGAAAAACTTTATACTTAGATAAGTAACATCAAAATTAAATCAGTGTTGTCAAACTTACTTAATTCAGTAATGCAAGAATAACATATCAGTCATTTCAAAATTAATTGTTCTCAATCAAGTATTTTTCGTACTTGTTAATTTTTCAGATGTAGTCGTGTAAACAAATTAAACCTCACCCAGTGCACGCAGCTGATACATCCAGATATGTTTACATTCATTGGTTTAGTGAATCTACCTCTTACTACATTGATCTTGGAAGAAAACAACAATGTTACCGATGAAGTTATTCATGTAATATATTTAATTATTTAGTTAAGGGTAAAAAATGATCACTGGCCAGGCGTGTGATTCTTCCTACTTTAGGCTAATTTTCTCTTTTTTTGTCTTCATTAAAATCTTTGAAACAAAAGGGTCCAGATTCAGTCTGACCGTCACAAAAACTATCGATGTTTTTGCAAGCAAAGGTACAATTCTCTAAAGTGAGAAGCTTTATTTAATCGATATTGAGAGAGGGTCAAATAGGTCGCCTGATTCATGTATTTCAATCTCGACCGATTCACACCTTCTTGGTTGGTTGGTTGGTAAAAGAATATCATGGAACTGATAACATAATAGCTATATTTAACAGATCTTATTTTTAAACCATGACAACAAGCTGTTTATTAATGCACAGCCCTGAATATTGTATCTTTTGGTGTATATGATTTGGCTTCCTTTTTATTTATATATTTTCTATATTTAAGTCTGTCTTGAAGAATACTCCAAGTCTTTCAACACTAAGTGTGTCAATGTGTCAGAAGATCAGTAATAAAGCATTTCTTTTGGATGAAGAAAGTCAGTCTGAAAGAGAAGTCTCACCTTGTGTAAGTTCTGGGTTAGAAGTTAGAAAAACACTGTCATGTCATCGGTCTATTACAAGACTTGTCTCCGGCATGATCAACACATTACTTGAGTTCTGAGTGATGTTGCCTAAATCATAGTTACAATATCACTGACAGGCAACATTATTTTTATCAGGGCTAGGTAAGCATGCACATGATAGTTAAGAATATCACCTGTATGATTCAGCACTCTAGATAATGTCCAAAGCATAATGATCAGAATCACGCTTCTTATAGGATGAAAATCTAATTTTATTTTTCTGTGAAGTCAATTAAGTTATCTGACTTCTGTTTCCAAACAAGGATTATCAAGAGCCAGCATGAATCTATTTGAATAATCCGTATCAGTGACTTTGTTTGTCAGCAGTAAAAAACTAACATGTACAAAATGTACATTGTAAATGGAAAAAGGTTTATTTTGTTACTTGAAGTACATAATGGAATTAAAAAAGTAATGCTTATACATTGTATTGCATAAAATATATTCACAGAAATCTGATGATCCCTACAGCTGTAGTCTTACCAGTATTGATATATCAGGATGTAAACAGTTAAATACCACAGCTGTTAAACACATCACCTCACTTTGTGGTCCTAGACTTAAGTGTATTGATATTTCATGGACAGCGGTAAGTGTTCCTGATTATTATACTGTACATCTATGTTGTCAATACAATGACAATCAAAGTACTGAAAGTACTCATGGAAACTGAGCTAACATAGACACGCACTGCAACATGGAATGAGGAACTACTTTAACAATAGCATGGCGGATCTAAAGAATGTAGTACTTTGGTCTGCATCAAGATTCATGCGCGCTGAACGAGTGACAGCTATGGAAAGCTGAACTATTGAATCATCTGTTGTAGTTGTTGGTATAATCATCTTTATAATCAACCTTGTTGATAAATATAGTACCAAATCTGTGATATTGATGATAAGAAGCAATTTTCTGAGGTTGAAATGATTTGGATGTTACTTTTGCTGACTTTAAAGGGATGCAACTCCAAATATTTACACCAGGACAAAAACGAAAAATGCAGAAATAAATTTTACATATTTACTAGATTATATGAATACAGCTCAGCCATATTGAAACCTAATTAAAGCATATATATGTTTTATGTATATGTTTTTGGCCTGTCTGTTTATACCAAACTTTAACATTGCCTAAAAAATCAATACGCTTCCACCTACAGCCATCAAACAACATAAATAATTATGCTGGTTCCCCATGACAATCTCTACAGGACCTGTGCATTTTAAGGTCAGTAGGTCAAATGTCACCCAGAGGGGGGCATTGTGTTTCAAAAACTCATCTTGTTCTAAATAATTACTGTATTATTACTACCGGAACCTTTTCAAGGGTAGTTGTCATACTTAAAATGTATTTCTTATTTGTAGTGTGACTGTGTATCATTACTGTATCTGGCTGGGTATACCATACCTGCCATCTTAGATATACTTCTACTTCTAACAAATAAGGATCTACAACCTAAGAAGGACAACTCACTGGAAACATTCTTACAGTCATATCAAGATATAAGAGACCTCTATGTTGAACAATATGGTGCCTCAGCTCATTCAGAAACACAAACAATCTGTGATACTCTTGTTCCTGTTGTTGAACGCCGTGCCAATGATGATGATGATTATAATGATGGAATTGAGACCGTTGATGATGTTAAATACTCACATGACAAAACTGATGAATCTCAAGCTCTGAATGCTAGTGAACTTAAACAATTTACTGAACATGGAATAGAAGGTACTGGTACATGTACTAATAGTGTCAGCAAAGAAGCCGATGATCACATCACTTCAGGGAGTGATGAAATTACTTCATCTTTATGTACCATTTCCGATAATACCAAGGCCAGTGAAGGTGATGATAAATCAGACAATGAGACTGTTAGAGATAAGTTTGAAGATGTTGATGAAAACTTGAAGAAAGTCTGTGATAAATGTTTATTTAGACATGATACAAACATATATAAGCCACAGATACTTAGTTTAAATGTGAATGGTATGAAATTTGGCAGTAGAGGTTTTAAGCTTGGACAAATTTGCCTAGAGAACTTTCTGAATGCAAATCCATGTTTACAGAAATTGTCTATTCGCTGGAAAGGCCTGACTGCCGAATATTTTCAGGTGAGTGATGACAATTGTGTTCATTTACGTACAGTGCAACCTGTCCAAAGAAACATTTTGAGTAGCAAAATTATGTTGTTGAGAGGTTGTTGCTCTAGAGAGGTTAAAATAATAGTTAAATCGTTCATTGGGAAAAATCATGCTGTTGTTGGAATTAGTTTGTCGCTCAGGAGAGGTGCGCTCTCTTATTGATGTATTGCATTCCAGTCAATATGGTGAATTTCTATTTCATACATTATAGATAATTATATTACATGTACATACATAATGCAGTGGTTGGACTGTGACGGTTCTTGATGAAAGAATAATTCATCAAAACTTGTAAAATAATCTTATTATCAGGATTGTATACATCTGGCAGAATTATAAATACATTGTAATTCTTAGTTCTTACACATTTGTATTCAAATACGTGAAATGTTCAAATTTTATTTTCCCATTTACGTTTAAGTATACTAGTATCAATTGGTTAAAATGTAGGATGTTCATGTGATGTTTACTTATACTTGTGTTTTACTATTGAACATTAAATTGAACTTTCAGAACATAGTTAACAAGTTGCAAGATATACAAGATGTTGAGTTATTGGAATGTACCATGTTACAAAATGAAGGAGTTACAGCCCTTGGTGAAAACTGTCTGAAGTGTCAGAGAGTATGTTTGAGAGGTAAAATGTTTGGTTGTCGTTAAATTTATACTTCAGGTTACTTGACCAACAAAATAGAATGAGAAGGTCGCATGGAATGAAACTGACTGATTAAAGTTGGTTGATATTATGTGTTTGATTCTTTTGAATCATATTTTATCAAAACAAATTAATTTCACTTGGCAGCACATATAAGATCAGTGTGTAATGTAAGGATTGCTTTTGTATAATAATGTAATGCTTGTATATTTCAGGTGTTGTGTTTATAAATGATGTGAGTTTGGTTCCATTTTTAACCTACAAAAATTTACAGAATTTAAATCTTGCTGAAAGCACTTCCATTACAGATAAAATACTCAAATTGATAGCTGAAAAATTGAGTGATTCGGTTAGTATTTTTTTCTTAATTCGTTTTACCGTAATTTCGTTATTTACCATTACATGTTTGTATCAACCAAATATTCACTATCTCTTCTGCTTATTGCATGAAATGTAAGAATTGCTTTGATAATATAATGGTAAATATTCAAGGGATTTATTTAACAATTTATGTACAAAAAATGTAGTTAAATCTTTGCAAAAGACCTTCTGAAAGTGGACCACAAAGTACAGAAGACATTTAAATATTTTTTCTTTGGTATTTAACATTGAACCAACAGTCAAGGTCATTTGGCAAATTTTCAGCTTTAATAGTGGAAGAAGACTCCTGGCCTACACCTAGATAGAACCACTGACATTATGTAAGCTAGCTGGATGACTTTCTCACATGTGTATTCTTACTGGTTCCTTGTAGGATTCAAACTTACACAATGGCTAATGATTACCAGTCAGAGACCTTAACCACTCTACCCCAGAAGCTGTTTTAATATTTACTGTTCATGTTAATGTCTGAATAAAACTCCGAATAAAACGTTAATAAATGCCCCCGCCATTCAAAATGGTGGAAGGACATAAAGTGTTAGCCCTTACGTCTGTTCGTTCAAATGTTGGTTTTCGAGTGATAACTCAAGAAATATTTCATGAATTGGTTTCATATTTTACATGAAGGTGTATAAATATAAGTTCGATTTCCGTTAAATTTTTAACATTTTCACATGAGTTATGGCCCCATTTAGACTTAGCACTATGCAGGGGCATTAGTGTCTTCCGGACACATTTCTAGTTCTTTTTTTAATTTTATAAATTTGTTTTTTCATCCACAGTATCCCTTTTTATTTCTTATGTTTTTCAATAGATTATTATTTCTATATCAGCTGATAAGTCTTAATCTGTCATGGTGTGAGGAAGTCACAGATGTTGGTATCAATGCAATATGTTCCAGCTGTACTCATTTGAAGGTATGTTTTATGTTCTACTTTAGTGATGGTCTATGTGTTGAGGTATACAGGAGATGAACAAAACCCCTCCTTGAAAATGTCATAAGAAATTGTTTGTATGCCTTGGTAAAACCATAGGGGAAGTTTGTCCTTGAAAACATCATAAGCAGGTTTTTATCCTCCTTGATAAGAGTCAATAGGGGGCTTTTGTCCGGGAGAGCTTTTGTCCTACATTTGAGGTATGCATTTGTATAATGTATCTAGAATGTGTATTGTTTTATTTTATTAAAAGAAGGCTACATATAAAAAAGTTACAATGTTAAAGATAGTGAAAGGTCACCCATAAGGGATTATTTTGGTAGTAAAGGTAAACAAACTCGATAACGCATCATTTTATTCATGTTGTCATTAATATTTTACACATTTTTCTAATTATGTCTCCCCTTTAATGAATGGAGACATTGCAGCAGTGGCAACAGCATCTCTTCTTCTTCATCAAAATTTGTCTGAAGTGTAACTTTTGAGCTCCTTTCATTTGTTAACATCAAATTGAAACATAAACACGTATAGTTGTCTTTTCATAGACTTGTCCATCTTTCTCCACAATAAACTTTGACCTTGACCTTTGTCACGGAGGTTTCATTTCATGGGCCTCTGCTGTACTGAATGTTCTTGTTTTTTTTACAGAAATTAAAAATGATCAAATGCTCAGTGTCAGATTACAGTATGAAACTTCTAGGTGAAACATGTGAAGATCTGATAGAGCTGTCAGTAGAAAATTCAAGTTTTGAGTATGGTCTAACAAATCAAGGAATACTTTCCATTGCAAACAACTTCAGATATGTTAAGATTCTTGATATAAGTTGGAACTTAGGTAGGTTTTTATATTAGACCTGAGGTTGTAAACTTAGACTTAGAAGTCAGCTTTTTAATTGGTTCATATTAGAATTTAGATCAGAATCAACCAATCAGATTTTTGTTTTATTGCCTTTGGTACTGTGCTTGTGTTGATTTACTTTGTTGATCAGTAATCTCCTTGGTGACTTAATTCAAAGTATTCCAGGAGTTTTACTTTTTATGCCCTCACCTTTTGAAATGCTGTAAGGGCTGTAAGTGTTACCGCTGTCTGTCTGTGCATGTGTCAGTCCGTTAAAATTATGGTTTCCAAGCGATTACTCAAGAAATATTTTATGGATTGCTTTCACATTTTACAGGAAAGTGTATAATGATAAAATGCTTGATTTCCATTATTTTCTCAGGAGTTATGGCCTCTTTTTTACTTGGCTCTCAGCAAGGGTATACGTGTCTTCCGGACAGGTTTCTAGTTTAGAATTTTTCAATGATCATTGTAAAAATAAAACAAATTGTACATATAGGATACTTAGGAATGTTTTTGTACTAAATATTGATTTGCTGAAAATGATCCTGTTTTGTTATAGTAACAAATATTAACATTAATTTGACAAATTTCATCAGAATATTTGTAGCTTATCGAGCTTGCTTATGTTACTTGTATATTATAGATGTATTCATGTGTTATTATGTAGAAATAACAGATCTATCAGTGTGTGCTATATTGAAGAATTGCTGTGAACTTGAGGAAGCCATCTTTAAGGGATTAAAACAAATATCTGGTATACCATTCCTACCTATAGTTCCAGGTATTTTTTGTTGCTTGTTCATACATTTTATTTATTCTATGTTAGTTCCTACAACTTATATTAATTGTAAGGGTTTATAAAGACATTCTTAATCTCATCCAAGCAGAACTTGCAACGTCTCTAACCTAGACTCTGATTCCCCCACAGTTGTGTCCCTAATAAAACTTAGAATCTTAATAACTTGTTGTTCAATTCATGCATTACACATTTGCTTCATTAATCTGTGAGTTTGAACATTGCATTTTTTGTGTGAATTACATACTTACATTAAAAGGACATGTCATTGTATCATGTTACTTAATTCTTCCCCATTATAGATTTATGAATTAGATTACCAGGGATTTTTTTCATTTATATTTATTGTATTTCAGGTTGCAATGAAGAAAACCATGAGGTAAAAAAATATATTTTATATCACTATTTGTGTGAACTTCAAGTTCTTACTGTCTTGAATCATTACCCGATACTGATAATTGAAAAATGATTAAAAAATTGTTTCATTGGTAATTATCATATTCTTTAATTCAGAACTAGCCCCAAGGTTTTAAAACATACGCAAGCTCCAATCTCAATGCGGTTTTCAAAGTAATATGGTTGAAAAGGTAGAGCTGAATAATGGTTAAATACATATCAAGTATGCTGTCAGACTAATGTATCAATAATATCATTATTGTCTAATCATAATTAACTTAGAAACATTAAAATACAAGATCTTGAGATTTGAGCTCAGAGACTGATCTCAAGGTTACCTTTGGTGTTTGAAAAAAACTGTTAACATGACTAAACCTGACCATAACACACTAACATTCTTTTCAGATTTTTGCAAGCACCAGACCACTTCCATATAGATCGACAGTGTACGCTAGAAATCTCCACATTTTAGATCTTGACCTCTGTGACTTTGTGAATGATGACATGTGCCAGATGATTTTCGACGTCTGCCGTGGAACTTTACTTGTCACTAATTACTACGGGCAAAAATTAGCTCCTGATACATCTTGATTATATTTAAAAGAAAAGTTAGGTTCAGCAAGATTTGAAGTCATTTAATAAACATATCTAAGATACAACTTCTAACTTAAGGATTACTGTACAGGCCCTAATACAAGAATTCATTTCTAACCATCAAACTCTTGTTTATTTTCATTGAATATGTAGAATGAATCATTTATAAATCATTCACCTAAAGCTTTTTTCGAATTGTGTAATTTGTGAACATGAAATTAAAAATGCTATTTGCTCATAGAAAAAGGGAGAGTATCTGTTAGTAATATTACCTCCCTTTATGATGAGAAGTCAAATATAACTGGTTGAAATTTAATATACTCAACAAAACAATTAAAGGGTCACATATATAGGGTCGAAACAAATACATAAATATAATTTATTTCAGAAAAGTTTTTATACTGACATATAATGTACTGACCCTCCTCCGAAGCGGTCATGCTCTGCCACACAGCAGTCCCGGAAACGTTCCTTTCTCTGTCTACACACATGTCTGCGCCCGTCATTGAAATCCAAGTTGAATTTGGATTTGTCAGTCCACAAAATGTTGCGCAAACGTTGACGTCCAAAAGGCACATGGTTGCGCGCAAACACCAGACGACATCTTCGGTGGTGTGGGGTCAGGGGCGGTCTCACAACTGGTCTTCTAGCACGCAGGTTAGAATCGTGGAGTCTGTTCCTGACTGTCTGAACGGAGATCCCATAACCATACGTCTGTTCAAAGTCTCGTAACCGCTGAGTCGAACCGTCGACGTCGTGCCATAAGCGATAAACGTCGGTCTTGTGCAGCAGTTGTGACCCTCGAACGACCTTGACCTGGTCTCCGTTGCACATCCCCAGTATTCAGATACAATTGCCACAACCTGCCGATCATGCTCTGACTAACATTAAAGTCTGCCGCAACTTGACGTTGAGTCTGACCAGCTAGCAAACGACCAAGTGCACGTTGTCGTTCATTATTTGTCAAATGACGTCTTTGAGGCATTCTTTCTGAACGATATTACAATATGAACTTTGATTTAGCATTTAAACACAAATCTGTACTTGATTCAATGAAAACAATTGTTAGCAGAATCATTGAAGCATAAAAAAAAACTTGATTCGAAATTCCCGTGCACATTGAAAACTGAGTTTTCTGATACCTGTCTAATTGAAACCATATAACCATGACCGTGTTTGCACTCATTGACTTGATTGTCTTCAAGTGTTATTCTAAAGAGTTTTGATATTTATTAGCAATTGTTATTTTCAAATTATTTTCATACCAATAAAAGATATTTAACCCTATATATGTGACCCTTTAATTTTTTTGTTGAGTGTATTTAATCAATTATGTTTGAATGTCACAATTTATAAGGATTTATCTGGTACCTCTAAACTTTGTTTATTGTTATTGAAAGTTCGTATTAGGGTAATTTGTTTAATTTTGTGCTAGATAAAGTTATTTTAGTAAAACATTTTATTACGAGCAACGATATCACTTACATTAGTCTTATCTCGAGTAAATCTTGGAAGTCCAGTCATTTTGTTTTTTTTTGTTTTATATACATTTCTATGTTTTATTATGTGCATCATTATTTCGATATCTCGAGCACAAATCATGGTCCCTTGACTTATTTTTACACGTTAAATAGTCCTCGACTTATTTTTAAGCGTATTTTCCATTGACCTATTTTTAAGAGTTAAATTGTCCATTGATTCATTTTTTAGCGTTTAATTGTCCATTGACTTATTTTTAAGCGTTTCATTTCCATGATTATCTCAACAAGTGACATCGGATGTCATTCACACCATAGGCACTCGATTCCGTGATCGTTATACGTTTACAGACATTATTTTTTCTATTTAACTAATCAAACAACACACATCTGTTGAAAGAAATATCTTAAATTTTTTCCCTTATCGAGTGTATAAGAAACACCAAGGTAGTGCAGTCGCCATTTATTCGATTGACAGAAGTGACAAAATAAGCGTGGGTCCCGGCTTTCCTTCTAATCTGCACGAGCTTTTCGGGAACCTTGCTTTCATTGTATTGTGCCCCAAATTTAAATGTTTCGACAGCTTATAGAAGGAAAGCCGGGACCCACGCTTATTTTCGTCACTTCCGTCAAGCGAAAAAATGGCGAGTGCACTACCTTGGTGTTTTTTATACACTCAATAATGGAAAAAATTGAAGATTTTTCCTTGGACAGATTTGCGTTGTTTGATGAGTTGAATTGAAAATAATTTCCATAAACGTATAAAAATCATGGAATCCGAGTGCCTATGATTCACACCTGCATGTCGGCAATTGCCACGTCTTTAAAGTTGGATACAAAAGAACAAATTTTAACCCAGTTCTTTGTTTTTATACCTTTAAATTTGTTAAGATTTGTTAATAAAAGAATTAATCTTAATGGAGTACTTTGTTTTTCACTTGTGACAAAATGATAATGAAACATGATTTATTGCAATTTTGCAGTCAATTTCAAGGTCAACAACAAATGTTTTAAAAGTTTAATAATGCTGAGAACTGTGTTATTTCCAGATCTTAATTATGATACCAGTAATCTAATCGTAAGGAAAGTTTGCTAGAACCAGTTTAAAAGCATAGTACTTTGGTAGTCATCAAATTCATGCGCGTTGAGTGAGTGATGGCTAAGGAAAGGGTAACTATCGTTCAGTTTCCAAAAATCAAATGGAACAAAAATATATGGAAGGGTATGATTTTGATTTATTTAACCAATTTAGAAAAGATTATGGACTCTACATTACAAATTTGAGTACCTGCATAAATGCCCCATGGTAAAACAAACCAACAATATACCAGAAATAACGGATGAGATAGGATTAATTATAACAAGATAGACAAACACATGGAATTTTATTAAACATTGTAAATATAATGGACGGGATTACAAATAAGATATTACTTGTGTGTGACAAACAATTTCTGTCTATAAATTAACTGCACACATTTTTAAATAAATAAAGTGTTAAAGAGATACACATCACATAAGTTATATATTACAACAAAAACAAGATCCAAGGGACACAACTCTTAAATAATTCACATGAAGTCTCGTAATTACAACATGTCACAACTATACCCTAAAAAATGCTCTTCCTCAAATTAAAAAAAGCTAAATCATTCACCGTTAATGCTTTAATTATCCTCCATATTTCATTAAATGTGTTCAAAATGATATATTCCATAATTTGATCAATCAAAATGACAATTATATACCGGTATATGTAATACATAACTCCCGAGAGCAATTATTAGACAATGTAAATATCTATGCATGCAATAGTAGTATCAAGTACATGTAGTGACACAAGTATTAAAGCATTAACACACTTAGTTCAACAATAAAAACATTGACTGATCATCAATAGAATTTTTATTGATTTAAAGAAAAATAATAAACTGAAAAATTGAAACTTTAATGTAAATTAAAATGAGGATTGTCTGATGTTCCTTTCAACATTTGCAGTGTTCTCGTAACAGTATAATTCAACATAATTTAACCAAAAAAATATACACAAAGTATATTTAGTATATACCAGGGTCCAGTTTTACAATGCTAGCCCAACATTAATCAGGAATAAGTGATTTTCAGTAATTCACTGTCATATAAAACAACATAAACACCATGATTTATGTATAAACCAACCTTAATCATATTTTACACATTAACAAAACAATAAATAAAAGAGCGCAAATAAAATAAAGTTGTTCTTTTAATGCTAATCCTAGATTAAAAATTGGATTAACTTCAGTGGTACTGGACCCAGTCGAATGAGAGGAAATAAAATGAAGAGAATATGCATGAAATTGTTGGTGATTTAGGCAAGGAATGTAATGTAGGTATGATTGATGTAATGACAGACACAATAATGTACAGAAGTAGAAACTAACTGTACTACATACATGAACAAATGAGTAGTGAGAGTAAATAAACTAACAAACATATAAAATATACCCTTTTAAACATGAAGTACATAAGTTTATTTAGATCAATCATATGTTACAATAAAAGAGAAAGAAGGAATGTAATATAGGAAGAATTGAAGAAACATATTGCAATCATATGCTATGAATAAAGACTGCAAGATGTCTTCAGTTCACAAATACCAGAGTTTACCATATTGAGCAAGCCCATACCGAACAGAAAAATACATCACTCAAGAATATAAGTACCGGGTATGATCCTTTGGTGGCAAACTTTATTTTGTTCCAAGAAAAATGAATTTTGCAATATTATTAAGTGCTGTATAAATTTGATTCTTGACACATTATAGAAATGAATTTGTTAATAGAAAGCCATGTGTATTTTTCATATATTTTGTTCTTAAGTTCATAAACTAGGCAACTATTGCCTAAAAAATAATGTCAACATAATTATGTTGTCGAATTCAATATTACTGTTACTGTCAATAAACAATTCTAGAAAATTGAAGATTTCAGTGAATAGGGTAACTTTTTCTTTCCCACAGAAGACATTGAATAATCAGACACACATAACAATCACAGTTCACAATCAAAACAGTCTGACAGTAACAAATTGGAGAAAGAGAATCTATGATTAAGCTAGTTTAACTTTATCAACATTACAAAAACAATTAAAAACCAATAACAGAACAAGCATGTGGTTATATAAGACTGCCATAGCTGGACCAGCAACTATGCCTTACATTGTTTTTGTTAAGAATTTTTATCCATTTAGAATATACTGAAAATTACACTACACTGAATAGATCAAAGAGCTAACTTCTGTGTTAGTGTCCACCTCTCAATAAAGGCCCCTGTGAATAAAAGCCATTCTGTCATTGATAATTAAGAATAAAATGATCAGAATAAAGGCCACCTGTCAAGAAAGGCCACACTATGTCTTGCCAGGAGTGGCCTTTGTTCACAGGTTTAACTGTACACAGTGATTTATGAAAGAATTTTGAGCTGTCCAAAAAGATCAGAAAATAAGAGATCTGTGATAAATTGTTCACCACACAAAGTTTTACTCAGTCTTAAATATGAACAGCAACACATACAACCAGACTAGTTTGACTAGAAAGTTCTTAAATACGAAACATGAAATCTTTTAGACAGATGAGCAAAATCCAGATAAAAAGTAATAATTGTTCATCCTCTCCAGATTCATTTAACAATTTATGTATGGAATTATTTCTGAAGGCTAACTGGATGACCAATGGAGATCTATCTTAAATAGAAAGTGACATGTAAATAAGTATTAGTTGAATGAAATCATAAACTCGTCATACAGGTGCTACTACAGTGATTATAGACTAAATATTCTAAACTCCAAGTGGCTAAAAAATGTCCAACTTAAGTGACAACAGCAAACATGATTTGGTGATAATTTAATGTTAAGACTGACAAGCCCCAAATCAAGAATACAGAGATTCAAAAAGTCTCCAGTTTCAGGTAAGAACCTGAGAGACCATCCCATACAAAAAATAAACATACATGTATTGGTGTAAATGGTACAATAGATAGAAGTGAATGGAATGCTTTAAAATCAAAGACACCTTCCTGATTAAAATGATATTCATATGTACAAACAAAGAGTTAATTGGCAATTTTTATCGACAAAAGTACAAGTTGGTACACAAACAATGAACTAATTTTTATAAACAAAAGCTACATAAATAATAAACTAACAACATGGACAAGGTCAATGTATTCACATTTCAAACTTTCATCTTTCCATTTTTTCTAATTACGTCAAAGAAAAGGCAATGCTAAAAAACTATAAAGAGAAGCAAGAGAATGATGTCAATAGAAAAACACAAATCATATTTAAATGTTTGTTTTTCTTATATAAATAGACCTGATTCATGTATCTTAAACACCACTGTCATTAGTACATCATTAACTCAATGTTGGTGTAATTATAAGACAGGTTAATTATGTAGGTACTGGGGTATTAAGCTAAATGCCAACTTGTTTCACAGATTATTAACTCACAATATGAGCAACAATTTAACCAGCATCACCAAGAGAAAAAATAACAAAGGAATGTTCAATACTTTTAGACATGGGTTTGCAACAATATACAAAGTGAAATAAGTACAATACATGAATTAGGTATTTTAAATTGGTGTAATTTCACAATGGCAATGCTTTTTCATTTAAGGCACAAATTTCCTGCTGATCATTGTTCACAAACATGTACTGGAATATTTAAGATGTGTAAAGCTATAGTTTTTAACAAGCAAAAATAAACACTAATTGCAAAACACCACAAAACCCTACCATAAATCTGTAACTACTTCAATTTCCGAATCATCAAACATTCAGGCACATGTAAAACTCAGAAAAACAGTTTTGCCTTAATCAACTGAAATCATCACATTTTTATTTTGGCACAAAAATGTTTACTATTAGTACCTAAAATAGCATGACATTAAAACATGATTTTTTAGAAAATGAGATTATGAAAAATATTAATCAAAGTCAATTACTTATCTATAAATGATAATTAATGATATTCTTTGTAAATATATGATAATAAATGCAAACAAATCGGAATGTGGATAAAGCAAACCAAAAACATACAGAGAGAGTATACAGGCCCTGAGGTTATAAAACTTGAGATCTGGCTCAGATATAAAAAATCTCATATCTGGTTCTAAGTGAATTATAATCCGACAATAATCATGTGATGAATACATTAGTCTGACAGCATTATTTAACTGAACATGTATTCAGACATTAATCTTCTCTCTCTTTTCAACCATAATACTTTGAGGATGGAATGAGATTTGAGCACAGAGATTGTTCTCAAGTTTTACAATCTCGGGGCTAATTAACAACTTTTTCTTACAACTATCAACAGTTAAAAAAAAAGTTAGATTCAAAACATCCAGGTTTACAAAGCTAGGGCACAAAAGAGTACTTGTGTTTAAAGTTACCAAACAATCCTACTTTTTACAAAATAACCTAAACATAACTATTTTTCTTCTAGTCTATTGTCTAAAGTCAATTGTCTTTAGCTACCTAGCATCAGTAAGGAAAAAGGGAAATCGACATTGAGCATTAAGGACTGTGTGGATCAGCTTGCCCACAAATCAAATTTCATGAATAACAAGAGCAGTGCCAACTCTCATCTGTTCACCTCCTTGGCTGAGATCTATCCACCAATCCTATGAAGTTTCATGTTGCTACTACCTCTTATAGTTCATGAGTTATGAGCTACATTAAAGTTTTTGCATGACATAGTACCGTAACTGTAGTGATCACAATAAAAATGCCAAGGTATCAGTCAACTATCCAAGAACTGGGAAATCCAAAATTGTGCTACTTTAATATGAAAAACTTCAGGTGGTATGTAATGAAAATGAAGAGGTAACTACTTTGTTAAATATGAACAGACTACCTGTTATTACTGGAGTAAATAAATACTTGATTCAATTTTAATTGTAACAGAAATTCATTAAGGTATAAAGAAAAAGTCTTAAAATCTGGCATCTCCATCAGTTTGTACATCTAAGGCGCCTATGTTGAAATGCATATTCAAGTACATCTATTAATATCTGTGCATGATGTATTGACAAGTGGGAATCAATCACCTGTATTTTTTCTTTACTAACAAGCTTGTCTTTATAAGAGAAAATGACAAAACAATAGGCAAATAAAAAAACAAAGAGTGCCAGGTCACAAAGACAAACGTCAAGGGGCATAAGTCAGTAGTGCTTAGGCCGATTAGGCTGGTTATCATCTTGACCGAGATCTCCTGGCCATAAACATTTTGATTAAGTTTGGTGAGGATCCCAATAAAACTGTTTGAATTAGAAAGCAGACACCGTTGTGGACGCCACACGCTCACCAGCCCACCTGCCGTGGGTGTTCCTATAACACAACCTGTTTTTCAAACGGGCTTATAAAAATCCTATAAAATAGCCAGTTAAGTAAAAAAAACACAAAAGTTCTGCCCAAAGAAAATAAATGTCATCATATTCTAGAGTATTTTTTCCTGTTTCACTGTTTTTGGACATCAAGCTGAATTTGTGACTGAACATCATATTAACACAAGTATCAAGGTATGATTAAAACCAAGTTATCCAGCAAGACACCATCTTAATGACTCTAAAGAAATATTCCAATCTATTCAGGAACCTCAGGTATTTCTTGATCATTGATGAAAAGCTGATGAATTATTCCGACTCGTTTTCTTCCACTACTTATAGCTCGGATAAATCCTGCAGTAGTATCTGACAGTGCAAAATGAGTCTCTGTCCCTTCATCAGTGAATTCCCCCTGAAAATAAAGCGACAAATTATAAACAATACGACAGTGAGTTATATATTTGTGATTATTAATGACTGGAATATTGTAAATCAAAAACATGTCATCATCAACTTTGTAGCTGATCCTATAACAATAGTTATGAGCAATATAAGTCAGGGCTAGCGCTGGCATTCTCCAATTGAGCCAATGGCTCAAAGAAATAAAAATTGGCTCAAGAAAATTCATTTTGGCTAAAATCTCGAAAAAGTATGACTTTTGCTTTTCGGAAGCTAAAGTCCAAAAATAGAACACTCATTTGCATGTTGCTCACATTTTAATTATCTACCTAAATATAATACCCAAACTAATCCAAATTAATTCAGAAATCAATTGTGGAAGTCAATATAAACAAACCGCCTGCAGCAGTCGCGTGTAAATGATGACACGATTGTTGATCACAGCGTCGCCAACTTCGCACCTTTAACAATGAGATTGCCGCGAGGCATAGAATGTTCCAGTGTGAATTTGGTCTGCATCTTACTTTTCATGACAATTACTGACCGTTTATGGTTCACTGCACTGGTATACGGATTAAATTTAGATTTATTAGCCGAGAACACGCTACGATTTTCCGAAATCCTACTTTCGCTTTATCTATGCCATATTTAAAGTACTGGTAATAAACAACAGGGCACTGTAGGATATAACCCAATTACCCAGTTCTTTTTACTTAAAATGCATACATGTACTGTTATATTCTAACCAAGTTCATACACTTTCAGTTGATACTAGGCCCCTAAGTGATCAACTCTAAGGAAAAACAAAAAACATTTCCATACAAATTTACGTGACAGAAATGGGACAGTGAATGATTTTGCACCAGTAATTCACCCAGCAATCATTTTAATCACAGGACAATTCTAGAATCATTAGACAAGCCAGAATCACAAAATGAAATCTGAGATCTTACCGTAGTTTCAACAACTCTCCCATTTACCCAAACATCTAATGTATCTTTTTCTACAAAATAGAATAAATACTTACAAATACATAAAAAATTATGTACATGTAATACATGTATGTCAGTACCAAATTTATAACTAAATAAAGTAAAAACTTTGCTCAATATAGAGGTTATCATACTGGTCAGAGTCGTATGAGGCAAACATTTCAACAAACCATCATTCCTGGGAAGAACCAATACTAGACTCCTATCCTCTATAAGCAACTACCTACTCTCTATCATAAACAGACATGGTCGGTAGCTGGGCTCAAACCCACAACACTCAATCAGTGAGAGATTATAGTGATTTGAAGTCAGTGACCTTAACCACTTGACAACGGAGGTGGGTTTTAGAAAAGTAAGTAATAACAAGATGGATACATGGAATTTTGATAAATTATATCACATATGACATCCTTCAAAATATGTTAAACTCTTTCCACCAATAAACATAAGTGTCAATTCTTTTTGGAAGTGAACAACAACAAGTACAATGAGATAAAAAGCTACCTACCTAAAACAATTCTATATCTTGTGGACCCTCCTGTGCCAGCTTCAAAGCGCCAACATTTCATAATTTTGTTCTGATTTTCACGAAACTTTTCTAAGGATTTCCCATTTACAGATAAAGTGTATTCATATGCAAACCCTGAACAAGCGTCTATGGCTATTGCACATGTGTTTTGTCCGATTTTAAAATGTTCTTTTCCAACAAGTTTAAACATCCATTCTTCTCTTTTGAGTTCCTATAAAAGAATAATTCAATACAGGCCTTTTTATGCCATATTTAGGTCTTGTATTCTCCCCTGTTCCCCAAGTAAAAAAATATTAGATTGTTCTCCACTGAGAGAAAAAAATCCTAAAATAAAATAAACAAGAGGGCCAAGATGGCCCTTTATCGCTCACCTGAGAACTAAGGCACTATTATTAATGACCAAGTAATACAGTTTCCATCTCGTAAAACCCATTTTTTAAGTAGATTTTGAGATAAAAAACCAACAATGAAGGTATAATAAGTGTTGAACAAGCTAAAACGTAGCAAATTTTATAATCTAAGGACCCATAACTCTTGAAGTTGTGGTCCGATTCCAACCATAACTAAAATTGTCCAAGACTATAAGGTCATACACATTCATGGTAAATATGATTAGGAACGGTGCATAAATAAAGGCGCTAGAGTGTAAACAAACTAAATTATAGCAAATTTTCTAAGTCAAGGGCACATAACTCTTGAAGTTCTAGTCCTATTCCACCCATAATCGAACTTGTCCAAGATCTTTGGGTGATACACATTTACTGGAAATATTATTGAGATCAGTGAATAAATGAAGGCGCTAGAGTGTAAACAAGCAAAAATATAGCAAATTTTCAAAGTCAAGGGCCCATAACTCTTAAGGTTCTGGTCCTATTCCACCCATAATCGAACTTGTCCAAGATCTTTTGGTTATACACGTTTACTGAAAATATTATTAGGATTGGTGAATAAATGAATGCGCTAGAGTGTAAACAAACTCAAATATAGCAAATTTTTAAAGTCAAGGGCCCATAACTCTAGATGTTATTGTCTGATTTTGCCCATAGTCGAGACATTGTGTCCATACACATTGTGAGCAAGTTTAATCAAGATTCGTAAAGAGCTGCGGATACTAAAGTGTAAACAAACTAATTGTGGACGGAAGACGGACGCCGGATGCTACCAAAACTTAAAGTCCCATTAGCTTTTTGTTATAAAAAAATATGCAAAAAACAAGCAATTGCTAATATAATCCCAAGACGACTCCGTGAAAGTTTCATAAAATTCCTTTGAGAAATGCAGGAGGAGTATCATAGAAGAAGTTTAGGACTCAAAATAAACAAAGGGCTTTAATTCCGTCAAAAATAATCAAATCATAAAACCTTAACAAAATGCATTGGGTATCTTGAAAACAATAATTCTAGGGCTGTCCCGATATTGCTGCGTACCGGTACGTACCGGTACAGTGCTGAACGATACGCGTATCGTATCGGAAGGTCCCGTATCGGCCGTATCGCGTTTTTTTTATTTTATACTTAAAATCTTAGAATGTTGAACAACTGAACTAAATTTGCGAATTTGCTCTCGTATCATCGTCGACAATGCTTGTAAACCCAACTTATATCAGGGATTCCATACTTTAGTTATAGACATTAGCATGACAACGAATTCGATTCGAATACTAGTACATTTTGTACTAGTATTCAGATTTTGTCAAGTAGAAATTGACTTATCATTTGTATAACGCCACCATGTAATTTTACATAAAAATATTGCAGCATTTTAGTTTGCCGATTAATGAAACAAGCACGTAGTTGTCTGTAAGAAGTGTCAACGCAATGTCAAGTATGGTGGTGGGACTAGCAACCTTAGAACAAATATGTCTCACCATCGTATGATTAATTATTATTCATTTGTTAATCAATTTGACAATCATAACCTTCATTTTTTATGTGGCTAGGTTCTATTTTTGATATAAGGTCATTTATCGGACAGAGATTAAATCTTGCTTCTGTTATAATATTTCTCATAATTATTCAATTTCCAAAAAAATCAATTAACACAATATGTGAATCAAATTAATTACTTTACGTACAAGACAACTTTAGTTTTACATCTTTTTAACAGTTAAGTAGGACTTTCTACCACCAAACAAGTACATGTATGCAGAGTTCCACAAAGCACTAATATCACAATGTTTTTTTCATTACTTTGAAATATTTTTATATCGTATCGTTGATATCGCATATCGCTAGTACCGTATCGCAATACATATCGTATCGGCTGTGATCTGTATCGGGACAGCCCTAAATAATTCCATGAAAGATTTATCAAAATCCCTTGAGAAAGAAGCCAACAAGAGTATTTCGATGTTACAATCGCACAACGTAAACAAAGGACCATAATTCCGTAAAAAAAATATCAAATCACAAAATGCAGAATATATGGGTGGGGTTCTTGATAACAACAAGTATGTGAAACTTTTAAAGTTTTGTCAAAATCCGATGAGAAATGTATGGGAGTAGTATCCTAAAATAAATTCAGGATTTTTGTTTAAACACAATGACCCAGCAACCTTTGACCTGACCTGAAAATGCACAGGTCCTCTAGAGGTTGTCATGAGGAACCTACATATGAAGTTTGAAGAATGTGCAAGCGCAATCGGACTAAAGTATTCGATCTTCCTTACGGCAAGATCTGATGACGGCCTATACCAATTTCTATTTTCAAAAGTCGGAATTTCCATTATCACTATTTATATCTATTTATAATTCAGCCAATCGTATAACTCGTTTCATCGGTACTTTGGCCGAATGAACTTTCTACCTGACGATGTTATTTAAACGTTAGTAAACATTAAATTACGTATAACATATTTGTCTGCAACCACTTTTTTATTTTTTTAGTAATCCTGATTGATTCGGCCATAGTAGTACCGAAAATTTAATAAACACGCATGTCACATGGGCGCTATCATTACATTTAGATGCGTAAGAATAGGTGTTCGTGATAACTACAAGTCAAATATTGTTTTTTACTGCGGTTAAAAATAGAATCAGATCACTTTCATAATTCTGAAAGTAAGGCGCTGATTGGCTAGTGGAAAAGGTCACCTGAGGTGACCTTCTATAGGTCGTCTTCAGATCCTCATAGCGTAGCAGGTTTGAGGATATGATTTTAATCAGATTGGTGCAAGCGTTTTTGATTTATAGGCAAGGTTAAAGCTTGGTACAAACAAACAGACAGACAGACAAACAGGCCAAAAACAATATGCCCCCAATCTATCTATAAATAAAAATATTCAGGTACATAACATTAACTGCTGATGTGCTTTAATTCAATTTTTTTGCACAAAAATCATACTACCTTTCCATCAACTCTGATGACTCTTTTTCCTGAAGTGGTCCCATGCTCAAACTCTACTTTGTGTTTACCACATGGTAAAGGCACTGTCCATGTTGCCACTAAATCTGATGACATACTTTCTGTAAACAAGTAAATTTTATAGATAAACAATGCAATAAAAATAAATTATATATATTATTATATTAATTTTTTTTTTTAACAATATATAAATGTATGTACGGTAGAGACATAAAGACAGATTTTTGTCCCTACTTTACATATAATATACATGCACTGGTGGTCTCGGATAACAGTCAAACATACAGTGTAACTAAATAAATTTATTTTTAACGGAAATTGAACAAATAATATGTTCACTGCCAAAAAATAAATTTATATATAGTGATTTATATGTACACATCTCCTTTACTAATGCCATGCCATCAGTCAAAATATGTTCAAAATCTGTACTAATCTAGTGCCCACAATCAATAAATACAATACAGTTGGGCGCCATCTATCTTTCCTTGAATATACTAAATAATGGCGTACAAGTTGAAACCTCTCGAGGTCACATGACATCATAATAGAGCAGTGATATTACCACTCTGGGTTAAACTTCAAATAATAATTTCAACATAGAACTATTGTAAAATGGAAGTGGAATAAAAACGAGCACCTGCATTCAAAACCCAGACAGCAGTGAAAGAAATCCATTTTTGGTCGAATCATGAACATTTCATGTATTTTCTTAATACAAAACTAATTAAAAAATTTTAATACATACTCAGGGCTAGCGCTAGCGTTCGCCAATTGAGCCAATGGCTCAAAGAAATAAAAATTGGCTCAAGAAAATTCATTTTGGCTAAAATCTCGTAAAACTACGACTTTTGCTTTTCGGAATCTAAAGTCCGAAAATAGAACACTCATTTGCGCGTTGGTCACATTATAATTATCTACTTAAACATAATACCCAAACTAATCCTGATTAATTCAGAAATCAATTGTGGAAGTCAATATAAACAAACCGCCTGCGGCAGTTGCGTGTAAATGATGACACGATTGTTGATCACAGCGTCCCCAATTTCGCACCTTTAACAATGAGACTGCCGCGAGGCAAAGAATGTTCCGATGTGAATTTGGTCTGCATCTCATTTTTCATGACAATTACTAGTATGATACTAGCCCTTAATTAACATGACATTTAAACTTTGTTTCTGCTGATGACAGATATGTTGTCACCGGTAAGTTACACAATGCGTGAATAGTATGGATAATTGGATATTATTAGATGCACTGGTAACTGGGTTACTGGCCCCACCTACGCAGTCTAACATACTCTAGACAAGTAAAACATTGCCATTTTTCACTCATATAATATTATAGTAAGTTTTAAAAGCTTTCGTCACTTATACTTTTGAGCCATCAAAAAGCCTTGCAGATTCTCTCTAAAGACTAGATTTACAGTAAGTTTAAGTTAACTGTGATCAAACATAGTGGTGGTGGAAGCAATAATGTGTATTTATTTAAGTTTTATTAAAAGGAAAATAAACTTAATGACACAAATTAAAATTACAAGCAGTTAACCAGCAGTTAAGGTAAGTTTCCACATCAGCAATTCCTACTGGCTGCTTCATGATTCTTTTCGAGAGAAAAAATACTCGACAGTAGATCTACTCGTGCGTTTATTATTGATGACGAATACATTCGTGTAACATGTCAAAAAAATACCAGATATTTATCAATCGTATTCGTTTTTATTCCCAGAAAATCAGTCGAAAATTGTTGATGTTTTTAATTTTATCAAGTAATAATCAATTCAATTTTGAGTAATTGACATTGGAAATTTACAAAAAAATAGAAAAAAATACCTCAGCAACGATTATTTGTTGACACTCGATTCAGCTGGTTTCCGTTATGACTCTACTACAACAGCCAAGCTTTCCGGATACCAATCTCTAAACTGGTTCCCGTTGATGTGTAAACTGGTTCCCGCTGACTTGCGTGTACAAAGTTGGTGCACTGCAACGTGGAACGAAAACCAGTTTAATAACAAATCTTTACACAGTTGTCGTTCGTTATCTCTCCCAAACACGACTCACGAGGGAAGAATATTATGTTTAAAAGAAATCAAGGACTTATATACATCAAGGACTTATATACATAAGTCCTTGTATACATACATGTATATAAGTCCTTGAAGAAATTGATTTATATATTATACCAGGGATGCTATATTACAATATAGCATCCCTGATTATACCAATCGATGCATATATTTATACATATGATAATTCAAAGAAAATAATTTAGAGTTATTCATTAATATTTAAGATATATTATTTTGTTATGTATTGGGAAGACTGACCCTTGATTATATATAAAGGTAATAATGGGGGTTGACGAACTCGTTTTTGAGTTATCTGCCCTTGTATTTGAACTTTTGGCTGATTTGGGGTTAATTCAAGGGCAGATAATTCATTGTGAAGATAAGCAAGCCCTCACTTATTTTCCTTCTTATACTTCTTTAAATGCCATTGTCCAAAATTTCAGGAATTAGTAATGAGTGGTTTTGCTTTTTTTCTTTACCTTAACCAATGCCAATTTTCTTAAAAAATGACCAATTTTCTAAGAATTTTTAGTCTCTTAATTTACTTCAACTGAATAAAAGTTGTAAATTATTTAATGGAATTGCTTGAAATTTTGCATTTTGACCATGAATAAAATAAAAAACGTAAACCAAACATAAATATTATATAGTATTTAAGATTTATGTAGGAGTTATCAGCTCTTGAAATTACCCGAAATTAGGCAAACATTTAAATTCAAGGGCAGATAACTCAAAAACGGGTTCGTAAACCCCATTATTTTCGCTTAAAATGTTTCTGTTATCATAATTATGCAATGATCATGCACAGTTTTATAAAACATGAAAGAGTTTTTATTTCCCTATATATGTCTATGTGGGAAAAATGGAAACTGTAGCAAACGTCATTAATGGTGTAACTTCTATTAATGTGCATGTACTTATTACTGAAGAATAAATAGATAAATAACCGTTCCTATTCGCACATATACCTTCGTCACTGACAAATTGACGATTTCAATAGATGACTATATAAGTCATGTGGCCGTTACATACCTATATATGTTTGTGTATATATTCCACGTTCTGTACCAATATATCAAATAAATGTATGTAACAGCTAGGGACATTACGGTAATGTTTAGGGGAGATTACTGGTATTTGTATTCCTTTATTAATTGAGTTGTCTGTTGGGTATTAGTCATGGTCAAGTGACTTTAGACCAGTCAGCTGACCACACCTTTGTTATAATCAGTTGGATAATCAGTCTTGAAGAGAGAACTTGATTTAGAGTTCTCTTCTGTCTTGAGAAAATTGATGTTTTAGATGTTTTAATTATATGATGGTTTGTATTGTATCTGATTTTGTTCTTTGTTTGATTTGTACAACAAATGTGCATTTATTGATAATATTGGTCTGGTTGGTTTTAATTGTGTATTGGAGAATTTTCAAGTTTGCCGCCATTTTTCACTGGCTCTATTATTCAGTGCCGTATTTCGCGTGCCCGACTAAAGTGCGTTTTATTCTACTATATAATGTTAGGCGCATCAGGTTTAATTCAAGATGGCAGCATATAACGTTCATTATTGGTTGAATCCTGTAATCATTTCACTTTTCTCTATGTGCACTTACTTTTAACATTGCAGACACCATCCAGCCAGTGAGATTGTATGAGTGATAGAACTTGTATATGTCAACAAGATCCACAATCGGTAAGGAACATGACTGTGTACTTTTATATTTTGTCTATATAACTTCTGTATGTATTTTATGATGTTGTCTAGGAATGTAACTTTACAATATACGTATGGCCACTAGCTTCAGACTGTAAAGATGTTAATTCATATCGATGTTATTTCATGCTGGTTATTGTCACATTATATGTTTTATATTTCAGTGCTGATCTATTATGTGAATCTGTGATTAGGTGACTATCATGATCATGGGAACTGCATGAAGAATAAATTATATATATTGAACCATACACCACCTAGTTTATTGTCTTCTCGACACACTCTGGAACATTGGAAATTTTATCTATGAACCCATAAACCCAAAAGTTACATGTATATAAAGAAATCCAATTAAGCACTTCTACAATCCAAATGTATTGAACATATCAGCAAGCAATTACACACAAATATTTTTACATATATTTATCGAAATGTCGAAAACTAATGCTCAATATATTAGTTCTTGTAAAATAACAGAACTGTTACGTTTTCAATTTTTTTGTTTGTCTTTTTTTATTAACTGATAATAATATACTTAGTACATAATATAGACATAATAATATCATTATATAACATTTCATGATGTTTTTACAGCATTTTGAAAATCATTTACTTATGTAACAAGATTATCTTTTTTGGAAATATATAAAGAAAGATCTAAGACTTGGGTCGGAGTTAGTTATGTAAGATGAACAAAGAGAAAAAAATAACTAAACAATTAAAAGAGGGGGAAATGTGGAGCCTACGGAAAAAAGTTAAATATCATTAAAAAGTTTAGAATATTACCTGCGTTTACGTTTTACGTTTTCAATTTTAGCTATATCTTCTATTCTTAATTTTGTTAAAATTTGCTTTTATAAAGATACTTGGTGCACTTATCAACTTCATATATGTATGATATGAATGATTGTATTGTACATTACTTGAATGTTTAGGTGAAATACTTATACTCTTTACATCGAGACGGAAACTAAATTCCAGTCTTTAAGTTGCATGTGTATCTTTTAACGGCAAATCATCCATTAATGTGGGTGAGTTTAACTTGTTCTTTTAAATTGACGTCAGTTCATGTGTTGACCAGTTAATTCTTTTAGATCCACCTCTGCTCTGAGTATAAACTCAATCTGGATATCGTAAATAATCGTAAATAAGGTACAATTCAGTGGAGTATCTATAGATTGCTTTTTACGGACTCGTATTTATAAGTTTGTGTTGAAAAATAAAAAGCGGTATATTCGCCTGAAAGACCTTTCCTTTTAACAGTCGGTTAGGTATGATACTTGTAATATTACAACACCGTGGTTAATACTACCGAGGTACGTATATTAGCATATAATAATTATAATATTGATAATTATTAATACTGAAACCACGTACTTTGTGGGTCTTTCAGGGGACAGTTTACCGATAGTTATTCCAAGTTCATATTCGTCTACATACATGATGTACGAAGAAAACAACAAACGCAACAGTTACTTAGCCTTCTTTCTATATTTTCGTATGAAAATAAACATGTGAAGCTGCAAACACGTGAAGCTGCATTTGAATTATGATTCATCATCTTTCGATGATCGTCAGATTTTTCATCATTCAATAAAAGTACATTTTTACCAATTATTTATATTTTTCCAAAAAATAACAGAAATCGTCAGATATGTTAATCACCAGTAAATCTTACTGTAGTCTACTTCGTCCTTTTATGATAAGATTTTTTACCATTTTTTTGTACCCATTTTTCACTGCGGCATTATTGCTGCTTTTGAATTTATGATAGTCAATTCCTTTTAAGGATATAAAGGCGGTAATGATCATTTTGTCTTGAACAGTCCAGACTGGACTCATCCTATTTTCTTTCCCATTTCTCTCTTTAAGACCAACTGTCAGTAAAATTTCATTCACGAAACATTGATATTTATCAAGCTTCAACTTTGGTGTTATAAGGACCAGAATATTATGGTATCGATCGTGAATTGTACTCAAGGTAGTTAACTCTGACTGCCCGCAGTCGATGTTGCTAAATAAATGGACTGTAAGGTTTTTTACTGGTATTTCTCTTGTTATATGGTCCCGGAATTCATAAGCTAATTCCTCGTCGTCATCGGTAAACAGAAGTATCATGTCGTCTACCTCGATAGGATCTAAAAAATCAGAACATTTCTTAATCATTATAAATGGGGCTAACAAGCTTCAATATCCTGTTCAATTGCAAGAAGCAAGTATTTCTGTATACTACTTCTGAGTATTTCTTGTTGTTACTATGCAAGCAGCCGAACTGATTTCACTCTCCGTAAAAATGACGTGATTCAGCAAATAAATACATACATGCATATTCAGGTTTGCTTGGATTAGATACAACGCTTTTTATTATCCATATTTCAGTTATCTACGACGGACAGTTAATATAACAAGCGCTCATGGGAAATCGACCAGTACTACCATTCCCATCCCCCCGGGGTGTGGGGTGCATACATATTGCACAATGTGAGAGAAATGTCACTTAGGTGAAATATTTCCAACCAATATATCACTTAGAAAAGTGGCATTTTCCCATTTCTATTGCACAGTCATCCTACATTCAAATGACAAAAATGTGTACTCGTATCCATCATTTTGTGTCCGTTATGTTATTATAAATTAGACTCCGTTTTTACCATGCAAACCATTACATAATTTATTTGTAAAGAAAATGAATACATGCATATGTGTACCTTGTTCGATGATTCACGCTCAAAGATTCATTTATGGTTCGCAACTATTGCAAATGATGAACATGTATAAAAATAAGTTTTAAAATGTTTTCGAACAAATATACATGCATAAATATGTTTTACCTTCGCGCAAAGGTTGTTGCACTGCACCAACGTTAGGACCATCTATTTCCAAAATATCAACACTCTCATTGGCTCCAGTATCTTTGTACGATGGAACATTACTAGTCGACACATCGTTACTAGGTGACGAGCTTGGTGTCACTGAACATGCTGTAAATACCTTACTTCTGAAATATATTTTACACGTTGTCATTATCCCACGTTTGGAAATTTTTACATCACATTTTGGCGTTATGAATTTATTGGTACCAACCTCAAACGCTGAAGTGGTAATATCATTCGATGTGGTTACGTTATTTTCATTACAAGTACGTGCATTAACTTGACAACTACATGCCAACACGCCAATTGTTCCGTTTGACGAATTTGTTTGTATTTCAGATTCACATCCGTTAGCAGCAGTTAGTTTTGGAATAACGTCTTTTAGATCTGTGGTACTAGTGTCATTTTGATCGGAATCAACTTTCAGACAATTTTCAGAATAATTCATTTCGTTGTCACTATTATCTGTTGAAGGTTCAAGTATTGTTACATTGGATTTATTAATGATAGTGTAACTGCTGGCACGGTTGTCTTCCTTCCCATTGGTCTCATTTAATGTTTTCTGCTCCGTATTTGGACGGATTTGGGTGTCATCAGAATCATTTATTTCCTTAGTTGTGTTTGGGTCGTAATGGAGACGAAGATCTTTACATCGTTCTTTAGTTTGTTTCTTAGTAACCACATCTGTATGTGTCACACTAGCCATATCTATAATAGTTAATTGACAAACATCCCTACAGAATGTGTTCTTATTCAGCAAATAAACACCATGACAATACAAATCTTATCTATTAAATGAAAGTTCTACACAAAACATAATGAATTAACTTTCATGTATAAATACGTCTTGGCTGATTATGCCATTTTCTTTTGAAATTACTAGAGCAGAAAAACTGGACATGCCACATTGAGTACATATATACAATGTACATATTTGCAAGGACTTATATACATGTATGTATATAAGTCCTTGATATTTGTTATAATATCCATTATACGATGGAGAAAACAAAACAGTGTACAGAAACACGTAGGCCCATGTGCATGACCTCTCCAAAAACACTATTTGTTTAAAGCTATCATCAGGATTAATTATTTTCAACATATCAACTTTTTATCTATAAGAAAAGACTTTTAAAAAGTTTTATTTACATACCTGACTATTTGATATTTAAATCCGAAAATGAATTGATGAGTCATAGTCGGAATTTCCCTATTTTTTCCTACTATAAATAGCGCCATCTATTGGGCTATTTTTATCTGTCGTATGGTTTACTGGTATTGAAATATATTTACAATTGCAGTCAAACACATTTATACTCGTATTCATAGATATGGTACCGTAATGTACTTTATTCATATGTGGTGAAGGGGGGGGGGGGGGGGGTGAAATAATTCCGACGACCTTTCTAGGAAGTACACGAAGTAATGTACAGTGGACATAATTTTTCTTATGAGGAAAAACTGGTCAAATATAAAAAGAAAACACAAAGATACTTTGGTTTGCATTTGGAAAAACTTGTATGTAATGCGAGCAAATTATACATCAATGGGAACATTAATCAGGTGACAGTTTATAGACAAATAAGTCGATAAATAATAGTATTTGATCATTTATTATGAATTCTTTAAAGGGACATTTGAAACGATTTGCGCTAATACATTGCGTACACATGTACAGTACAATCTCTCCAAAGCAACACCCTTTAAGAGTAGCAAAATTATGTTGTTGTTGAGAGGTTATATTGCTCCGTCTAGAGCTTAAATTAATAATTAGATTTGCAGTGGAAAATATCATATTGTTGTTGGAGAGAGGGTCGCTCTGGAGAGATTGAAATGTACATGTAATTATATGATAACGACCACATCAGAAATCAAAGTACTGAAAGTACTGTCGGACTTGATTTTTACCATACGAGACAAAAGAGAGAAATGTGTACCCACATCGTTCGAGCCCATACAAATATTTTAACATTTAAAATTACGGACCGATTTTTCATTCATATTGTAATGCAGGTAAATGACATAAGCTAGGGCTTTACTATAGTCCCTTTGCTAAAATTTTAAAATGAAAAAAGCCTGATATTGGAAAGTTTAATGATTGGCACATTAATTGAGGACAATTTAATTGCATTAAAAACTCTTTATTGTATAAAACTAGTAAACAATACTTCAGTAACAGTAAATACAAACATTGATTCTTCTGGTTTTAACACAACAGAACATCGTCGCATTGAACACATTCAGGGTCACTCAAATAAAAAAGGTCCTGACACAGTAGAGTAAGACCTATATGACCTATAGTTAACCCGATGTTGCATGAAATTCAGACTTGATTATGTAATTCTAAATAATCTGGCGTAAAAGGAACTCTTAAACAGTAAATTTTAAAAGCACGTATTCAGTAATTTACGTTCGTATTTAGCGACTCGAATTATTATTCTTAAGCCGCAGTTTTAACATTCAACCTTCGATAAATCAAATTCCCCACATCGGTTACGCTTTGCTACTAGCCACTGCGGGGAGTGAGTCTATAAATAGCGATTCCGTCATCAAAATAACACTAGTTGGTGTGAATGTCACGGAATACGATTAAATGAGAATTTGCTTTGTAATATTAAGAAATGTTAGAAAGGCACAAAACACACATATCGATGGTAGATTGTTGCAAATGCATGAATACGTCCGTGGAGATTTTTCTGAACTATCGAACGAAATCCGAAAGTAGAACTACTTTTACGGCAAGATATTTTATTGGACAGTGAATACGCGGTTTTAATTCTACGCATTTGAAAATCTCATGTATCTCCCGACACGCACTTATTTAGATACATGACTCTTTCCATGTAGTTACAATAGAATGATTTGAAATGTATTTAGATCTGACACACTTAATTGGGGAAAGATTCCAGATACTTCTATATAAACATACCATTTAGTTACGTACTATTTCCTTTATGTGGCATTCTTTTAACCAAGCTGTTATGGAGTCCAGCGACAAATATAAGTCAATGATTACAAAGGACTTGATTTTGATAAAAATCAAGTCCAATTACAAAGTGTATCATTGAGCAAAACTTAAAATGCGAGAACACAAAATTATACATGTATTTTGTAAAATTAATGGAAGCTATTAGGTATGCAGAAAAAATGAAAACTGAGCTATTGTTGGAAAAGGATAATAACTTTATTGTTCGTACCGAACAACAAAAATGTCTGGATGACATAACATGTTGAACAAAATGAAAGCAATGATGAGTCATTTATCATGGTTCCCATTCAATTTGCAAATCTCCAATCATAAAAGAAACTGCATTGGCAATTAATTGTACATATTGGTCAGCCAATTTTGTTAGTAAAGTTCCACCCACTTTCGATAAGGGTTCTAGTTATATAAATCATACATGTTGTAAAAGTATTAGCAGGAGTAGTACTGTAGCTTAGGAACAACAAATCTGATTATAATTAACCCACTCGTATCGGGTCTAGCTGCATATCCATGTAAGGGTCAGAACACACAAAGGAAACATTATCACAGCAGTACCATATCAAAGTACTAGCTCATGTACACAAAAGAAGGTGAAAGGTTAGCGATATGATGAGTTTTAACTTTGAGGTCGACCAGTTCCAGAATTCACAATTCGCTTTTATAAGGATCCATTAGCATTCATTGAGTCTAGGGTATTGCTCTTAAGAAGTTGGACCCAAGCATAAGTCAATCACACAGAAGATAACACTAGTGCCACCTGTCATCTTAAAACAAATGTAATTGTAATCATTAGTAACAGAACCAATCAAGGCGTTCATGTTGCAACATTCATGTTTCATACATTGTTCTATCATTTTGTTTATATGATTATAGACTTTACTCGAATAAGCTTCTAAGTTGATTCGTGGATATGTAATTCTGTGTTTACTATCGAATAATTTGCATGTGGCATTTCATATAAATCCTGTCTTATTACAGTATCTACATTTCGTAAAAAAAATACTGTATACTTCATTACTAGACAGACATTACTTAAATACTAGATCAATTTTTAAAACAATCTTTTTTATGTACTGACATGTATCTGAGAATAGGAATGGACCAATTATTCCAATCATTAACTTTAATCTAAGATAAGATTAGTCCAATTCCTGAAAACAGTAGCAATGAAAATGTTCAAACCTAGGACGGTTTAATTTTTCTAGCTGTTTTTATCAGATTTTTAACGATATTTCTGTAAGAACGTTTGGAAAGATCACTTCCATGGTTTCTTTCAAAGTATTCAATGCCTACAATGCCATTTAATTCCTCCATAGTACAGTCTCTTTTAGTAAAGACTGGAACCACACGTTCGTATTTTGAATCGTCATTGAATCCTGATTCAAGCAACATTTCATTGATATGATTCAAACTTTTACTATGTTTGAATTCGTCGGTGACAAATATTAACAACAATCGATATCTGTCATGGAGTGTTTTTGCCCTTGTAAACTTAGATTTTCCGATATCGAGTTCCTCCAATAAGTCTATAGTCACAGTTCCATCTTCAGCATCTTCATGAAGATGATCACTAAATTCAAGAGCACTTTCGCAATCATTTTTGGTATGCACTATAACAAAATCCCTCATTTCATCTGAAACGAGTAGAACAATAAATATATAACATGGAAATATAGTTTGATTCTTTAATTTAACAGTGATAATACAACGAGGCACTTTTAAGTGCACTTTGATCGTACCATAGTAGCCTCTCCTGTATATAGTAGCTTATTGTAACACATAACATGAAATTGAATAAGTACATGAACATATAGCAACTTATTGTAATTAACACATAACATGAACTTAAATAAGTACGTCTTTTATTCGAGGCATTGAAGACTAGTAGCTGTGTAAAATTTGTTACTAAGAGATGTTTCCTGAATAATCAAATGACTTAAAGACATTGAACCAGGAATGCGAGGCATGTGACTAAGACCCAGCAGTCCTGTATATTCCACAGTAGGGGGCCAATAAAACAGACAGGGTCATTGATAGACTAGCTTTTAATGACAAAATCAGTTACTATATGCCTAATATAGAGCTACTGTATAGATACTTGATTCAATGTTTAATTAATAATATAATTTTTTTTAAACACGATGTGTGTTTATATTAAATGCAAAATATCAAGAATAAGACAACTCATTTAATATGAATAAAGAAATTATTACTAAAATAAATGCTATTCGCTGCAAACACATTTGCAAATATTTGTGTCTCACACCAATAAGTTAGATCTGGATGATTTTGATAAATAAATTAAACAGTCCATTTTGTGGTATTAATACAAACGTATTTTAACACAACAGGGAAAATTAGATACTTCTAACCAATATATTTTCTCAAGCAGTACTGGTATAAACATATAATTTCTTTGCAAGTTATTTTTAAATTAAAGAATCTTGTAAAAAATATGTTCATTTATAAATAGAATGATTTGATTAAGAAATAGAAGCGTTCAGTTGCATTTTAACGTATAAAGACTTCTTACATAAGCTGGTAATTTTCAATGTTAACATTCATTAATTACATAAAATGCTTATAAAAACAACAGGAAGTTATCCATAAACTATTTATCACTACAATTAAATAAAATTTATGACCCTCTGATACGACTAGGTGTCAAGTCTACAGACACTAAGCTGACCGTGAAAAGACAGAATTAATCTGATTAGGGGCAATAAAACAATTACGAGATTAGACCTCACGGCGATTTTTTTTTGGGGGGGGCACTTATAAAGTAGCTGTTCAATGTCTTTAAGACATTTAAACCACCACCTTCTAGTTCCAAAAATATTGTCAAGCATAAATGTGCGTGCATCGCTTGACACAGAAAAGTCTCGGACATTATAACCAACTGGAATCTTACCATTACATGACAGCGTTGTAGTTGATCTTGAATCTGTTGTCGACACCAATATATCAGGCGGACTGGACACTGGGAATGGAGCATCACAGAGTGGGCCGTCTGTTGTCAAATTTGGGCTCTCCAACTGGGTAGGAGACGCATTATGTCTATTAACTTGCTCAGTCACAGTGGCGCCATTATCAGACGGATTAAGTGTTAAGGCATTAACACCACGGCATAATGATTCATTTTTATCGGCCATTATCTTTGATTTTACACGTTCTATTTTTTACAAGTCTTTCTTCTTTCGTTTTTATATTCAACTTGTTCTGCTCCTGGAATTTAAAGATATTTTGGAGATATTTAAAGATTATTTGTACATAGATATATGTCTGAAATGAAGGAATGATACATGTAAAACAATATCAAATAATTATAATACAATCAACTTAAAATTGAAACATAATTAGTCTTTCAATTGTTACTTTTATACGTAAGTAATATGAATCAAGTACAATATGTAATCTATCTGTTAGTTGACGTAAAAGAAGGGACATATATGTCCACTGAATTTTATCACTCGTGTGATAACTAGCTGAAATACTTGTATTTAAATATTTTACAGTCAATAAGTTACTCAATGTCTTTAAAAGTAGCTAGATAAAATAAGGCACATATTACCATTCATCGATAATTTGAGCATGTTCTTCGATAATAAACACAAACTCTTTTATATTCTATGTATAACTGACACACATATTTTTACCACGATATTGTTCAACTTTCCAGATCAAAAATAGTGACAGATTACACGAACTTGTGAAATAGAAGCTTATTATATTAACAAACAAAATATACGTCAATACAATATCACAATTTTTCCATCGCATACATTATGGACAGTCGATGATGCTTTGTACAGCATTACAAAGAGACCTGGATGCCCTACAGGAATGGGAGTGAAATTGGTTGGTGATGTTCAACCCTACCAAATGTGAAGTGCTACACATCAACCAAATCTATTAAGGCCCAGTACTAGTTACACACCCAAGAGCAAGTTTTATCAATAGTGAAGACCGGTAGATGTCTTGGTGTGATGCTTTCAGAAGATCTTATATGGAAGCCACATGTCAACATAATGACAAAGAATTTGAAAGGCAAACAACGGCCTTGCTTTTCTTCGGCGCAATATGTCCAGCTGCCAAACTGACACCAAGGCACGTGCCTACAAGACTACTGTGCGTCCGATCCTAGAGTATGCCTCATCTAATTGGGATACGAACGCAACAGTCTTAATAAGCATAGTCGAAGCCGTGCAGCGGCGAGCGGTACGCTTTGGCAAGGGTGATTACAAGATCTCTAGCAGCACCTCCCGGATGATAGCTGACCTTGGCTGGTAATCCCTGCATCAGAGACGAGAACATATACAAAACTTTGTATGATGTACCGTATCAAAAACGGCCATGTGGACATCTCACCAGCGGCTTATTTCCGTCTAGCTACAGTGACAACACGTGAAAACAGTGCTAAGTACATCCTGCTATGGTGTGGCACCGAATACGGAAGCAGACCTTCTTCCCATCTGCTACAAGACTGTGGATAGCACTGCCGGAGCACCTTGTCAGCGAGCCAAGCCTTAAGGCCTTCAAACATGGGATTGCTCTCCACCACTAACGCCCTACAACATGTACATTATATAGTTTTACCACCACATTAGATGTTTTTATCTAACTTTAACATTGCTGGTTTTGGAGTCGTGCTGCATGTCGACCTTGATCATATCAATTTCTTGTACGATGATGCCCCAGAGAGGGTTACTGTACGTAAGAGAAAAAGAAGAAGAATGTTTCTCATTTTCAACTAGAGCGTTTATAGATAAATCACACTTTCAAAATCGCAACATCCGGTAGTTGTTGTAGTAGTATATTCCTCCGCTTTCTTTTCCGGAGAACACAAGGAGAATAGTTCCTTAGTCAGTGGTCCTAGTGATTATCCCTCTTCTTTACCATTAATCCATGTAAAGAATAAACATCACTATGTACACTATTTATACAGCACTTCTTATAATAGTGTTTAAAGACATTGAACAGCTACTATATAAGTGACCCCCCCCCCCCCAAATGCACATGAGGTCTTACCTCTTAATTGTTTTATTGCCCCTAATGGGATTAATCCTGTCTTTTCACGGTCAGCTAAGTGTCTGTAGACTTGACACCTAGTCATGCATATAAGAGGGTCATAAATTTTATTGATCTTTAGTGATAATTAGTTTATTGATAACTTCCTGTTGTTTTTATTTAAGCATTTTATGTAATAAATGAATGTTATCCTTTAATTCCCATATTATGTAAGAACAGATACAGACTTCAATATGTACTAGAATACAATGTATAACAATTACTGTCACTACCAATTTATTCCTGCATTTTTTTCTTCTTTATACATTAAAATTGCAACTGAATCCTCCTTCTATTTCTAAATCAAATCATTCTAATTATACATGAAATCTTTTTTTTTAAATTTTACAATATAACTATTATAATCTTTAAAATAACTTTCAAAGAAACTATGTTAATACCAGTACTGCTTGAGAAAATCAAAGACCTATACATACATATGACTTTTTTTATAGTTTGTGTTACTCCAGTTTTCCCATGGCATATCCAGCTCGTAACATGAAACATTTTTATTGTGCCTATGGAGACACCTTCATAGTCGACTTCAATTTGTTGTCAACGTTTGTAGTGGTCAGCTGACACACACCGCCCTGTCTGACATCTTGAAGGAGTTTGATGTTTTTAGATAGATGACTTCTCCATTTAACCATGGAATTCATATTTGTGTAGAGATCACGAATTGATAACCAGTCTGGTCCTTGTATTCCATCATGGTAAATATGATTAAGTAATATAGAATAGAGACAACATCAAATGCTTTCTGGGCATCTAGTGTTGTAAGTAACATCATGTTCTTATTGGATTTCGCTTCTAGTTGGCATTCAGTTAATATCAATGCTGGTACTACTTTTGTAAATCCAAACTGAAGAGCAGATTGTGTAGGTTCAAGGATCAATCTGTGTCTAGTAGCCAGAATTTTCAAAATAATAGGAGTGACCGTTATTCCTCTGTAATTACTCGGATCTTCTTTTTTCCCTTTTTGTATACAGGGGTTATAATACATGTCTTTAATGAAGTTGGTGCATGTTTAAGTTTTAAAATGTTATTTATTATGTCTTCTAAAGGTCCTAATATAAAATTCCCTGCACGTTTCATATGCTCATTTGTAATACCATAAACGTTAGGTGACTTGTTATTATTAAGACCCTTAATGGCTTCACTGATTTCATCTTGAGATATAGATTTAATTTCTAGATTAGAATTTATACACTAAGTTTCAATGATTTCATTCATTTCCTGGATATGGCACTTAAAAGGTAAAGAGAATCGTTCATCATTAATAGGCTGTGCTAGTTCTTGAAAATATTTCTCCCAGGCATTTGTGACATCTTCTGTATTATCAATAACATTTTCATCTATAATTAGACTATCAGTAGATGTTGTTTGTGTTGTTCTTTGTTCCCGTATAATTTTATAGAATACTTTATCATTATTATGAGAGTCCATAATGTTTATAATTTTCTGCCTATGAATTTTATTTGTTTGTTGTCTCTGAACTTTACTTAGCAGGCGTTTTGCTGCAATCATTGCTTGTAGTTTGGGATGATTTTCAGGGTTTCATGAGGATCCATGTTGTTTCCATTCCCACCATGCCCTTTTACTGTTTTTAGGCTTGTATCGTTTCATAGGAGCTGGATTTCTTTTTTGCTCTTGAAGGTCTTTCTCAGCAGTCTTTAATATAGTAACCATTTTCATTATCTTATCTTCAAAACATAACAGTTCATTTTTTGTTTAATAAGATCATTAACACATTGTTGATATTTTGGTTTATTGTATTTGATCCATGCAGGTTTAACCGTTAGAGGAGATTGTTCTATGTAACTTTGTTTGTACTTTATTTCTAAAGAAGTATAAACACAATGGTGATCTGAAGTGTTTACTGGGCTTTGGTTCAGTTGCATTGGTATCATTATTAATTTCGCACTGCTATTCACAAGAATATAATCTATTTCATGCTTATCTTGGCCATTTACCATAAAAAAGTAGGATTTCCTTTTTGAAATGTATGTAAATTATACAGCTTACAGAAACTTCTGAAGAGGATACTAGTATCTAGTTCATTAGGAGGAGAATTCTTGTGAGAGACGCGTCCATATCACCACAAATAATTAAAGCACTGCTATTAGCATATTTCTCTGTGATTTCAGTAAGTTCGGTGAGGATCTCTTTATCATCTTTGGAGTGGTTACCTCTTGATGGCATATAAACATTCACTATACATGTTTTTGGTTGTGTTTCCAGTTCAATAACGTTTATCCGCCCTTGACCATCGGGACATTTTGTAGTCTTAATGTTCCAGTTTTTTCTTATTAGTACACGTATAGCTGTTCCTCCGTACCCTCTTGGAACTTGAATAGGACTTACAGGATTATTCAAGTCAACTGCTTTCCCATGTGAATCGTGTTCCTCTGATATTTCAGATAGAATTTTAAGCTGAAAATTAAATAACCAATGTTCTTGTAAGCATAAAATGTCTATGTTTTTTAGTTATTCCTGTACATAAATAAGATTACTCTTTGCTTTTTTAACATTAAGAGTGGCTATAGAGATACTGCATCTTTCACTGGATTTGGATGGTCCCTTCCTGTGTTTTCCGGCCATACTCTGAAAAAGACTGGGATTCATCAGATGATTCTATGTCATTCGGAATCATTGGCTTCCCAACCACGTTCCTATTGTCCATTCGTTTTATTGTTGCAGAATGAGGTTTGGTTCTTTTCCCGTCTTTTTTTTCATACAAATAGGTTTTCCTTTTGCAATATTTAATAGAGATGGAAAGAATTTTTTTTTATCTGAATTTTTATGTTTGTCTGCATCCTTTTTTGTCGGGCAGATGATAATTGTATTGTTGTTGTAGCTGCTTCTGGCACGTTACATCTGCAGTGAAGGTGACTTTGACCTTTGATGACACTAGCAAGGTCCGTCTTACTTGAAGTCTGTAGATTTTTGTTGTTATCATCCATAAAATCTTGCACAGTATTCTGAATATGATTATCACTGGGTGTATTTGAGCGCTTCTGGTGTGATAAGCAGGTGTAGCTTTATGCATATGTTGGCCTGGATGAATGTTCCGGTTGTTACTATCATAAGGTTGTTGCATTTGAGGTATCGGGGGAGGGTGCCATGTTGGAATGTTCGTTTGGTAGGTTGTCGCCTGTGGACGTGGTATACATGTACAATAAAACCTCGTTATTACGAGCATCAATATCACGAGCACTAGACTTATCTCGAGGAGATCTTGAAGTCCCGGTATTTTTTGTTCTTTCTTGTATATAAATTTCCATGTTTATTACGAGCATCGTTATCTCGATATCTCGAGCACATATCACGGTCCCTTGACTTATTTTTAAGCGTTAATTACCATAATTATCTCGAGGAGTGTCATGTTGGATATCATTCACACCTGCATGTTAACCAGCAAACGCCGTTTTTTTTCTACACGTCGTATAAATTTGGCAATAAATAAACAAATCTTAATCGAGTACTTTGTTTTTCACACCTCGTATTTAAATACGACTGTTGAGTAGGCACAGTATTCCATGGAACAGGTGAATATCCTGGTGTATTTACATTATTTGACCAGTAGGATGGTAATGATGGTTGATAGGTATTTCTCCCGTTATGACTTAATTGTTGTTGTTGTATCTGAACGAGTTTTTTGGTAGTTTTCAGTCAGTGTAATTCTGAGTTCTAGCTCCAGATTTCTAGCCTTTCATTCATATTTTCATTTTGGGTTCTAGTTTCATACTGAGGCTGTACATACAGTTCAGGTTTTACAGGAGATTCCTTTTGAGAATTAATATTTCGTTTTAGAAGTAGATTAGTGTTTTCTTATTCTTTAACTTTCCTTTCTAAAGTGATTATAACTTGAGTTGAGAATTTAACTGCTGTCATCACGCTCTGAATCTGGCTTCTTATTTTTCTTTTGTTTCGGTTTTCTTACGTTGTTTTGTGTATAATTCACTGTTTTTAGTTCCGTGGAGGAATCATTATTTGTATTAACGGGTTTTTATCAGGGTTTTTTCAATTGTATTTGCACATTTTCAAGAACTGGCGAAGAAGCTTTGAAGGTGTTGGATTCTTCTTTTTTATCCTGTATTTCAGTGATATTGACTGAGAATTGCTCTGGTGTACTATCGGGAGAGCTTACTCAACTTAAGTCTCGATGTTAGGATTATTTCGTGTAGTAATATCATTTTCAGGGAACAGTATTAAATCTATATAACTTCTTTCCGGTGATAAGCACTGAATTTGTGAACAGTGTAAAGATAGGTTTCTACATGATTTACAACTATAAGGTGAATCTTCTCTGTCATAAATTTGAATAATTCTTCATCAAATCCTTCACAGTCATAGTGGATCCAACGCTGACAAACATCACATTCAATAGCTTTTTCACTGACAAGTTTATCACAGATTAAACAGTTATTAGAGTCATTTATGATATCACTACTTCCCTGAGATGAGCTCATCTTGATTATCAATCATGAATTGATCACCGATCATACTAGCTCCGGAGGTTGGGTTTTGCATGCTTTCATGTTTACACCTGTCAATAAGGTCAGCAATTTGTCTATCAAGTTCATAGTATAAATTCACTAAAATGTCCACCAGAGTCAGTAACATTTTCTTTTTAGAAGTATATGTTATAACGATTGCCTATAGACCCAAATTTATTATCATTTAAAAGCTCATTTTTAATAGTTCAAAGCAGCCTGCACTACAGTCAATTTTCCATTGTCTTCCAATGTCTTTAGGAATAATATTGATGAAAGGTTTGTTGCATGCCTGACGTTTTTTAAGGGATTTTTCTTCATTTAGATTATATCCTTTTGTTTTTACACCGGAAACCGTACTTTGTGTGACATTTGACTTGAAATGCAGTTTTTTCCACTTGGGGGTTATTTTTTGTACTAGACATGCTTGTCATGATATAAATGAATCAGATATTATATACACAATGGTAATATATTTATGTTTGCAGTTTTAGGTTAAGACAAATTGGTAAACAGGCAGGACATATAGGGTACTGCACAATTGCTAGAACTATCCAAAATAGACTCACTATCCAGAATAGACTCAGTATAAAGAACAGCTAAGACCACTTATTATCTGGTCATAAATAGGCAATACAAATATTTCAAATATAAATTCACCTCTAAGTAATTGAATGTTTTATTGGACAGGCAGGGACACATGGGTATATATATATGTGCATAAAATATAGAAGGTTCTAATAATTTTACGTTGGAAATTTTCTTTCATTTTAGGACCATTAAATAGAAGAAAAAATACGTAAAGAACTAGCAGGGCATTCCATGTCTGATAAAGCTATTAAAAATAATTTAAAAATCAACACTATGCAGTTAGTTTTAAAATAATGATTAAAAGTTTCTTAAAATTCAAGATGGCGGCTGTCCTCGGACGTGTAGACCCAGGGAAACTTCAGCAATTTCTCCCTAAAGTTGCTATATTACAGCATGTAGAGTTTTTTGCACCTGGAAAGTCACACAATACACAATAATAAAAAGTTTACCATACAAACAACCTGTCTATAGTTGTTAAAATTTTATGAAACATTTAAAAATCTAGAGCATTAAAACACGTCTTCCCTTCACCATACCATCACCATGTTTTGGTAGTACGTTCACTGTGATTAAAGGTAGATAGATAGATATATCTTGTTAATCACCTGATACATAGCTTTGATCATCCTTTAAAGGAATCATACACTTACCTTCAAATATTTTCCAGAACAAAGATTTTATAGTTAAACAAACATGACCGGCCGAGTCAACAAACAGGAAATTTTGTTCACATATTAGTGCATGTATGCCGGGTTACCAAAAAAGTCTATTTTAAGACGACATTTTTGTCATGTTCGTGCTATAAATAAAGTATTAAAGTACTGCAAGTACTTACACTTGAACAGATCATATAAACATTTATACTTATCATCCATTTTCCAACACGATCGATATGCATTCCGTTATGGCACTTTTTTATTTTATTATGCCATTCACCTTAGTAAATCAGAAAATTTATGCAGGATTAAGTTTTTTTTCAATACAATACAAATATTTATTGCATGAAAACATAACATGTTTTATACGTAAACAAACATTATAACAAAAAGCATGGATTTTCTGAAGAGCACATTATGTAAAAGTGCAAAATAAAAAATGTAAAACATAAATTAGTTTCTAATCAAATTAGCATAGTACATGTATATAAATTTAGACAAATTATTAACAATATTTTTCGATGTAGATGACATAAAATTGGTAAATTTTTGTACAGTTGGCCATGTGTAATAATATCTTTTAATGTATTTTTATCTAATTTCCGAAAATTTAGTACAGAGTTATCTCGCTTATGTTTACCAAATACACAGAAGGCGTTATCTTGCATATATGAAGTGAAAGACAGTATAGATTCATTTATCCCATTGTTATGTAAATTAGTTGTCAGCTGATTTAGCCGCGCAACGTCATTCAATAAGTTCGTGCGGAAATTAGTTATTTGAGAATCATCTCAAGCTAAAAATAACTCCTGGTCGGCTCGTTTTACGCGTGGTAATTCGAATTCAGGTGGGCGTACCCGTTCAATGCAAAAATGTATCGCGCTATAGTCAGATAAATCATTCGGTGGCATTATTTCAAATGCAGTTATGTATTGCAAATCATTATTATCTACCAATAAATAGTCTACAACACTCGTGCAATTATGACTTAGGTATGTGTATTCACCTGTGACTTTATCATTATGCAGACGACCATTAGCTATTAATAAATTCGTAGCTTTACAAATGTCAATAAGGCGTGTCCCATGTGGGTCAAGCACGTTGTCTTTGTTTACCCTAAGAGCATTGTAAACATTGGGTTGTAAGTCGAAGTTATTGTCTAAAAAGTATCAAAAACTAGATAATCAATTTCATTTGATGTTCGAGAGTTCATATCCCCAGTCACTAAGACTTTACCTAATGATTTGTATTTCTCAATAAATATCTATATTTGATCAAATATATCAATATCAATTTGGTTAAGATATCTTGACCCACTAGGTGGGATGTACGTGCAACATAAAAATATATCTGAGTTGAAATGAAAGAGAGATTTACATATCTTTAAGCAAACAATTCCACACTGGTGTTTTTCTACAATGCTAATTTTGTTCTTAAAACAATCTTTATAATAAATCGAAATTCCTCCAGAATAACGTCCTTTTCTAGTATTTTGTGACTTATGACCGTATAAATGTTCAACACAATGCCCTGTTATATTCAAATTATAATGAGAATTTTGTGACAACCATGTTTCTGTTAAGATAACAACATCATGATTATTTATTATATCTATAAATTCAGTATTAGAAAGTTTCCTTACTAAACCATTAATATTCCATGAGACAATGTTTAACTGCTCTTCATGACATCTCTAAGATGAAGCAGACGGTGGTGCTTTGTATTCGTTGCCGTTGAAATATAGTTTATCACGCACGAATTTAACGTTATTCTCTTTGTGCTTCTCATCTAGATAGACGTGGTTGAGATTTATTCTGCAATCGCGCCATTCTTTGGGAATTTGTACACCAACCCCATAGTTTGCTTGCAAAAACAGAATCTATTCTTTTTGCATCTAAGCCTAAATTACGATCCACTGAAAATCTTAATATTTCTTGTAATAATTCAGTTATTGAGCCAACTTCATCTGTAAAATATTTGGGAGCAATTTTAGATCAGTCTTTATCTTTTAATGAAATGTGTCGTGCAATTATAAAGAAAGCAAATTCTAGATTAATGTTTCTATATAGAAAAAGAGAGTATTTAACTCAATATACTAAAAAACTTCTTGTTTCTTCACTTATTCAATGTCATTTTGATTACGCTTGCTCAATATGGTATTATAGTTTAACAAAATCTATGCAAAAACAGCTTCAAATTATTCAGAATAAATTGATCAGATTTGTACTAGACCTCGATTGTAGAGCACATATTGGCCGCAATGAATTTAAATCTATTGGCTGGCTCCCAGTATTGAGAAGAGTGGACCAAATTATTATTTTACATGTTTTTAAAATCAGACAAGGGTTAGCACCATCTTATCTTTCTGAAAGGTTTGTCCATCAAGATCAGATTCATTCATACAATACAAGGTTCAGTAGTAAAGGTGCTTTTCACAGATAAACGTAAAAAGTTTTGGATGTAAGACTTTCAGTTCAGTGGGTGCCAAGTTATGGAATAATTTACCAGTTCACATTACAAGTTTAAATAATATTTCTTCTTTTAAAACTGCTGTAAAAAATCATTTTTTAGATACTTTATCTGTTTAATTTGTATAACCTGACAATTTACATCTTAATTTATTTATATATTTATTGTTTTATTCATTTTGGCTATAAATTGCATATATTAAATAGTTAAGTGCTTACATTTATTAACTACTCTGTCTCTGTGATAAATGTACTAATTTTTAATGTGATAACTTTTTGTGATACATAATTTTTAATTGCCATTGTAATGTACCTTTTAATTTATTTACCCACCAAATATATACATGTTGTTAATTAAGATATTTAGGATTAAGGTTTAATAGCTTGTTGAAGAGTACAACTTATTTATTTATTTGTACTACTACCACCATTGCCTTTCTAAGTCATGCCACCGACACTAAGGACCACAATGGAAATAAGGTTTATCCTTTTTTGTGCTATCCTTGGTGTTGGTGCATATGTCATGATTATATTTATTTACAACTTGATTTGTATGTTTTAAAAATGATATCATGTTGTTCTTTTAATTGTCATGTTATATGCATTATATGCCAAATTAATCTGTCTATCTATCTATCTAGCTTTCTTAGTGTTATTTAGTGTTTGGCAGGATTTATGAAGATTTCTAACTTTTTCTTGTGCCGATTTTAGTTCTTCTGACTGCTGTTCGTATTTTTCGCAAACGAATGCACTGGTGCCTTCAACATCCGGGACACGGGATTCGATACCCTTCACTTTTAAGTCTAAATCATTCAGCTTTAAGTTCATAGAGTTCACAGCTTTTTCAATGTTGTCGATCTTTTCTACACGTGCTTTTATAGATTTAATATCTTCCATCAAGCTAACGACCCATGGTGGTGGTTGTCCATTACCTGGACCGATCAACGGGATGCCTTGTTGCTGAGATGGCATAAACTGTGGATTGTACTGATAAGGTGGCGATTGTATATATTGAACAGGTTGTTGTAGAGAAAAATTCGTATTCGTATTCAAGATGTGGCCTACTGTAGGACTGTCAAAAACAGAGTATTCCGATTGTTTTTTATGACGTTTTTCATTATTCACTTCTCGGTCACTGCTGGTTAACACAGGTTGACCGACCGAACCGGTTTGTCCACTGACCACACCGTCCGTACTATTTATACATGTCTGTTCAAACAATGGAGAAATTTCCTTACGTTTATTTTTCTTCGGCACCTTCTTGTTTTGTTGTTTTTGTTTCGGTGGCATAAAGTCTGCACTATCTTATCACTTTTAATCCAAAAATTATTCAAAAAAACACTTAATTTTGCACTTTATTCCGTAATAATGATGGAGCAAAAAATCCATGCCCTCAATACAAGTAACTAGTAAGTTACAAATTTTCATTTTTTAGTCTGTTTACATATCGAAAAATAAAACATCAGTTTAATATTGTCCATTATACTAGTGCGTGCATGTAATAAACAATTTATACACATAAATCAATGGAAAAGCATTAAAATTTGTATAACTTATCAGAGGATAAAACTATAAAAAGTATACGTAAGTTATTAAAATACATTCTATATATTAAAAAATGCTTAATCATACGTTGAGTTAAATCTTATCTAGATATGTACTGTATTTATTATTTTTGTTGTTCAGTACAAACACAAAGTTAATACCATTTCTCAGTTTTCAGTCGGTCGGTTTTAATTTTCCTGCATACCGAACAGCTTCCATTAACCTTCCGCCTACGAACGTAGTTCCAATTTTTCAGTTCAATTGTATAAATACAATTTCAAATATTACGTGCATTCAAGTCCAAATCAGATGGCTATGCAAAATCGTAAACGACGATTTCAAAACAGTCCTAAAAAATTCTAAACAATCCTCTACCTCGGGTTACATGTACTTCGCGTGCTGTATATGCTAACTTAATCTGGTTCCTAGCTTCTATTGTATACATATAGAAGTCATCATAGAATTCATGGACGATGCGATGATACTGTGAGTCTACCAGATATTCAAAACAGTGGTTCCTCGGGAAATCTTTAATTTAATGCTTATAACGTGTAACTTTTTCTTCGAGCATGTCTTCATGTATGAAATATTACATTCTGCATAAGTTAAGTATACATGTTCATATGGGCAAGTAATGCAGACTATAATTATATGCTAATTGCTGAACTGCTTATGGTGATCAGATAGGAAACATTCATCAAAGTACTGAAAGCACATGGAACGGGAACAACTTGAACAATTGCATGGCGGGTATAAAAAAGCGTATTACTTTAGTCTGCATCAAAATTCATGCGCGAACTATCATTCGGTTTCCAAAACTCAACCCAATACCTCATCTTAAAACTTTGGACTATTTTGTAGTTCCGAACAACAGAAGAACCTTCAGAGCTTTGATAAAAAAAAATTAATGTAATGTATATAAATTGAATATTTATAAATGTTATCAAAATAAATGATGTCATACTGGTCAATTCTCAGTAGGAAAATAACAATATAAAGATTTGAATCAAGTTTTGATAAACTTTTCACAGTCAAGAAAATGATAACGAGGGACGAAGTTTATGTTGAATACATGACCAGTATATGTAGTAACATTATTTAATAATAAGTGAATCACAGTAGGGAAACTTCATAATGTAAAAAGTATGTACATACAACAAGCCAAGCCACTATGCTATGACAACAACTTATGCAACATAATACAGAGGAAAAATATGACAAACAGGTAAAAGAAAAGAGATACACAAAAACACAAATAGTGAAAGCAATTAAAACAGGCGTTGGGGGAATAGTAAAACTGTTAAAATATAAAAAGCAAACACATGATGATCAGTGGAAACAAGTTAACTGGGGCAGGCAAAGATAGAAAGGAATAAGAATTGTTTGTAAAAAGAAAAAGCGCAGATTTGAAAAAAAAAGAATTTTTTATTTCATACCAACAAGAAATTGGGTCAAGACAGAGATTCACTGGACGATAAGAAGTCACATGGAAAATACTGGTTGGGTCTGGTGTAAATTTCCAAAAAATATATATTTTCATGCAAAGAAAAACTGGCATGTCGATAATATCAATCGGTTCCATAGCATCTTACCAATCCAAACGATCATATTTAATAAGTCCTTAGCTTTAGACTGGAAGCACGCCAATGTGTCTAAAAAGGGAGATAAACAGGATGCCATAAATTACAGACCAAATTCTTTTATATGTTTTTGCAGCAAAATCTTGGAATATGTAACAATTATGTCAAGTAACGTAATGTCTAACTTTGAAAGTAAAAACGCCCTTTGTACTTTGCAGCACGACTTTAGATCATCGTGTTTTTGTGAACCCAGTTCTTTTCCTTTTTAAAGATATAAATCAGTCAAATAGCGGTAATTTCCAAACAGACACAATTATAATGTACTTTACCAAGCCAAAACATTTGACAAAGTACATAATAGACATCTTTTGTACAAACTGGAATACTTTAACTTGTTTTACAGTTTAACGAAAGGTGAAATGTCCAAGAGGGTGTCTGTAACCTCTGGAGTCCCCCAGGGCACTATTCTTGGTCCCATCGTTTTCTTCATTTATAACAATTTAGCAGACCACATACAAAATAGTACCCTAAGACATTTTGCAGATGATAGCGTACTATATAAAGAAATCAAAAGCCAACATGTTTCAAAGCTTCTCCAGTCTGATTTGGAAGCTGTTGGTAGATGGGAACAAGACTGGTTGATGCACTTTCATCCTGATAAATGTAACATTCTTAGTATAACTTAGAAAAGGAAACCAATATTCATTAGTTATATTAAATTACTATAAAATTTCTATAAATACTTTTTTATCCCAGAACCATAGACCAGTGGAACATGTTAGCACATATCGCACTTGAAGAAGCCACATAACAAACCTTAAAACCATTGTCACAGTACCTGTAATCATCTCATCCATATGAAGTTTGTCCTTATGGTATAGTTGTATATTTATAAATCTCATTTAGTCTGTTATCTCGACATCTCCAACGCGGACTTAGTTTGAACAGAAGTCTTCATTATCTTTTCATTATACATGTATCTACTCATTGTCATTATCTAATTTATCTTGAGGTACGTTATATATTGCGTGATGTTTGCACCTGATACAATAATATTTACACTACAAACAACGAAATTTGAATCATGGCGAGTATTCTCTTTTTCACATGTCTTGACACTGAAACATGATGGGTTTTTTTGTAAGTTTGCAGAAAATGTTTTTCTTATTATGAAAAATTACGATAATTATTGTTTGGCAACAGTAACGTATGTTTCTTTTAGGGCTTTTTGTCATTCATTTTATTTTAACGTGTGACTTCAAAATGCATAAAACCTCTCCGAACAGGAAGACTATATACTTAGGCAGTGTTTGACCATAAAACACAGGGGAGAATACGAGTAGTATAATCACAAGACTACGGCGACATTGATTGCTGTGTTTCTTTGAGAATGGGATCAAATTTAAATATTACTCAAATAATTGCAAACTCCTGTTTTAAACTGGCAAAAAGGTGCAATAATACATCATTTTTACATATCAACAGCCAATGTAGCATTGGAAAGCGAATGTTGCTTTTATCCTACTGACTATAAGAATAAAGATCACATGGACAAAAGATTACATGTAAGTTGTTACAGAGAGGACAAAACATCCATTGTCATTTTGTCAGAGTGGACATAAGATCCTGTATTATATTTCACCAAGGACTTAAGATTCAATATTCATTTCTCTGCCTGTGCAAAAGCTCACACGTTTTACCTGCTTTTTACGTGCAAACATACTGGCCAATATTGAAATAAATTACACCAGTGTAATTATTTCACCGACAATGTCATAATAAATTATGTGGAGCTTTATTGATGTACAAATGTATAGTTTTTATTAATTTCCCTCAATGATCTAAATAGATTTAAAGTGGGAAATTGTTATCTGATAGCTGTTTAAAATATCCAGTCATTTGGAGAGGGACGTAACATCAGCTATCAATTCAAAATTATCCCCTTTGTTGCAGGGTACTACATTATAAGGGGTCACATCGGAAAATATATGTGTATGACAAAATGTATCAATGAACAAAATCTGGAATTCAATGACACATAATAATATTTTGTAAGTATAATGACAAGATACAAAACAATTAATGTCTGAGTAACAAATAAATGTCTGACTGATATAATTTTATCAACAAAATAAACAACGATGGGCTCTTCATTATGGTTTCCACCCAGTCATAAAATATGTCAATATCCACGCAGAGATTGCTCCTCGCATTGGAATTGCAGTTGGCAGTTCCGCATAAATATTGGTTCTGGATGACTATGTACATGGAATGGGAACCAGATTAATAAAAGTACTTATGTCCACAAGCTAATGAGAGGAAATCGTTTTGACGTGTATCAATATTCAGGTTCCCACTCTGGTGGTCTTCCAGTTCCAAAACTCACATATAAGCTCTTATAAGAACCTTTTGGCACAAACTGATACATTCGACAAGAATGGTACTTTCAATCACTTTTATCAAAATGACAATTAAGATTGCAAAACAAAGTCAATATAATATATTATTTTACCTCCAGGGTAGTGGCCTCATCGGAGAAAACTATTCAATATTCTTCATTTCGTTGAGGCATGTAAATTACAATGGAGAAGTTTACCAGTAGCAAGAAAAGCAATAAAATTATATGTATAAAACATAATCAAACAGTAGTCAACCACAAAGAAGATCAAACAAGTGCCATCTGTCATCTCAATTATAATTGTAGTCCATAGCTACAGAACCATTTAAGGCGTTCATGGTGGATTTTTCATGATAAATACACTGTTTTGTCATTTTGTTTTATGTTTATTGGCTTTACTCGAACTTAGTTGATTAGTGAATATATAATTCTGTGTAGAATTATCTAATGTAAATCAATGGGGTCAAACTCCATTACTTGGCAGATACTAAAGGCACTAAATATCATAGAATATATTTTTATGTACTGACACGTACTGACTATAGCAATGGACCAACTATTCCTGTCATGAACTTCAACCTAAGACAAGACTATTCAAAACCCTGAAAGACAGTTGCAATGAAAATGTTTAACATCTCAAGAAGGTTTAATTTTTCTAGCTTCTTTTATCAAATATTTAACGGACTTCCGATAAGAATTTTTGGATCGATCAGTTCCATGGATTCGGTTAAAGTAACTAAGTCCTGAGATAATGTTTAGTTCATCAATAACGCAGTCTTCTTTAGTCAAAACTGGTACAACACGCTCGTGTTTTGAGTCATCGTTGAAACCTGCATCAAGCAACATTTCATTTAGATGTCTACATCTATTACTGCTATTGAATTCGTCGGTGACAAATATTAGCAGTAATCGATATCTGTCATGTAGTGATTTGGCACTTTTAAATTTAGATTTTCCAATGTCAATTTCATCCAGCAAATCCACAGTAACTGTTTCATCTTCAGCATCAGTATAAAGATGCTCACTGAATTCAACAGCATTTTCGTAATCTTTGCTGGCATGCACTATAACAAAATCCCTCATTTCATCTGAAACGAGTAGAACAATCAATATATAACATGGAAATAGTTTGATACTTTAACAGTGATGATACAATGATGCACTTAATTATTAATTAAGCTTTGGTCAAAGCATAGATCTTTAGCCTGTAAAAAAACATAGCAGCTTGTTTTAACCACAGACTCTTCATTGTATACATAGTGTTCCTGTTTTAACACACAATATTAAAGTAAATGAGGGCGGACTTTATTCGAGGCCTTTGATAAATTGATATCGGTGTAAAATTTGTAAATTAGTGAAGTTTCTTAAATAAGTAAAGGACTTGAGACGAATAAAACTAGTTCCGAAAAAGTTGTTGTTTTGTTCGTCACACAGAAAACGCTAGTTCACTCTACAATCTGATTAAAATCATATCCTCAAACCCGCTACGCTATGAGGATCTGAAGACGACCTATAGAAGGTCACCTCAGGTGACCTTTTCCACTAGCCAATCAGCGCCTTACTTTCATAATTCTGAAAGTGATCTGATTCTATTTTTAACCGCAGTTAAAACAATATTTGACTTGTAGTTATCACGAACACCTATTCTTACGCAACTAAATGTAATGATAGCGCCCATGTGACATATGCGTGTTTATTAAATTTTCTGTACTACTATGGCCGAATCGATCAGGATTACTAAAAAAATCAAAAAGTGGTTGCAGACAAATATGTTATACGTGTTTTAACGTTTACTAACGTTTAAATAACATCGTCAGGTAGAATGTTCATTCGGCCAAAGTACCGATGAAACGAGTTATACGATTGGCTGAATTATAAATAGATATAAATAGTGATCATGGAAATTCCGACTTTTGAAAATAGAAACTGGTATAGGCCGTCATCAGATCTTGCCGTAAGGAAGATCGAATACTTTAGTCAGATTGGTTCACTCTAGATACTAGTAACAACTTGAATCTTACCAAAACTTGGCAGTGGTGCAGTCGATCTTGAATCTGGTTTTGACACCAAAGAATCAGGTGATGGTAAATCTGCTGAACTAGACAATGGGGAAAGTGGATCACAGAACGCACCGTCTGTAGTCAAATCAGAGCTCTCTAACTGTATATTAGACTCATTATGTCGATTCACTTGTTCAGACATAGTACCATTAGTAGTAGCATTAAGTATCATGGCATTAACAGCGCTGCATAATGACTGCGATTCATTTTTATCTGCCATTGTCTTTGATTTTACTCGTTCTGATTTTACAAGTCTTTTTTCTTTTCTTTTTTTTTTGTATTCACTTCGTTTGGCTCCTGAAATTTAAAGATATTTCATTTGCCTTATTTGTTAAGCACATCTATCGTGTTCAGGTCTGGAGTCTTAAAAAAATTATGTCCGGATTTGAAATCATTCAGAATTTATCACCATTTGTATATAAATATACAAACAGTCTGAAATGCAAGTATGATAGAATAAACATCAAATAACTTTAGTACAAACATGATTAGAGGTGATCGGGGGTGTTGCGGTAACTATAGCTGGACTACTAAACGAAAGGTTGTGGATTCGAATCTCTGCATCCTAAGAAAATCACAGGATACAGGTGAGTTCGTGTATCTGTCCCGTATACTGGGCACAATATAAAGAACAAGGAAGAGATATTCGAGAGAAGTAGGGATATCTATAATTAAATGCCCGGTTCTCTTTTTCCTTTATCCCCTCTCTGGGAGCAGCTAGGACGTTATATATGTACATGTACCTTGTCTAAATGTATCAGTGTCGCTATTGTGAACTCTGTGTAAAAGCAGGCGCATATGTATGCCAGCAAAGCTTCAATTATCACTATGTCACATGATGTAACTCGAAAGGAGTGCACTTACTTCGTCTACTTGTTTCGTTAACAAGCTGTTAATCTCCACATGTACAGCTTTGGTTATCAGTTAAAGAAATCATATCCGTATGTCGAATGACTCTTAGACCAAATTAATTTCCAGAAAAAATATTTTAGATGTCAACAAAAATGGCGGAGCAACTCGTACAGATCTACCGGGTTACCAAAAAGATCTATTTTAAGACGACCATTTTTTTTGTATACATGAAGTATCAAAGTACTGTAAATACTGCATTTCAACAAATCATATAAACATTTATCAGATATTACTAATTACTGCACTGTAGTTCGCTACATCCATTACTGCTGTGGCAGAATTGACTTTTAGTTACTTTCCAACATCTATGATTAATTATTATTACAATAATTCCATTTTGATTCTACTTAAATACATTAATTTAATCTAAGGTGGGTAATTTTACCTTCTACACATGTTTATTCAAGCAATCATTTTAAATAATATTGTTCAACTATCAAGTCATTGGGGTTGTTTTGTGATGGCATTTGTATATAACAAGAGAGATGTTGGTTCTAAGGTTTATTCAATAAGACCCTCTAACATAGCAATATCCAAGTGGTCAGTTACAGTGGGCGGTGCTTATCAGTTGTGGCATTACAGGTACTAAGCACTGATTGGTTAGCATGCATAGGATAATGAAACATCTCCCTTACAAAATTAAAATAAATTGAAACATTCAGAATGACACAATGAATAAATAATTGTTATTAATCACTCATAAACTGATTCAAAAGTTCTATAATGTTTACAGTTTTCGGTTTCACTGCATATCATCTTGCCTAATGTCTGTTCTTCGCTCCATAGTGTTTACACAGCTGACCTTAATGGTAGGTCATTGAATTTGTCATGGCTTATCAGCACAAGACTTTCTGTCGAGTTAATGTTACTTTTATTGCTGGAAATTTCATACTGGCACACTGAATGGTCATTAAGGTACTAACCACTGATTAAATGTTGATCTTATTACCATCTGCCTCTGTTCTTAAGAGATGAGCATGAGTATAATAAATGTTAACATGATTTCTTGATGATACAACAAATTAACAGAGAAAACATTCATTACAACCGAGTATTAAAATGTCAATCTCTGAGGTTGTTTAATACACCGACCTGATCTTGTTCTGTATGTGTCATGTTGTGACATGAGTGATTGATTCCTGTCTGGGGAAGTTTGTTGGGGTGTCTGCAATTCTGTGTTACTGGAATTATTATCATTGTTCTGAGCTGTCTGACCTGGGGTTATGATTGGGTTTGATGCGACTGTTGTTGTAGGTTTAAGTACAGGTGGTGTGACTGGTCTGTCTACTACATATGGTATTTTTGAATTAAACTGAAAATGTGAGTCAGTAAATGGGGCCTCATTAGATTTTAGCAAATGTTTTCTGTTGCGTCTGTACATTCCACCATCCTGTGTTCTAACAATGTACGACCGTGTATTGACTTTCTGCTGCACAGTAGCAGGTAACCAGCGTTTATTATTTCTAATCCGTATACCTTCCCCAATATGTAAAGGCTTGAGAGGCTTTGCTGATTTGTCAAAATAATGTTTTGATACTTGCTTTGAATGGTGCAGTTTACTCACAATGACCTTTGTATCCGGAACCTGAGATGCAAGATGCCCGGAGGTTAATGGCAGTGTTGACCTCAACTGTCTGCTCATTAAGAGCTGTGCTGGGGACTTCCCACATTGAATGGGCATACTATAAAACCTGGGCTGGGCCCGTGGGCTGGGCTCATGGGCTGGGCTCATAAGATATGACCTTAATTATTTACATTTTTTCAGGGCCACTCTGCTATAAAAATTTCAGTTCTGCAATTAAAAGGTCAGTTAAGGATAACAGAACACATTATTACAATTCCCACGAGACATGGTTTACTGGCAGATGATATGATAAACTCCTACACTTACTCTCTGTGTGATAAATTGATTTTGGGAGCTTGCATAAGTTTTTGGACCTGGCTTAATATGCTAAAAAGCGTAAAATAATATTTTAAAATATTTACAAAGATTAAATATCATATTATGACCAAGCAACAAAAATCCTGATCGCACGCACAAAAATAGTGTTTTATTGCGATAAACACTGTACCCCTTTATCGACTTAACTTTATCAGGAATTAAAACCTAGATTGTTTTGTCAGTTATTCGATGCCTTTGTTGGGTCTATTTTAAATTATGCATCAGAAATATGGGGATTTACTAAACCTAAAGCGACCAAGGAAAGAAATGTTAAACAGTAAAAAAAGACTGTTCTATTTCCATTAGATATTTTGGTAAGTCGTTGGACTCAAAATATAAAAAAAATTGAAAAAGTGTATCAAACATAACTTTCTTGATATTTTGAAAGGTAAATCATATTTCAATATGCATACATGAATAGACTTAAAAGTATTAAATTGCTATAAAGCATACATTTCCTCATTCTCTTCTTTGGTCTTACACTGCAACTGCTTTCTATCATTCAATAAAATTAAATCTCACTGGGAATTGTAATTATGGGGTTATCCAACTGCTATCCCCATCTGAACTTATAATTGTTCATTTGAACTTTTTATAGAAGTTCATCTCCTGAAAGATGTAAACAATTGAGGTCATGTCTCAAGAGCCCAACCCATATGCCCAGCCCATGGGCCCAGCCCACAGGCCCAGCCCAGGTTTTATAGTATGCCCATTGAAGGGGTGTATTACGATATTCCAGGAGAACAAGATAAGGATCTTTCCCGGCCTGTTTTGATTTTGTGAACAGTGATTTTATTGTTTTGACGGTGACCTCAGCTAACCCATTTCCCGATGCATGACCTGGTGATGAGGTCATATGCTGGAAGTCGTACTGTTTTGCAAACTGTGCAAAACTTTCTGCACTGTAACAGGGGCCATTGTCTGAGAATAAAATTTCAGGAATACCATGTCTACCGAAAAAACTTTTCAGTTTGTCAATGACAGTGCTTGACTGTGTGTTCTGAAGTGTACTTACTTCAAAGTATTTACTATAAGCGTCAACTAGAAGTATATAGTCCTTATTGTCCCAGTGAAATAAATCAGTAGCGCAAATTTGCCATGGTCTGTCGGGTACCTTGCTTGGTTGCAACGGCTCTTTTGCATTTGAGCACCTATGTTCTAAGCAAATTGGGCATTCCAATACTTTTGTCTTTATGTCTACTGTCATGCTGGGCCAAAATATTACTTGTCTTGCACGCTCTGTGCATTTCTCGACACCTAGGTGTGACTCGTGAAGTATGTCGAGCATAAGAGGTCTGATTTCTTTGGGGATTAATATTCTAGTGCCTTTCAAGATAATCCCGTCAATTACCGTCAATTCGTCTCTGTAATTCCAAAAATCAAGCAATAGTTTCGGGCAATTCGCCCGGTCATTTGGCCAACCGTCAAGGATAACTTTTGAAAGAAGTTGTAATTGAGTGTCAGAATTGGAAGCTGTCCTTACAAGTTCCATTTTTTTTATCACTAATTGGCAAATTTGTCATGACGCTATGAACTTGTGAATCCAGACCCTCTGCAATTTCCGGGTATGTGTCAGGGAGGTAATTGCGTGATAGGGTATCTGCTAATGGTATTTCTTTTCCTGGGACAAAGACCAAATCTATGTCATATTTCTGCAAATTCAACAGAATGCGCTGCAAACGAGGGGGTGCAGAGTGCAAGCCTTTTTTCCATATGGCTTGGAGTGGTTTGTGGTCTGTCTGACATGTGATATGTTTACCATAAACATACTGGTGGAATTTCGTGCACGCAAAGAGAATTGCATATAATTCCTTTGTGATTTGTGCGTAATTGACCTCTGCTGGGGTTAAAGATTTTGAGGCAAAACACACTGGTTTCGCGTCTTGTAGAAGTATGGCTCCTAGCCCAAACTTTGAAGCATCTACTTGGAGTGTAATTGCTTTATTTGAATCAAAATAAGCAAGTACCTGACCAGGGCTTTGACAGATGATGCTTTTAACCTTCTGAAAGGATTCTTCTTGGGGTTTATCCCAGCTAAATATGACGTCCTTAGACAGGAGCTGTCGTAAGGGTGCAGTGACTTCAGAGAGTTTAGGTGCAAACCTCTGTAAGTACGTAACCATGCCTAATATGGTCTGCAATTCTGCCTTAGAGGTGGGAGCAGCCATTTGCTCTACGGCCTTGACCTTCGTGGGGTCTATTTTTAAGCCTTGGGATGTGATTAGGTGACCAAAGAATGGTATTTCTGTTTTACCTATCTCTGTCTTGTCTGGGTTTAACCTAATGCCCATTTCACGACATCTCTCCATAAGTCGGGAGAGATTTTCGTTATGTTCTGTCATGTCTTTTCCTGACACAATTATATCATCAACAATAGTCTGTACACCCGGGAGGTTCTCTAGACATTGTTCCATTTTTGCACTAAAGAGATCATTTGCATTGCATAATCCGTATGGTAACCTAAGGAATCTGTACCTAGCAAAGCAGCTGTTAAATGTTGTCAAGTAAGATGACTTTTCCGTCAATTGTATAGACCAGTAACCACTACGAGCGTCAAGTTTTGAGAAAACTGTCGCATTTGTCAAATCTGGCAATATGTCATCCAATGTTTTATTTGGGTAGTGTGGTCTCTTGATAGCATTATTAAGATCCTTAGGGTCAAGACAAACCCTTAATGAACCGTTGGGTTTCTCAACCGTGACCAGGCTGTTGACCCAGTCAGTGGGTGTTGTGACCTTGCATATAATGCCATCTTGTTCCATTCTGTCAAGTTCTGTCTTAAGCTTGTCTCTTATAGCGACAGGGACTTTTCGTGGAGGATGTACAATTGGTGTCACATTGTCACGCAAGTGAATTTCGCATTCACCTGGTAGCTTACCTACCCCTGTAAATACATCTATGTATTTATTGATAATTTCTGCTTTAGTAAGGCTTGGGCTGCAGTTGGTAGCCAAAATTAACTTGATCAGATTCATTTTCATACATGTATGTAGACCTAGAATGGGACATGAACCTGTTTCAACCACATAGAAATCTTCATTGAAGGTTTGACTGTTATGAGCACAGGGTAGATTAATGAAACCATCTACCTTTAAAGGTTGATAACCATATGCAGTCAAGCGTGTCTGCGTTGAACGCAATGGACCTGTATTACCTAATGACATAAATATTGATCTAGGCAGGACGTTGACCTGTGCGCCTGTGTCAATTTTTATTTTTACTGACATGTTACATATTGTTAATTGCACAAATGCTTGATTTGTATTTTTATCATGATGTACTGTGTTAATGTAATAATTATTAGCATCAAAATGTGAGTCAAGATCAAGATCGGTAGTGTAATTTACCTCATTGACGTTCCTGCGAGTGTCCTGTATCTTTTTCTTACATACTTTAGCAAAGTGATTCAGTTTTGAACAGTACAAACAAGTTTTTCCATGTGCAGGGCACATATTGTCTCTGGACTGGTTCCACAGTTGTTGCACAATCTGACGTGCCCTCGTGGCGCGGAGGTGGTCACTGTCCATGGCCTGTCTGAACGAACCTGTTGTCGTGGAGATTGCATAGGTTGTCTCAGAGCGTTGATGGATTGGGTACGGCTGCTTATTTCCTTTAGCTGTGATTGGCTCACTTCATGCGTACGACAAATGTCCATACACTTGTCGAGTGTCATGTTTGATCCCTCGTTGATCAGTTTTTCTCTGATATTGGCAGAATGAATGCCGAACACTATGTGGTCCCGGATCATTTCTTCCGTTATCACATCCGGATAACCACAGTCTTGTATTAAACATTTGAGCTCTGTTACGAAATCCTCAAATGCTTCCCCGTCATTTTGCATTCGTGACATGAATTTATATCTGGAGTAAATATGGTTTGCTTTTGGTGCACAATATGCCTCGAAGCCATTGTAGTATGTTAAGAGCTGTTGTCGCGCTTCTTCGCCGACCGTCCAGGTGGAGAAAATCTGGCGTCCTTTTCGCCGACCCAGAGCATAATGTAATTACATTTGGCTTCCTCAGACTTCTTTTCCAAGGGTCCACCGAACATGAATTGACAGTGTTCTTTGAATCGTTTGAAGGCACTTGGTAAGTCCTTAGCATTCCAGTCCATTTTTGGGTTAGTCTGTGAATCCATTGTTTTAAAATTTATCCCAGTTAAGTCCAAAAATAGTCTCACATTTACTGTATATCCAGATATTAATGCTGATTTAACTTTAATCCATTATGTAGAACTTTACTTCTGACACCATGTTTTGTGATGGCATTTGTATATAACAAGAGAGATGTTGGTTCTAAGGTTTATTCAATAAGACCCTCTAACATAGCAATATCCAAGTGGTCAGTTACAGTGGGCGGTGCTTATCAGTTGTGGCATTACAGGTACTAAGCACTGATTGGTTAGCATGCATAGGATAATGAAACAGGGGTGTCCAAGGTCTTTTTATTCACTTGATATACTTAAAATCACATTGCTTTTACCATTTGTGTGTTACACTGTACATATTCTATTATACCCCTATATAGCTGTGTCATTCAAAAAGAGTGTATCATGAAATTCTCATGATTTCTCTCCCTGAAAGGGTATAAGGCTGAGTTTCCAGTACTCAGTGCTCAGCTCACTGACATTTACAAGGTAGATTTTAACCTTGTCTGAACTTTGCCACCTCTTTTGTAAATTTAAGGGATACTTTTATTATATTTTGGCCAGCTAGGGTACTCAATTCATAGACTAAATTATTATCTTTCTTTTCTTCTAAATACATGATCTTTATGAAAAATTCAACTAAGTTAGGTTAGGTTAGGAGTGTTGCCGAGTATTTGATTCATCTTATCTATTGTCCATATATAAGTCCTTGACCTTGATTATTATAATCCATACAACTTGTTGGGTCCCAACTTATTTCAGTTTTACGTAAATATTGTGACAACTTACAAATAAATAGAAAGTGAAAGTATCTGTAAACCCAGAAACTGTGTCCTTTTATATATTTAGTTATAATTAAGTTAAATCAAACCTGGGAATTTGATCCATGGGTGTTCAACATTTATCATCAAACTATAAACGATATATATACATTGAACACAAGTCTTCAAATCTTGATCTGTGATCGGGTTGTACATTAATTAATATACATACCAATACATGTTGAACTTGAAGAAAATTAAGGATCATAAAAACGAATCAAGACTGCAGTATCGAACGTTTTATGATTTCCGATGATTGTGCCAGAGACGTATAATACAATTGTATTATAAGCCTCTGATTATGCCATTCACGATTATAAAACAGAAAATTTAGCGCATTTTGATGTAAAACATAATTTATAAGTATGTCTTTCAATTAGACTACCTTGCTTTCAGTGCTTTGATTAAACGTAGTTCGATCTATAAATACACATTTTTGGAAAGCACCGAAAACAAAAAATAGATTACGACTTCGGCAGCCATTTTGAAGAAGTATAAAATTTAATTGAATGAGTTTAATTGTTATAAAGGTAGATATACTCCATTTTCTATTATATAGATAAATGAAATTTTCATAAACACTAAAAAGTAATATCTAGGGTTACTGTCAGTATTTGATTTTTATGCGGCACATTTCCATGACGTCCCACTACCTAGTCGAAGGGGCTTTGACGATGATACGTTTGCATTGTGCAGTTCATCGTCAAAGCCACTTGTTCTTTAAAATCTAACAGGTAAACGACTCAATCTGAGTCGCGTTCGTTTTCCTATTTAACGCACAAATTTCCGTAAAACTTGTGTACAATTCGATGAAATATAGTATAATCTATCAATACGACCAAAAATATACCTTCAACAGATGAAAGTTATCAAATATTTTGCCGATGTTTCATACTACCCATAATTTTAAAATTTTCCTCGTAAATGCTTTGGATTAAGTCCGTAGCATTCCGGAAAGCATGTAAATTGATCTGATTCAATAGACGCATGAACAAGCGTCTTAAGCTGTTGACTTTGTAAGAGGACAATTCCATAACTAAAATGGTCAACAAGACGAAATAAAAAAGACCAATTTAGTTATGGGACCCAGAACTACCCACTACCAAGACGGTCCACGAAGACGAATGTCACTATTGTCAGACATCTTCTTATGCGATAAACAAGGACGTATATAAGTCCTTTGCGATAAAGTGAGCGGTCATCTCTTTGACTATCATGTACATTGTGTGTACCACTGCCTTTAGATGTACCAGGACTTAAGTTAATGTACCACTTTAACTATAATTGTACTGTGCATATGTTTATTAAATAATATTTATTATATATTTTAAATAATTAAATAGTTCTTTACTATTAACATTACTGTACTGTTAATAGTAAAGAACTATTTAATTATTTAAAATATGTAATAAATATTATTTAATACATTTGCCTCCTATGCAGTAGAAATGGCCGGTTGTAGGACATTTGCCCCCTATGCAGTAGAAATGGTAGGTAGGACATTTGCCCCCCAATGTTATTTTTCAAAATCAAATTTTTTTTGGAGGGGGGGGGGCAAATTTAATGTTTAAATAACCACTGTGGGCAAATGTCCTTCTTACCATAATTTTCCACATGATCATTTTTTCTTTTTTTTCATTGGGGGGTGGCGGGGGGGGGGGGGGGGTAGATAGATAGATTTATTTCGACATAAAATGAACATTTACATGGCAATAATAATATTAAAACATACAAAAACAGTAAATTGATACATGTGTAAGCATGAATTAATAAAACAGCCATGTAAAATCAACATTAAATGTCAAGGATTATAACACAAGAAAGGGTTCAGAGGAACCCTTATTTCCATTGTGGTCCTTGATATATAGTGTTGTATGACATGGGAAGATATCACATTTGGGAATAAATTATATGAACAGGTATATATTAAATAAATAAAATTACTTATCACCGTTAAATAGCTATTATAGTAAGATAAATAGAACATTGTAGACAAACATGTAAAAATTTGATAAAAATGAAAAATAATACTTCGAATGAGTAAAAATTATCCTACTTGCCATAGATAAATACGATAATGCTGATTATAAATTAAGAATGATAATAAAAAATTAAACATGCTTATCACAGTATATTTATATATATAAATTAACAATGAAATAATTATAATGTTTTGATGTTATGATGAAATCAATACTGCATCAACAAAGAGAAGTAATCTGAATTGCCATGAGAAATAAAAATATTTTACTATCTATCTGAAAATATACAGACATGTTTAAAACAATTGTATTGTAGATGTGGGAACTATGTATTGTAGAAGCTAAATGGACTGTAAAAAATGTTCCTTGACCCTTGATTTAAAAGCAGATGTGGTTCCAGAATCCCTTATATATTGTGGCAAGTTATTCCAAAGAGAGCACCCCATATAGGCAAAAGACCTTTTGCCAAAACCTTTGACAATTGGAATAACAAATCTCTTGTTGTCGGACACGTTATCACAAATACCGTCAGAGTTAGGACTAACTTTCACTCTGAACCTAGTTGAATTATTATGCACATTGATGGAGGGGTTAAAGTTATCATTCATATATGATGGAGCAAGGTTTGAATTAATCTTAAAAACATGACAAATGGTTATTTGGTTCACTCTATCAGTAACGGGTAACCAGTTAATATCTGCAAAATGTTCTTTGCCTATGTGGGACCTAAGATGTAGATTCAGGACAAATCTGATAAGCTTGTTTTGAGTGGCCTGTAATCTGTGTTTTAAATCCTGAGTTAGACTATTAAACCAGACAGATGAAGTATAGTCAAAATGACACTGTATAAGGGAAGATACCAAAAGTCTTTTAGTGTGACGTGTGAGGAATTCACTTTTACGATACAAAAATTTTAATCTAGCATTTGATTTCTTATAATTACCGATATACCCATTGAATCGAAAGTAAGACTCTGATCAATGGTCGCACCAAGATACTTGACTGAGTTTTTGGATTCTATGGATTGACCATGCAGTTTATTTTAAGGTTAGACTGGGCTGTAAGCCGCTTTTTGGACCCAAATAAAATAGATTCTGTTTTGCCAAGGTGTAGAGACAATTTATTACAAATTAGCCACTGACTGACAATATTCAACTCATGATTCAAAGTATTTTCAATGTCATGCTTGTTTTTGGCTGAGACAAGGATTGCAGAATCATCCGCATAAAGTAAGAGTTTGTTTTTTATAGCGGCCGACATGTCATTAACATAAATCAAGAAAAGCAACGGACCTAAAATTGACCCTTGAGGGACACCACAAGATATGTTGGCAGTTGAAGACTGAACGCCTGATAATTCAACTAATTGGCGCCTGTCTGGCAGATACGAAGAAAACCAGTGCAGGGAAGATTCTGAGAGACCGATAGCCTTCATTTTCATTAAAAGAATGGAATGATTAACTGTATCGAATGCCTTTTGGAGATCCAAAAGAATCATGCCAACAAGATGACCTTTATCCATTTGATTGATTTGAAACTATTTGATTTGTCCTACACTCACTGCATGAGGCTACCTCAAACTTGTGATAACAATACATACAGCTAGATGAGAGATGGGATTTTTTAGCCAAAAAGACATCAGTATATTTATAATACTTAATACATATTTTCATTGTAAATCCAAGGCTTAGTATTTTAAAAGTTTATCTCTGTGCATAAGATTTAGTATCTTAATTTATTCTTTTCAGATATGTTTTCTTCTCAGGGATGTGTATTTATACAGATAGCATGTATCTATAGCTCTTGTGAGAAAATATGATGTCCAATCACAGTGACATGTTGTACTTACCAAACCAATGACTGACTGATCTAAATCTAAGCAGGCACTCATTCAGGCAATGTTCTGTGGATAATATGTGAACTCATGGCTTGTGAAAATAATCATCATGCTGAATATGAGTAAAGACTCAGTTTCAGGTAAATCAAAACTCATGAAAGACAAAAATGAATGGTCATTATTACATCCAGAAACAAACATTAATGAACGTTCAGTCGCTGGAGTGGATTTACAATCATCAAGATTAGAGGACGGTGTAGGGTCTAATTCTTCAGTAGAATACTTCAACCACAATCCTACTGATCCTACACCTGTGTTTGGTCATTTTAAACATAACATCTCCACCGCTGGTTCAGTTCCCAAGATGACTGCAAGGAGGCCTGTATTCTTCGCTAGTACACCAAACGCTGACCAAACTTTACTTTACAGTAGAAATAATGATAATTTAACACAGAATAATGTTCTTGAAGCTGATAATACTACAGGTAATGGAGGATTACCTAATTTACAGCTACTATCATTGGGGAACAATAATGTCTCATACTCAACTGATCAGTACACCAGACAAGAGTCAGTCTTGTCAGCTGATGGTCTACATTGTGCAACACCAACACCTTCACCGTCAACTTCAAGATCTGTACCATTCTCCTCATCCATATCAGTGATGTCAACAACATCTTCAAGTTCTCTAGATTCAAGCTCAAGTCCATCAGTAGATAGTAAGAATATTATACACTTTTAACACTTATCAATGTTTTCCTTCAGGGGGGGGGGGGGATACACAGTGAATTAGATAGAAATACTTTTCCGATATATGGGAATTTGTCACTGATGTCACATGGAGCGGGAAATAGACTTAGCCCCTGTATTTTATGGACTGGTGTCAGTTGATGGAAAATTATACAGTGGCCTCTTGTCATGTCATGTTTTGAAGCACTGTAATGAAAAACTGCCATAGGGATATTTTACATACCCCCCCCCCCCAAGGAGTTAGACAGGAATATCTGCACATGATGGGAGGGACATTTGACTGTCAAATTCCACAAATGTCTAATTACCCTATATGATCCCTCTGTGCATTATACTTTTAACTAATGTTTTATTTTGCCACATCAAACTTGAGCTAAAACTGTTATGGAAAAACATCTCTATTTCAGGTCCTGTATTCAGTGAAACCAGTCTTAGTGTTCATCTTGTGAATAGAGGCCATTCTTTTAAAAAACATGATAAATTCTTTATAACAAAATCACCTCTGAATAAAGGTCACCAGTCAATGAAGGTCACATGTTGTTTTTCCCGAGGGTGGCCTTGTTCACTGGTTTTGACTGTACATGTTAATATTTCTGTCATTTTAGCATACTTTGGCCATTCTTAACAAAATGTTTGTAAATGTTACTGATCACATTCTGTTTGTTGTTTCAGATGCTATGCAAGATTTTGTTGTCCTTCATACTGATAGTGATTCAGACAGTGTACAGTCCTTTAGACAAAATCTGATCAGTGATGCCTCTGACGACACTATTACTGTTGACTTATTTAGTGAAATTGATGCTGGAAGCACAGAGATGCAAAGTATCGCAACACTGCACGATAGATATCGATACATACTGATTTTTGTTACTGATAATTTAGTGGATGATATTAACTATAGGTTCTTAAATGAGATATTGATAACCCTTGGATTGAGAGAAGGTGGTAGCAAGGCTGATCGTGTAGTGCCCGTGTTTACAAAGTCAGGTGACTGTAAAATTTTAGAACTGAGCATCATCGGGGGACTACAATATTACAGAAGAACAAGTGGAAGTGGTTCTCTGCATGCTCATTATTTGAGAGCAGTGAAAAATCTGGTTCAGTGTGCAAGAAGGAAATTTCCTCTTTAAAGATGATTTGTGCTTAGACAAAATATGGTACATTAATTTTGCATAAAATGTCATCTTTCTTTATAATCTGATAATCAAATACATGTATAAGAAAGCTGAACTGATCTGGTAAAGATACGACCATGTATTCATGACCTTTTTGTTATTCTACATGCATAGTTACATTGTTTTGTTTTGAATAATTTAAAATTTACACTGCAATGTATTGAAGTATTTACAGTTAGTGCCTTTTTATGGTACGATTTTATTAAATTGTCAAAGCTGAACAATTACAATGTACACGGTTTCTGAATATGATTATTTTTAGCTTCCTACCAAAGTCGATACTTTTCGTTATTTTACCATTAGGAATACCCAATTCCACATGTTTATATAATGCTATGTAGCGCATCGTAAAATACATGATTGCAACATTCGGCAACTGGTAAAACAAAAATTATCATACAACTTATGAAAGTAATTTCTCACCCAAGCTAAAAATAAATGCATGCATTGACAGTGAAATCATGCAGCTTTGACAGTTTAATAAAATCGGACAATACATGTACTAGAAATTGATGTAATTTTTTATGATGTTTTTTGTTGTTGTTTTTTTTCATCCTAATCATACACAGCATTTCTTATATCTTTGAGTAAATTACTGTATAAGTGCGTGGAGAGGGGGATAGTCACGGTATTCTCAAAATCATGTCGGCATATTGTTTAGTAAAATGCTTTACTTAAAATTTAATAATTAGTTATGTTGCCCATGGATCAGGTTTTGTGAGGATATGACTGTTTGCTGATGTGGGAAAACTAACCTTTTTGCATATTCATGTACCAGAATTTTTCACTTTAGAAAAATCTGAAAATTTCACTTTTTAGAAATTAACCACGCTTATTATTGTTCTTTTGTAATATTTACGGGGGAAATGGGGAAATGGAATGATGTCAGCAATCAAATGTTAGAGTTAAATCAGTTATACATTATTATAATTACCAGTAATAAGAAGAGGTTGAAAATCGTATGTCAGCACTCATAGACATGATTACTAGTCTTTTTGTATGAGCTTTGAATACATGATTGTTATGTATGGAATTACCAATAATGTATTATTTGTTTGTAATGTTTTATAATTGTAATTTGGTTTATGTATGCTCGTAATGTAGATAAATATAATTTGTCATTTACATGTAGAATGATTATATTTGTATGTTTTAATCAAGAAAACTAACTACAGTGTACATGTATAATCATATTGTGTAAAACTAGGACACGAGAAATGCTTGTATTCTTTCTTGTATCTTCCATTTCAATGGTTACAGGAACTAGAAAATTGTTATTAAGCTTATGTAAATATGTTGATTTTCAAGTGATACTATCTATTAAACAATGAAAATATCTTAATTGAACTTATGCCATAATTTCTTTACATTTTTCATGAAGTTCTCTAAAAGTAGGAAGGTTAGACTACTCTGTTTAAGATCCTGTGAATTTTTGTTTTAGTTACCTATACCTTTCATTGATGCTAACTCACCATTATGATGGTTGCTGTGAGAAAATGTTGATAATCCTTAGCTGCATGAATTATGTTTGCATCAGTCTAGTACCATACATGTATTTTAGAAGTCCTTTTGAGCAACATATAAATTTTGTACATTCATTATGTTTCTCATAAATGCATTCCAGCTTTAAGAGTCATTTACTTGTTGGAGAATATTATAGAATTTATTAGCATCAGAAAAAAATTTTTTTTAAAAAAGGTAGAATTTTGAATATGACGAATCATTGTGTGATGCATATGATCTGAACTCAAATGTGACACTTTTAAATGTACATAAAAATGCATAAAGAATAATTCCACTTTATCATGTCATATGACTGACACAAACCGTATCTTTATATTTTACTTTTTAAAGCCACCCTTATTTCCTGTTAAAAGATAGCACATTGCACAGGTTAAAGTTGGTGCAACTTCTCTATTAATGCTGCTGTCACTTTTTATATGTTGTTTCTATGACCGGCGTAAATAACTGAAATATTGTTGTAAAACTGCATCGACCCTCTGAAATGAAAATGAAACTACTTCAGAATATATTAATAGATGAGATAAGGATTCCTTGATTGAAAGAAAAAACTATAAAGTCATATGTTCCCCAAAACGCACCAAACACATGAGTGTCAGAAACATTGAGAAATATGGAATATTTTATTGCATGTTTATGTATCACAGACTAAAGTGCAACCTCTCCAGAGCAGCCCTTCAGCAACAACCTCCCTTCAACAACAGTATGGTATTTTCCCACAGCACAAATTAACTAATTTAAATCTGGAGCAACAACCTCTCAACAACAACATAATTTTGCTACTCCCTAAAGAGTGTTGCTTTAGAGAGGTTGCACTGAAGTATGTAGAAAATTTCAGATTGTGTTTTATCTTGTTGTGATGGACTGCTCAGGCTACTGGTAATTGCCCAAGTATCTGAAAGAAAGTTGGGAATTTTTATTTCAAAATAAATTTCAGTGCTAGTGAAAGTGAAGAATATACTAGCTTGGATACATGTTTCAACTCATACTTTTTAACACACATAGCAAATTAGATTTAAGGCAATTACAAAGCAATTTAGGCTTGTGGGACCAAGCACCAATCTCATTAATTGATTAGATAATTTATTATGTTTAATGTACCACCTTTGATACTTAATATACCAATTAGGGATCCTGTACCTATAAACATATGGACATTATTATAAAGAATTATTTTATGAAACGAACATGTGCTACTATAAGATTTCCAGTTAGTTTGAAATATGTTGAATACTATTTTAAAATTAATTTGTAGGTCTGGTTTTCTATGAAGATATACATGTACTTTCTGGTTAATTTATTTGATGAAGTACAGAAATGGAGTAAATTGAAGATTTTCTCAAGCTGTTTTATGTGGCATTATATTTCAAGTGACAATTTGTCCCATGTGCCACTCTGATTCTTGTGACATAATATTTCATGTGTTATCATCATGGCATGTTCCTTGTTACACTATGTTTCATGTGACACAATGTTTCATATGACACCATGTTTCATATGACACCATGTTTCATGTGACACCATGTTTCATATGACACCATGTTTCATGTGACACTATGTTTCATATGACACCATGTTTCATGTGACACTATGTTTCATGTGATACTATGTTTCATGTAATAATGTGTTTGACGTGACACTGAGTTTCTTGTGATAATGTGTTTCATGTCACACTTTATGTTACACTGTGCTTCATATGACACTGAGTTTTACATGAAAATATGTTTGACATGACACCGAGTTTATGTGAAATGTGTGTCATGTAACACTGTGTTTCATGTGTGACCGTGTGTTTTAATGAACTGTGTTTTATGTGATACTGTGTCTTATGTGACACTGTGTTTTATGTGACACTGTGTGATATGTGAAATGTGTGTCATGTAACACTGGGTTTCATGTGACATTGTGTTTCATATTATAATATGCTTAATGTGACACTGGTGCAGATGAGACTATGTCTAAACTTTTGTTTGTGTTAATATGTTTTAGAGTGTCAGAATTATATACAAATACATACAGAAGTACTTTGAAGCTATATACATGTACCTGGTTTTTCATTTACTCTGTGATAGACTGAAAAAAGAATTGATTCCAATAAAAGAAAACTGTGATTTTTTCTTTGTTCATGTACATACATGTCTTCCATAACTATCTGTAGCTCATACCTAGATCATACATAAACCATACCTATATCATACCTAAACCATACCTAGATAATATCTAGATCATACCTAGACCATACCTAAACCATATATATATCATACCTTGACTGTACCTAAATGAAACCTAGATCATACCTAAACCATACCTAGATCATATCTAGACGATACCTAGATCATGCCTAAACCATACCTAGATAATATCTAGATCATACCTAGACCATACCTAAACCATATATATATCATACCTTGACTGTACCTAAATGAAACCTAGATCATACCTAAACCATACCTAGATCATATCTAGATGATACCTAGATCATGCCTAAACCATGCCTAGATCATACCTAGACTGTACCTAAACGAAATCTAGATCATACTTAGATGATACCTTGATCATTCCAGTCATACCTAGACAATACCTAGATCATATCTAGATCATACCTAGACGATACATAGAACATACCTAGATTATACCTAGATCACATCTAGATCATACCTAGCTCATACCTAGATCAAAGCTACATTCCGTCGCATACAGAGACCATCTTAACTAAGATTTTGTTTGTTTCTGGTTACATGGTCATTCAAAATAGTATAGGTAGGTTAGTAGGCACAGTATTTTGTGGATTTTTATAATATTCATGAAGGCACATGGAATGATAAATGAGTGAGGAAGGGGATTTACTGTTCCTCAGGCCTGATAAAACATCTAGATTTGCTGGGAAAGATTAGGTTTGGCCGTGTAAGTAGAAGCAAACATTATTTGAAGCTTATAGCAAATGGAAACAGTACATAAGTATTATTATTATTATACCATATTTATATAGCCCTTTTTTCATGTAATTACACGTTCAAAAGTGCTGTACAATCACGATTACGACATGGTTAAAACAATATGTAATAAATACAAACATGTTAGTCAAAAATGATATGGGTAAAATATATACAACTATGGACAAAATTATAAGTCAACAAATCCACCATTAATTTATGCATACAAGTAAGGTACACAATAATTCTAAAATGATTCAAGTCCGGTTGGCTTCGTAAGCTGTTTGGCCAGTCCACACGCGCATTACTCCACCAGCCGGTGTTCACTGTTCACTACGCAATGTCACTGAATGTTTACTAAAGGTACATTAAATTAAATTAGTGTTTCAAGAAAAGCGTCAAGATACCACTGCCACAAGAAACCGTCTCCAAAAGTATAAAGATACTACCTTTAAAGAGACCCCCATACTCAAAGGAATTAAATACTATCTAAGAAGTAAAACCTAATAGCCTGAGTAAGCTTTTGTAAAATAGTGCGTTTTCAGCGCTTTCTTGAATGACGGTAGTGTTTTACTGTCTCTGAGTGCAGTTGGCAGTGCATTCCAGAGCTTAGGTGCCGCGGCCGTGAAACATCGATCACCGAACGTGACAGTCCTCATCCTCGGCACAACTAGAAGAACAGAGTCATATTTAGACCTAAGCTGTCTTTGTGGAGTATATACTTCCAACATACTTCTGATGTAGCCAGGGGACTTTCCATTTAGTGCTTTGAATACATGAGTCAACACCTTGTACTCCACTCTGTATTGTACGGGAAGCCAGTGAAGATCCTTCAGCACAGGGGTGATGTGATTGTAACGTGGTGTCCGTGTGATGAGGCGGGCGGCTGTATTTTGAATATTTTGTAGTTTGTTCAGAATGATTTTTGGGGAACCGCACAGTAACGAATTGCAGTAATCCAGCCTTGATGTTACTAACGAATTGATAAGGGATTTTGTTGCATCAACAGTCAAATATTGTCTGATTTGACCTATTTGTCTGATCTGCATGAAACACGACCTTGAAACAGAGTTAACATGTTTATCCATGTCCAAATGTGAATCCAGCATGGCACCGAGGTTTCTCACCATCGATGATGATCTGATCACAGTGTCGCCAACTTTCACAGTTAGATTCTCGGCTGTTCTGGCATTTCGTTTCGGTACAAACAGGATTACCTCTGTTTTGTCAGCATTTAATTTCAGCAAATTTGCTTTCATCCAGTGTAAGATATCCTTCAGACAAGCTTCAATTCGTTGTAGTGTTTCATCACGCGAGACGCAATCTTTTGGTTTGAATGCCATATACAATTGTGAGTCATCAGCGTAGAAATGATATTGTAGTTGGTGCTTTCTGCAGATTTCACCCACTGGTTTTGTGTACATGATGTAGTTCTTCGGACCAAGCACAGAACCCTGTGGTACACTATAGTTCATCAGTACTGGTTTTGAAAGTTCACCATCTATACACACAGTCTGGTAGCGGTCACACAGATAGGATTTCATCCACTCTAATGGCTTGCCCGTTATACCGAAATGATTTTCAAGTCTGCGTAGGAGAGTGGTGTGATCAATGGTGTCAAATGCTGCTGATAAATCAAGCATTACCAGGACCGTAGCTTTATTCTGATCTAGAGAACAAAGGATGTCATTTTGCACACGAAGTAGAGCAGTTTCAGTAGAGTGGAATTTTCTGTATGCGGACTGACGTTCTTCGTGGAGATTATGCAGTGTTAAATGCTCTTCTAGTTGAGCATCGACTACCTTCTCAAGAACTTTGGAAATGAAAGGTAAGTTTGACACAGGTCTGTAATTTTTCAGTACATTTTGATCAAGGCCTGGCTTCTTTATTAGTGGTCTTATTCTGGAGCTTTTAAAAGCAGTGGGTACATAAGCACTTTTGAGTGATGCATTGAATAATTATAATAAAGTATAATCAATATTCACAAATAAAAGAATAACACATTGATTCCATGCTACTAGTATCTTTTAACAGCAAATAAAGACCAAATTTTTCATAGCACATGGGTGCGTCTGGGAGCACATTGAGGTTTTTTAATGAGAAAGAAAAACTGTAATCTATGAACAGACATGAATCAGTATGTAGTGTTTTTAGGCCTGAATGTGTCTTCAATTTTTTATGGCATTTTTTACAAATTAAAGACACAGACTACTCATCTCTGTCAGGGCGTCTAAATCCGAGAACTCATTACAAGAGGGAGAGCATGTGTTCGGTAGTTTATGGAAAATAAATGATACACATTGAGTTGAGGGTATGATAAGCCAAGCTAATTCTTGATATAATATGTTCTTATCTCCATAATAAGTTACAAACACTTAATACAGTCAAACCTATGCACAAAGGTGACCATTGGTGAAAGACATAATCTGGCCTTTATTGACAGGGTGGCCTTTATTCGGAGGTCATTTTGTTCTTAATTATCACTGACGGTTTTACAAAGAATAGCCTAATTCACAGGGTGGTCTTTATTTTGAGGTGGCCACTAAAAAGATTTAAATGTACTAGCACCTATTCTTTTTATATGCTCATCAAGGATGGGACGTATTATGTGAAACCCCATGGCGGGCGGGCAGGCAGGCGGGCAGATGGGCGGCGACAGCAGCGTCCTGCATATTTTCCGGACTCTAATTCAAATAGTGTACATCAGATCTTCGCCAAACTTGGTCAGAAGTTGCATCTAGTTGATATCCAGGTCAAGTTCGAATATGGGTCATGCCGGGTCAAAAACTAGGTCATAGAGTCACTAAGTGCATTTTCAACATTCAACACGATATACTGACTCTTTTTCAAATAGTGCATGTACATCAGATCTTCACCAAACTTGGTCAGGAGTTGCATCTACATGATATCTAGGTCAACTTTCAATATGGATTATTTAGGGTCAAAAACTAGTTCACAGGGTCACTAAGTTTTTTTAAAACATTCAGCATAATCACCAATCAATCTTCACCAAACTGTGTAAATATATTTCTGGGCACTAGATATTTGTCCAGTTCGATAACCAGTAAAATTGCTTCTGGCACTTGACAGTTATACCCCTTGATACATTGAAAATTGGCTTAAAATGAAGTGTGGTGGAGGTGTTTATATTTCTCAGATCACAAGGCTGTCTGGATTTTGATGAAAAATGTGAATGGTGCTACATGTCATATTTATAAAATGTTGCTTATTTTAAAAAATATATATAATTTGTCACCAGTTTGAGCCCTATGTGTGGCACCATGCAGTCTTAGACTATGTGTGGCACAAGTCTTAGACTTATGTGTGTGATACAAGTCTGAGACTTAAATGTGTGTGGTTCCAGTCTTAGACTTATGTGTAATTATATGGCACCAATCTGAGACTTATTTGTGGTACTAACCAGAGATGTATGTGTGCTTCTAGTCGAAGACTTATGTGTTGTACCAGGCTGAGACTTATGTATTGTACCAGACTGAGACTTATGTACTGTACCAGTCTGAATATTATGTGTTGAACTGTTCTAAAATATGTGACTTTGTGTGGTTCTAGTCTGATGCACATTTGTGGTATTTTCTGAAGGAAGGTTTTTTTTGCTACGTCTATTCATGGAAGCAGTAGGCAGGTATTATAAGATGTAACCCTTAAACCATGGTACCATCTGTGGTTTTAGCAGATATAGTCCAAAAGATGTTTGCTCTTTCAAGAAAACTCAATATGTACACCAGAAACACTGACACAAATTAAATATTAAAGTAAGATTCGCTTTTATGAATGACAGCTGCTTATAACAAACTACTATGTGTTTAATAAATTGCTGGTAATACTATTTAGGCAATAAATTCAATACAGAAAACCATGTAACCAGTCTGAATTATTATGTCTTATAGTATAAATACATAAATAAGCCTGAAATACATATCTCTGTTTATATGTATGCATGCATCGTCATAGATTTAATGCAAGAAACAATTAAATCATGTATTTTTAGGTCATATAATCAGCATATTCTATAACACAATTTTTTGTCTATCATGTAGTCATTCATAAAAAATCCAGAGTAACATATGTCTCCAAGTGTTTGTGTTCCTTAATCTATAGTCTTACCTAATCAGACCTATATAGTTTAAGCACAGGAACCTGTTATTCAATAAAAAAAAATATGCTCAAAAAATGTTTACCTTATGTATTGTTTTTATTAACGTAGGTAAATATTTTATTGAGCGTATTGTTTTATTGAATAACAGGTTCCTGTGGTAACACTTTCAAAGAAATTTGGTGTACATTTTTGTATTATATACATACATGTTGTACATATATAAGTCCATAATTAAATCAAGATGAAAAACAGCATATCGTTTACATTGTTATGATCATCAATGTGGCAAAATTACATAGCAAAAAGCTCATGTCTTTTAAACGTTTAAGCTAAAACAGCGTTCTATACATAGCGTGACGTCACTACGTTTGTCAGTGCATAGCGCTACCGTAGTGCTAAAACAGCGGTACGAAAACGGACTTTATACTGTACCTATAAACCAGGATCCAGCTGATCACCAAATATTGCGATGCAGGGTACCAATTTACCCAAATGGCGTCAATATGAACGCGGCGCAGTTCAAGATTAACGAAATTGATGAATAAAATGGATTTTTGACCAATACAAATATAAGTTCCTGTTCGTTCATTAACCAGCGCTTCGATAAATACAACCAAATGGCAAAGACACATCTAAACATCTGTGGTACAAAGAAAAACTGCGCTCATAAATAATGTGAGACAAGTGCCATTTTGGGTCAAAAACTAGGTCACCAGGGCCAAATAAGGGAAAACCTTGTGAACACTCTCGAAATCACTGTTTTGATTGGATCTTCATGAAACTTTGTCAGAATGTTTATTTCTATGATATGTAGGCCAAGGTTGATGATGGGTCATCTGCGTCATTTGGTGGGTCATTTTACTAGGGTAAATTGTGGAAAACCATGTGAACATTCTAGAAGTCACTGTTTTGATTGGATATTCAATGAAACTTGGTCAGAATGTTTGCATCTTGGACAAAATCTAATATGGTTCATTTGGGGTCAAAAACTAGTTCTGTAGGTCAAATCTTATGAAAAACCATTTTAACACTGTAGATTTCACAGTTATAATTGGATCTTCTTTGTCAAGTTGTTTTGTTTTAATGATATAACGACAAGATAAAAATATGGGTTAATTATCTGGGGTCAGTAAATAGGTCACTAGGTCAAATTTTAGGAAAACTTTAATTGTTAACATTGTAGATGTCACACTTTCGATTTGATCTTCACCAAACCTTCTCAGAATGTCTGCCTCAATGATATGTGGATCGAGGTCAATCATGGGTCAGCCGGGACCGAAAACCAGGACATCAGGTTAAATCTTAGGTAAAAACCTTGTTAAAGCTCTTGATGTCACGGTTCTAATTGGATCTTCACCAAACCTTGTCAGATTGTTCGTCTTAATGATGTTAAAGTCCCATAAGCATATAAATTTATTGGTCGTAATAGTTTCTATTTGTCCTATAACAGAGGAATATGGGGCGTTTTCCGTGCGTGCATACTTTGAAGCAAGATAAAATATTCCCGACACCATTATCCAGGGTTCTAAATAAGTTTGTGGCCAACAGGCCTGAAGGGATGGGGGGTCAGGGCATTTTCTAGCAATATTTTATGTACTTCTGAGATTCCTAACTGGCCCAATCACATTTCTAAGCAGCTAAATTGGCCTGAAAGCCTGCTGCTATTGAGATTCCTGATTATCACATTTTTCTCAATATCATTGAAAAAAATACTATATATAAAACAGCTGTGTTTTCCCGCAGTCATATTATACTCATGGCATAAAGTGACGTCAAGCGCTCTTTATAGATTTCAAGTTTAAAAAAGCAAAATTCACAGCAAAATGTTCGAGTGTTTTTTATTTAGAAGAAGAAAAGGGCTCATTTCGTTGGTAATTATTATCTTGGGATTATGTCAGCAATTGTTTGTTTTTTGCATATATTTTTTATAGTAAAAAGTTAATGAGACTTAATGGACTAGTTCAAATATGGATTACCTAGGGTCAAAAACTAGGTCACAAGGTCAAATCTTAGGAAAACCTTATTAATACTATAGATGTCAAATTTTGATTGGATCTTCACCAAACCTTGTCAGAATGTTTGTCTTAATGATATGTAGGACAAATTCGAACATGGGTCATCAGAGGTCAAAAATTAGGTCACAAGGTCAAATCTTAAGAAAGCCTTGTCTATGCTGTAGTTGTCATGGTTTTGTTTGGATCTTCACCAAACCTTGTCAGAATGTTTGTCTTATTTATGTGTAGGACAAGTTCTAAAATGGGTCAACTGGGGTCAAAAACTAGGTCACAGGTTCAAAACAATGTTTTAATGAGTAAACAATGATTGTCATGTATATAGGGCCATCTTGGCCCTCTTATTTTATATGTTTCAGGATGAAAAGTTCACTGTAAAATACGAGTAATACAATGCCATGTCTTACTGCCTTAATAGGACTCATTGATTCAGTTTGGGACTCGTAGTTTTCCTCTGAGACTCATGATCATTGTTTTCAAATGTGCAAGTCCTAGGACTCATGGTAACAACTTTCTAAATTAATCACTGTTTTTTTCACATATATATTTGGGCAATTTTAAGACATAACATGGTTTAAATAAAACATACTGTATGATAATAATGTACAAACATATTTTTGTGACATTTTTAAATCATTATAGAAAATTATGGTGTTGTATAGTGATGATAATTTAGCAATGAATTTGTAATGGCCTGAAAATGAATAAAATGATATAAACAATACTCTCAGACTGATTCATTATTCTGTAAGGTGCTAATGGATGAAATGTGCTTGATTGCTGCATCACTGAATAAAGTATTGCTATTAAATTGTGTAATTCGACTAATTGTGAGAAATTCTGCCATATCCTCAAATGTTTGACACTTGTGTGGGTCATGTGATCTGCTAAAATTTGTCTGCTACGAAATGTCACTCAATGATGTTATTTCAAGCATTTTATGCTGACATTTAGGGAGTTGTTTTGGTTTTATTTTGTCATTTTCCCAAATGTTATGTTCATGAATGAATGAAATATATTGTTTCAGATTGATATTACCATTTTGTATTTTCATAATTGTGCACAACTCTTAAGTCTTTTGTGAAGTGAAGGACAGGCATGTAGTGTGGAGCTCTTGCTCTCTCTGTATTAATATATATTTCATGAGGATGTCTATTAACTCTATTCAGTTCAACCTAACTTCTTATCTGGTTATCACTTAGATTAATCAAGCCTAATCATTGCTCCATGGATAAGCCTGAATAAGCTACTAACTGTTGAAATATGAGTTCTATCAACCTCAGATCAGAGGTCTGAGTTAAGAGGTTACTTTAGTTGAGAGTTGACTCTAGTGTTTACTCTATGGGACTTTAGTTGAGAGTTGACTCTAGTTTTTACTCTATGGGACTTTAGTTGAGAGTTGACTCTAGTTTTTACTCTATGGGACTTTAGTTGAGAGTTGACTCTAGTTTTTACTCTATGGGACTTTAGTTGATAGTTGACTCTAGTTTTTACTCTATGGGACTTTAGTTGATAGTTGACTCTAGTTTTTACTCTATGGGACTTTAGTTGAGAGTTGACTCTAGTTTTTACCCTATGGGACTTTAGTTGAGAGTTGACTCTAATTTTTACTCTATGGGACTTTAGTTGATAGTTGACTCTAGTTTTTACTCTATGGGACTTTAGTTGATAGTTGACTCTAGTTTTTACTCTATGGGACTTTAGTTGATAGTTGACTCTAGTTTTTACCCTATGGGACTTTAGTTGAGAGTTGACTCTAATTTTTACTCTTTGGGACTTTAGTTGATAGTTGACTCTAGTTTTTACTCTATGGGACTTTTGTTGAGATGTGACTGAATGTTGAGGGATGACTAAAAATGAGAAATAACCATATTTTGAGAGATGACTGAGTCATGAGAGGTGACTGTTGAAAGATGATTGTTGTTGAGAGAAGACTGTTGTTGAGAGATTACTGATGTTTAGAGATAACTGTTTTTGAGAGGTGACTGTTGTTGAGAGATAACTGTTGTTGAGAGGTGACTGATATATTTATACTGTAGAGAGGTGACAAAGAGTTTAATGTTGACTTATGTGGAAAAGAAACAATCTTTGATAGGTACATGTAACTTATGTCCAAAGATGACTTGTCAGAGAGGTGACTTCACTTAAGAGGTTGCACTGTACCTGGTTAAGGTTTTAATGTCTTTGAGATTGTTGTACCTCCAAGACTCTGTGGGATTTTCTTGTAACATGATTTGAAGGAATTTTATCTGATTTTCTGCAAGCAAGACAACAGCTTGTGAAAGTAAGATCGCTTATCTTCACCAGTGAAATGAGAGAAAAAGCGAAGATCAGAGATGATGTAGTGTATATTCAGAGCTTAGTAAAGAAAAAAACAAATGGTTTTGATCTTTCTGCTTGACAAATATTTATGCAAGGACATCAAATTCAAACGAACTCTGATATCATCTGGGGTATAAACAGAACAAATCTCTTGTCAATTATTGTGAGTCATACGTTTCATTGTAGAGGGAAAAATTTTGAAAGAAATCTACTTCATTTTTTTGTGACTAGAAAATTGATTTAGGAGTTTTTGCAAGAAGTTGTGCAACTACTAAAATCTTTTTTGTGTTTAATAGGATTTTTTATTCACTCGGTGAATATGATATGAATGTGGATATTATGTGTAAAATCTTGTTTGATCTGTTTAGCTGCACAGGTGAATATTAGATCAGAAATCTCCGTTAGGATGATAGCTGCCTCTTTTATCACAGTGATAGGGGAACGAAAGTTGAGTTAACTCAACAATAGATTCTGGGAGTATATTGAAGATTGTGTTAACAGTATCAGAAAAAACTTGCAATTAGGAAAGCTTACACCAAGTGTAATAATGTGAATATTATGATGCAAAAAGTGTGTTAAGTATCATTATAATTACTGAAATATTTTTATGGTGGAAATAAATAACTCAGTCTTGCTGTTAGGTATTTACAGGGAAAGTGTTTCACCCATCAAGGCTAACAATAAATATTTCATAAATGATTAATGGAAGGTGCGAATTAGTAAAATGTGGAAAGTTCTTGGATAGCAAGTGTTTATAAATTACTTGAGTTCATATGTTAACTAAGGAACATTCATAAATTTTATATAAAATATAAGTAACTTTATAATGATGTAAACTTGGTTTTTAGATTTTTGTTTGTCTGGTGCTTAAAGCTAACAAACAGAACTGAATGCTATTCATCTGTATTTCTCTAAAGACCTTTTTTATTATTCTTGGAATGGAGATGGGCTTGTGTTGTATCCAATTCAAGTACAATGTTAATTTATATTGATGTAATAAGTGTGTTTTAACGATTTCTTCCGGATTGTAACGTCTGAGAGGTAACAACATTCCTGTGCTGGATTTGTTGTTTGGAATAGCTGTGCAATATTAGATTTTTTGGTAAGATTTCAGACTTACTGAGATAATTTATTTATTCTGCACATCTTGCATGTGCACAACCTGCATGTGTACAAATTACAATCTGGCATTAACTTAATTATGATGCCAATGAACTCTTTCCAATGTGTCATTTCCAGAAAACGAAATGTTTACCTGTACATGTGTTTTGGTCTTAGAAGTTAGATAAGATGGGTCTTGAAATCAATCCTTGTACACCTAGTGCAGAACAGAACAAAAAGTTGTTGGAACAATTATAAAAAATGAAGTTTTCCAAGTAAGGTTTGATTACATGTTTATACAGCCATGTTCTTCTTTAGACTGGTATTCAACTGTATGATATCTCTTACTTTAATAAAAGTCTTCATAAAGTGGTGTCATTTGCCACAGCTCTGAAATAGATATTAAATGTACAGTCAAACATGTCTATACAGGCATGATAAGTCTTCACTAAGAGGCTCAGAGATGGTGACTTCAAGTCTTGTCAGTGTTGATAGTTTGCTTGCAGCCCAGGAAACAGTCAATGTTGGAGGTTTATTTTAATTCTTGTTGCACCAAAGTGTGAAAATATAAGTTTATTAAAACTAAGATAAAAAAAAACAGACTGTATGGATTTTGTATTGGGTTTGCATTAATGCTATTACCTGTTGTAACATGTTGTATTAATAAGTGATCTGTAAGGTCATTGCATTCTTATTTGTGATAATTACTAGTAATTATTTAGTCTATTGTTCAATTAGGAGCGACAGTAAGTGCTGTCTCTGTTTTATATTTTTGACTTAGATGCATGTTCACATGCTTAATTTATAGCATTAAATTATTCACCTTTATGTTCCAATAATTCATTGTTTTTATTAAACTTATTAAAAAAGTATTACATTAGTAACAATTAATGATGTGCCAGCTGAAGAAGATTGCAGAAATATCAGGCATTGAACTTAATTACATACATGTACAGAAATATCAGGCATTGAACTTAATAACATACATGTACAGAAATATCAGGCATTGAACTTAATTACATACATGTACAGAAATATCAGGCATTGAACTTAATTACATACATGTACAGAAATATCAGGCATTGAACTTAATTACATACATGTACAGAAATATCAGGCATTGAACTTAATTACATACATGTACAGAAATATCAGGCATTGAACTTAATTACATACATGTACATGAAAACAAAGCGAAGTTTTATCAATAACTGTTTTTTGCTGTTAGTTCACAAATTGTTTTCTCTTAGATATCCCCTGTATGTCTCTGCCAGTTAGCTATAAGCTAGTTGGTCAAGAGTTACATAGTTTGATAACCTGTCTAGATGTCTGATAGAGCTGGCCAGTTTGAATTCCTGTCACTTCATCTGATCTAGTTTGCTGGTTGTAGTCCCAGTTAGAAATCTGGTCTTTACCAGTTTGAGTCCCTGTCAAGTCACCAGATTTAGAGATTGCCAGTTTAAGCCCCTGTCAAGTCACCTGATTTAGAGCTTGCCATTTTGAGCCCCTATCAAGTCACCTGATTAAGAGCTTGCCAGTTTAAGTCCTTGTCAAGTCACCAGATTTAGAGCTTGCCATTTTGAGCCCCTGTCAAGTCACCAGATTTAGAGCTTGCCATTTTGAGCCCCTATCAAGTCACCTGATTAAGAGCTTGTCAGTTTAAGTCCCTGTCAAGTCACCAGATTTAGAGCTCGCCATTTTGAGCCCCTGTTAAGTCACCAGATTTAGAGCTTGCCAGTTAAAGCCCCTGTCAAGTCACCTGATTTAGAGCTTGCCAGTTTAAGCCCCTGTCAGGTCACCTGATTTAGAGCTTGCTGGTATGAGTCCCAATCAAGTCACCTGATCTAGAGCTTGCCAGTTTAAGTCCCTATAAAGGTATCTGATGTAGAGCTTGCTTGTTTGAGCCCCTGTCAAATCACCTGATTTAGAGCTTGCCAGTTTGAGCCCCTGTCAAGTCATCTGATCTAGAGCTTGCTGGTTGGAGGTTATTTGTTGCTGATTGGAGTCCCTGTTATATCTACACAACTTCAGATATTTAAACATAACTGAAATGCTGATGCTAAATGGTGCACAACCCAACATAAACAAGTATTCTTATAGATCTTTTCTGACAGACATTACCAATCTGTTGGCTAGTCTGGGAGCTAATAGTAGATGTAGTTTATATAGAGCAGGTAACATTGTATCAGGTTAATTATTGTAGATACATAGCTGATATATGAGAAACTACACTGATTGGCAGCCTTCATGTAGAATAACTTGTTTAATGTCTCTGTACTTTGTTTGATTTTCTGGCAAGCTTCTGTATCCATATATTCTCAAGTTGTTGTTGGCCAATAACTTCTGTAAAGTTGCGTGCTGACTTGTGTGTGAAATCTTAAGTGCTAATATCTGACTGCAGACTGTATCTCAAATGAAGGTCTCACGTTGGCTGCATGTATCCCAACCTGTGTTCTTTCAATAATTGCTGCATTTTTCCAACTGATGCTCTTGCCTGGTTGGCTGCATGTATCCCAACTGAGGCTCATAACATAGTGGCTGCACATATCCCAACTGAGGCTCTTACCATGTTGACTGCACGTATCCCAACTGATGCTCTTACCATGTTGGCTGCACATATCCCAACTGATGCTCTTACCTGGTTGAATGCAAATATTCCAGCTGAGGCTCTTACCATTTTGGCTGCATGTATCCCAACTGAGGCTCTTACCATGTTGGCTGCACATATCCTAACTGATGCTCTTACCTGGTTGACTGCAAATATTCCAACTGAGGCTCTTACCATTTTGGCTGCATGTATCCCAACTGAGGCTCTTACCATGTTGGCTGCACATATCCCAACTGATGCTCTTACCATGTTGGCTGCACATATCCCAACTGAGGCTCTTACCATGTTGGCTGCACATATCCCAACTGAGGCTCTTACCATGTTGGCTGCACATATCCCAACTGATGCTCTTACCTGGTTGACTGCAAATATTCCAACTGAGGCTCTTACCATGTTGACTGCACATATCCAAACTGATGCTCTTACCTGGTTGACTGCAAATATTCCAACTGAGGCTCTTACCATGTTGACTGCACATATCCAAACTGAGGCTCTTACCATGTTGACTGCAAGTATCCCAACTGAGGCTCTTACCATGTTGGCTGCACATATCCCAACTGGGGATCATACCATTGTTGCTGCATGTATCCTTGCTGATGCTCTTACTTGGTTGACTGCACATATCACAACTGAGGCTCTTACCATTGTGGATGCACGTATCCCAACTGAGGCTGACATACCATGTTGGCTGCATATATCCCAACTGAGGCTCTTACCATGTTGGCTGCACATATCCCAACTGAGGCTCTTACCATGTTGGCTGCACATATCCCAACTGATGCTCTTACCTGGTTGACTGCAAATATTCCAACTGAGGCTCTTACCATGTTGACTGCACATATCCAAACTGATACTCTTACCTGGTTGACTGCAAATATTCCAACTGAGGCTCTTACCATGTTGACTGCACATATCCAAACTGAGGCTCTTACCATGTTGACTGCAAGTATCCCAACTGAGGCTCTTACCATGTTGACTGCAAGTATCCCAACTAGGGCTCTTACCATGTTGGCTGCACATATCCCAACTGGGGATCATACCATTGTTGCTGCATGTATCCTTGCTGATGCTCTTACTTGGTTGACTGCACATATCACAACTGAGGCTCTTACCATTGTGGATGCACGTATCCCAACTGAGGCTGACATACCATATTGGCTGCATATATCCCAACTGAGGCTCTTACCATGTTGGCTGCACATATCCCAACTGAGGCTCTTACCATGTTGGCTGCACATATCCCAACTGATGCTCTTACCTGGTTGACTGCAAATATTCCAACTGAGGCTCTTACCATGTTGACTGCACATATCCAAACTGATGCTCTTACCTGGTTGACTGCAAGTATCCCAACTGAGGCTCTTACCATGTTGACTGCACATATCCCAACTGAGGCTCTTACCATGTTGGCTGCATATATCCCAACTGAGGCTCTTACCATGTTGGCTGCACATATCCCAACTGAGGCTCTTATCATGTTGACTGCACATATCCCAACTGATGTTCTTACCAATGTGACTGCACATATCCCAACTGAGGCTGTTACCATGTTGGCTGCACATATCCCAACAGTGTTCTTACCATTGTGACTGCACGCATCCCAAAGGAGGCTCTTACCATGTTGACTGCACATATCCCAACTGATGTTCTTACCAATGTGACTGCACATATCCCAACTGAGGCTGTTACCATGTTGGCTGCACGTATCCCAACAGTGTTCTTACCATTGTGACTGCACGCATCCCAAAGGAGGCTCTTACCATGTTGGCTACATGTATCCCAACAGATGTTCTTAGTGTGCCAGGTGTATCCCAAACTGTGTTCTTACAATATTTTGTGTTTCCAACTTGTTCATACAATGCTGCTTGTATCTCCCACCCAACTGATGTCTGTACAGCTTTATATGGTGCTCTGGTATTGCTTTATACTGCATCATTGTATGACTTGAGAACATAGACAGTATACTTACATGTACTTCATGTCAAGACTATTACTATTCCAGCTTGCTTCCTTCATGTTTTGGCTGTATCCTGGCTTTGTTTTCTGATATTAAATGGTAAGGTATAAAATGTCTGGAAACTTGATGTTCTTGGTAGTCAATCAAATAACTGTCAAGTTAGAGGAGAAGTTGATACTTACTTTAAGTGATTCATTAGATGAGAAGTATTAAATTTTGTTCTCATTGTGGGAAAGACATTGTTTAATGCCATTGAAATTATTCACAGAAGGAATACAATTTTCTCATTACCATGAGTGACCTCTTGAATCAGCAAAGATCTTGTTGATAATTTGGTCTGTTCTGTTTGGCTCAGTTTGTTGATGTAATATAACACATTTGAAGTTAATGACTTGTACTCAGATTACAGAATGCGGCTTTTGTTGCTTATGTGACAGTGTTCCATACCACATTCAAAGCCACTGGTCTCCATTCCCAATTTACACTAGTATTGAAGCTAATTTTGCTTGTGGGAGGAATATATCGAGGGCTCAGTGCAACACTGTAGTAACTTGTTCTCATTTCAATATGAGTTAGGACACTGTTGCATTGAACCCTAGATATAAGGTTTATAGTGAAGGACCATTGGTTTGTCTAACTGACAATTAATTACACTTAATTAAAAGTCTGTTGCAACTTTAATAATAGATGAGTATTCATAATACCAAAATTTAGAGCATTAGAGTATTATTTCAAAATAATAAATAGTTCTTCTCTAACCTGACCATTTGATAAAAAATATCACATTTAATATTTTATTAATCCTAAGAGAGCCATGTATCCAAATTGTTTGTGTATATATGACAATGTATGTGTGTGATAAATGTTTTCAATGTTTAAAGGTTAAGTAACATCAGCTGTTAATTGCATTTGTACATGTTCTCATGTTTTGTCATAAGCTGTAATAAATAAGGCCTATGTTAATATGATTTTTGTTTACATTTAAGGCTTAACTGATCTTGTTATATTCATACATGGGAGAGAAAGCAGTTTTCACCAAAAACTTTTTTAAGCACTGGGCTTTCAGTCCAGTGATAATGCAAATTTTACTGGACGGAATGAACATTTAGTGGACCAAAATGAGTACACACAAAATTTCATATAATTTGGCTTAAAAACATTTTTTTCGAGAGTGATCGAACATTTCATTTTTTGAAACATTTTTTGGCAATCGGACCACTGACCTTTTCAAATTCACTGACTGATGGCCATTTTGGTGGATTTAATCCAACGTGCTAAGTTAAATTCAAAGACTGAGATTTGACCAAGGGCTTATTTAGGCATGCAAGTATAATATAGACATTAGTGAGAGAATGCAGATTCAGACCATTTGAAATATTTATTTGGATGACCCTATCTGACTGGAAGTTGAACCCTCCCACTGAAACATCTTAGCTCCTCCCACGCAAGCATCTTAACCCCTCTCACTCAAAACCTCTGCTCAAATGTTTGAATCTATCTATGACAAAGTCTTGCTTGAGAACCGATAATTGATGATTTGTCCTGATCTTGTCCATCTTTAGGTGTGGATCAATTTCTACATCTATGTATAAAATGCACCAGATTTTTTTTAAACCCGATTTTGAGTGTAAAAACAGGAGTCATATGTACCCATGTTTGATGTATAAATGTTATTCTAAGTCATGCCTTGTACTATCATAATATCATCTACAGAACTGATAGAAAAGATGGACAAACATACACACTGCTGTGTCTTCATTACATTGTCAAATAATGAACATATATTTTATTCATGCCTAATCTTTCTCAAGTGCTGTTGATTACCTGATACTCTCCCCTTATATAGGACCTTATATACACATGTATAGTGATAGATCATTAAGCTTACACTTATGGTGTGGATAGAACTTTCCTGGTTACTCTACACTCTCTTGATTTGTTGCAAAAAATGTACAACAACTTTAATAGGCATAGAATAAAAAGTTGCAGTTTCCCACTAGCCTGAGAAACCTTATTGTTTTAAACTGAGCAATAGTTCAGTTTTCCATAGTTGTCACTTGCTCGGCGTGCATGAATTTTGATGCTGACCAAAGTGCTATGTTTTCTACATTCACCATGATGCATTGTAAGTTCAGTTTTCATGATTAATTTCACTACTTTGATTTCTGCTTTTCTTTGTCAATTTGTTTCTTGCTGAAATTTTCCTTTGTATATGAGCAATATCTGTATGCTAAAAACTGAAAAAAAAAGATTATACAAACCTTTTAGTTTTGGGGGATGCTAATGGAAACATGGTATCTTTTTTGCCATAGACAACGCATAATGCTGCAGGATATGGTGAGAGTAGTTTTATTGTAGATGTTTGTAGGCTAATAATCTTTAGTAAATGCACCACATGCAGTACTATTTTTCGATTTAGCCTATTGTTTGAATATTTTTATATTTCATATAATGTAAATGATTAATTAAGTTTTACCATTTTTTATTATGCCCCCTTTCGAAGAAAAGTGGGTATATTGCTTCACACATGTTGGTCCGTCTGTCTGTCCATAACCAAACCTTGTGTGACCAAAAACTAGAGAACACTTTGGCCTAAGCACTTTGGGAGATTTGGTTTGGAGGTTGGTCATCATATGTACATTTGTAAATGACCCCTGTTGATTTTGAGGTCAAGGTCGTGTAGGGCATTCATGTTTCACAAACAATTATGTAGGAGTGCATTAATAAGAGAGAATTCGGTAATCATGCGAACGTCTTATTAATGTATTATTTACAATCATGATTCATTTAACTTCATGTTGTTTAATGGGACCCATATCAAATGTAAAATAGGTACTTGAGAGATTTGGGAAGGATTCTTCTTTTTCTCTTTCCATGATTTTAACAGTATGAGAGTTTCTATACTAAAACATAGAAGATTCAATCTGAATGAAATATTTGGCAAATAATTCAGTTTACAAATATCATATATAATATTATATCAGTTATGATACATTCTAATATGCATATTTATGTTCTTTGCATGAAGCTCTACCAAAATTCTTGTCTGAAACCACAGGGCCTAGAGCTTAGATTTGGTATTTGGTGTGTAGCATTGTCTAATGGAACTCTACAAACTTTGTTCAAATTATGCCCCGGGGGTAAAGCGATTTTACATAGTCTTATGTAGGAACATTTAAGAAGTCTTCTTGTCAGAAACTACAATACTTAGAGCTTAAACATTTGGAGTGTAGCATTTTCTAGTGGACCACTACCAAGTTTGTTCAAATGATGGCCCCGGCGTAAAAATTGGCCCTGCCCGGGTGTCACTTGATTTATTTAGGCTTATATAGAAAAGACAAGGTCTAGAGTTTTATATGTAGCATTGTCTAGTGGACGTCTACAGAGGTTGTTCAAATTATGACCATAGGGTGAAAATTGGCCCCGCCTCAGTGTTTACGAAGTCAGTCGGTCATTGGTCGGTCCGTCCGCATAAAGTTTGTAGAGTGAACTACTTCTACCTTTTTTAAGCTATTGCAATGAAACTTATCACCATCAAGTGTAGATGTGCAAGACACAATTTTCATGCCTAGCGATTCACTCATTGCAGAGTTGTGTCCCCTTGAACTTAGCCATATAGTGTACTATTGCAGTATTATTGTCAAAGTGGCAGCGGCTGTATTAGCCTCCTCTGTGACAGCTCTAGTAAAGGAATATTAAAAAATCTTCTTAATTGGGTCCGCCCCAGGGTGTTCTTGATTTTACATGGGCTTATGTAGGAAAATAAAAAAAAAAATTGTCAGAAACTGTAACAATGCCTGTAGCTTAGATATTTCAGATGTACTTTAGGAAAAAGAAGAAAAATGAGTGTCTCTAAGGGTCTTTTTTTCTGGTGAGCGATTTAGGGCCATCATGGCCCTCTTGTATCTTTAGCACCTTATACATTGTACTTAAAAGTTACCTTATGAAAGCCTCTGCACATATTGAAAACAGTATAATATCATTCGTCTTGTACTTTTATGATAGGATTATTGACTTTATTAAAGATTTAACAAACTTTCATGCGACAGCTGTAAGTTCTCCTATCTATGCTCACCATTGCCATGGTTACTGCATTATTCTTTGACTCAAATTTAAACATTTTTACAATTATTTGCAGTTCAAAATGTTAAGTAATCGTTAATAGTTACTGGTGTACTTGTTGCCAATATACCTGCATTCTCACCTGTTACAATTACTCATACACCTGTCATATAGTACTACCTCCTATGATGTATTCTCTCATATACTTTCTCTCCTGTCTTCACTCATATGCTTTTATAAAAAGCATGGTCTGTGGTATTAAGTTATTAGTTTTATTAGTTCCTGCTCTGGTTTTAAGGGCTATTAACCACTAAAAGAGTAATTTGTTCATTGATATGTTTTCTTATTAAAACAAGTGCTAAGGAATTATAACTTTCAAAAGTTCACAAACAGGATCGTTTGACCAAACTTAGTCTGTTGGTATCACAGCAAAGGTTAAAATAAATAATAGCCATTTTATTTGTGAAATAACATGGCTAAATTTTCATGAAAAAATGGATTAATGTTAAAGAAATTGGACTGGGGTCAACTTTGTGTAAATTCAAGGTAAGAAATACAGATTGCACTTTGTCTTAGAATGTTTTTATTACTTTATCTCTTGAATATAATTAATCCTAACATTTTATGACACTTGTGGCATTACATTTTATAGAAGTATTTAATCATAATTTTTCTTTCATGACTTTGTTATGTACGGTACAACCTCTCCAGAGAAGCCCTCTCTTGAGCAACAACCTCCCTTTAATAACAGCATGCTTTTTTCCACTGCATGATTTAACTCATTTTGTCATGAAAGTGATATGAGTGTAATAAAAGATTTTTGACTTGAACTATTAATCTAAACTCTCTAGAACAACTACCTCTCAAAAACAACATAATTTTGTTTGCTACTACCAAAGGGTGTTGCTTTGGACAGGTTGCACTGTACTCGTCTTGTGTCTTGGAACTTCATCTAAAATAAAAGGAATTTCACTAGAAATAAGGGTCAGTAATACATATAAACCTTAACTGACCTTGTTCCTTATTTGCTGGTGCACATTAAGGTCTTATTGACATTCAGGTCTGACAATTTTTGTAACACTTGTTCAGTTTGGTGAGGTATTAACAAACAGCTTTGAGTATAGAAATGAATTAATACATCAAAGTGTTACATGTAGTCAGCAGAATGTTAATATTGATTTCAGGTGACATTCATAGCAATCTTAGAGCTTCATACATTCCTTCCTGATGTAAGAAAATCTCCATAACCACAGTATTGCCCCTGCTGTAATTCTTCAATTATATGTTAACACCAGGTTATCCCAACCAGGTGATCTGTATTGACAGTATGTTTCCTGGAGTGTAGCCTTACCATTCCTAGGGGACTCAGAGAGGCATTATTTTCATGAAAAGTCTTTTTCTTTCCTTCTTTCTTTCTTTCTTTCTTTCCTTCAAATATTTTTTATGCCCCGCATCAATAGGTCGGGCTCTCTGTCTGTCTGTTTGTACCAAACTTTAATCTTGCCTATAAAATAAAAATGCCTGCATCTACATTCGTCAAACTTCATATGTAGGTTCCTCATGACAACCTCTACAGGACCTGTGCATTTTCAGGTCAGTAGGTCAAAGGTCAAGGTCACAGAGTCATAGTGTTTAAAAAAATCCCACATTTCTTTTAGGATACTACTCCTACATTTTTCATGGGATTTTGATGAAACTTTCACATACTTGTTGTTAAGAACCCCCACACATATATTCCGGGTTTTGTGATTCGATCATTTTTGACGGAATTATGGCCCTTATTTTGTGTGATTGTAACAGCGAAATACTCTTGTTTCCTTGTTTTCTCAATGGATTTTGATAAAACTTTCATGAAACTATTGTTATTGAGATACCCAATGCATGTTGTAAAGGTTTTATGATTCGATAATTTTTTACGGAATTATGGCCCTTTGTTTATTTTGTGCATATGTAATATATAGAGAAATACTCTTTTGTTTGCAACTACTTCTGTATTTCTCAAGGGATTTTTATCAACATTTGATCAAACTATTGTCACCAAGTTCACCAGCATAATTATATTGTCAGGGTTTTGTGATTCGATAATTTTTAGCAGATTTACGGCCCTTTGTTTGCCTGTACCAAACTTTAACCTTGCCTATTATATCAAAATGCTACCACCTGCAATCATCAAACTTCATATCTTGGTTCATCATGACAATCTCTACAAGACTTGTGCATTTTCAAAAAGGGCAACCAGAGGGGGCATGGTGTTTATGAAACACCTCTTGTTTTGTAATATTTTTTTCTTATCAAAGTATTATTTGACTAAGTATAGGTAATGCTAATGGGGGACAACTCCTTATACTGCTTGTAAAACAATCTAAATTAACTCCCTTTAATTAAACAAAACTTAGTTCAGATGCATCTAGTAAAATGATGCCAGACTGACACAGCGACATGATAAAAAGATGATCAAGTCTATAAAACAAACAGTGTGCAAAGATACAGTCTGTATAACGTGAGTGCCAATTCCTTCATGCTGCAGGAAGTGATGTGGAGGTCTTGATAGTGAATTATGATTGCTTATAATTGCCTTGTTGACAAGTTTATTGGTTATTATTATCCATATTCATTTATCTTTGAGTCATGATTCACACCTTACATGATGAAGTTGTTAGATGCCTGTGGAATAAGGAGTAACTGGTTTACTACTGGCAGTAGCTAGATTAAATACAATGTTTACAGTTAGTACTGGCAGTAGCTAGATTAAATGCACTGTTTACATTTAGTACTGGCAGTAGCGAGATTAAATGCACCATTTACATTTAGTACTGGCAGTAGCTAGATCAAATGCACTGTTTACATTTAGTACTGGTGATACCTAGATTAAATGCATTGTTTACATTTAGTACTGGTGATACCTAGATTAAATGCACTGTTTATATTTAGTACTGGTGATACCTAGATTAAATGCATTGTTTATATTTAGTACTGGTGATACCTAGATTAAATGCATTGTTTATATTTAGTACTGGTGATACCTAGATTAAATGCATTGTTTATATTTAGTACTGGTGATACCTAGATTAAATGCATTGTTTATATTTAGTACTGGTGATACCTAGATTAAATGTATTGTTTATATTTAGTACTGGTGATACCTAGATTAAATGTATTGTTTATATTTAGTACTGGTGATACCTAGATTAAATGCATTGTTTATATTTAGTACTGGTGATACCTAGATTAAATGCATTGTTTATATTTAGTACTGGTGATACCTAGATTAAATGCATTGTTTATATTTAGTACTGGTGATACCTAGATTAAATGCATTGTTTATATTTAGTACTGGTGATACCTAGATTAAATGCATTGTTTACATTTAGTACTGGTGATACCTAGATTAAATGCACTGTTTACATTTAGTACTGGTGATACCTAGATTAAATGCACTGTTTACATTTAGTACTGGTGATACCTAGATAAAATGCACTGTTTACATTTAGTACTGGTGATACCTAGATTAAATGTATTGTTTACATTTAGTACTGGTGATACCTAGATTAAATGTACTGTTTACATTTAGTACTGGTGATACCTAGATTAAATGCACTGTTTACATTTAGTACTGGTGATACCTAGATTAAATGCACTGTTTACATTTAGTACTGGTGATACCCAGATTAAATGCACTGTTTACATTTAGTACTGGTGATACCCAGATTAAATGCATTGTTTACGTTTAGTACTTTAAATGCACTGTTTACATTTAGTACTGGTGATACCTAGATTAAATGTATTGTTTACGTTTAGTACTGGTGGTACCTAGAAATAATAACTAAAAATCATAAAGAACATAAAACAGTATTTTATTGCATATTTCCAAAGCCTGTGGGTAATCTTTCTTAAGCTTGATCAGAAAATGCACATGTTGCCAGATTTCACTCATATATAACATTATATTATGTTTTTACTTCTGATAACAGAGTAGACAGGGTCTACAAGGAAAATCAGCAGGTTTTTATCTACTTGAAAGTGTTTTAAACATGTTAGGTATGAACATAGATAATAGACAAATCTGAATGTTGGATTTGCTGAGATATAAATTGTTGCTGTTGCCAAAATCTGTAATATGCATTATTTTGTTCAATCTTGTGCCCGAAGAGACATGGTATGCTTAAATGCTTTTTTCAGTTTTGTGTGATGTTTGGTTTTTGATCAGATCTTTCTGCTGTTTTGATAATTCATCTCCCAAGCATTCTTTTCACAATTTGTTTTCAGATATTCAGTTCATACCATTCTGAGGTTTTATTCTGAATTGATTTCCACACTATATAAAATCTTGTACAGTTTTATGACAGCTTTTAACTCCCCCCCCCCCCCCCCGCTCCAGATGATAACTTGTTGTTTTACTCATTCTCTGCAGGTACAGCTTTCAATCGGTTCATGATTAATAAATACAGATAACTTCCTATGCATTAAATTTTGTGCTCAACTTTGTGAGCAGTTTTGTCAAGTTTTCAGAATGAAATATTTGAAATTTATATGATTATTATTACATTGTATATCTGATGTTGTTTTTGTATGACGTGACAATAATAAATCAGATGATATGTGAACAAATAGAAATAATGATGGTAATTAAAGGCCCATTAGCTTTTTGAATTTAGTAATAGAGAACAATAGATACAATGTAAATACAATGTATTTCATTTGCTTTAAAACAACATTTACATAATGCCTTTCTTTAGCCACATCGCATACAAATGTCAGATGCTTTTTCTTATTTTTTGCAATATCATTGAAAAAAATACTGATACCTGTTTACCAGTCATTTAGTTGTGTGATACCTGTTTACCAGTCATTTAGTTATGTGATACCTGTTTACCAGTCATTTAGTTATGTGATACCTGTTTACCAGTCATTAATATGAGTGATATCTGTTAACCATTCATTTAGTTATGTGATACCTGTTCTCCAGTCATTAATATGAGTGATACCTGTTTACCAGTTATTTAGTTGTGTGATTCCTGTCTACCAGTCATTTATTTGAGTGATACCTATTTACCAGTCACTTATTTAAGTGATTTCTCTTTATCAGTTGAGTGGTAAATGTTTACCAGTTAAGAAATTTCAGTGGCTTCTGTTCATTTGTCATAAATATGAGTGGTATCCACTGATTTATTGATGTTGTCTGAAGACGATGTAGAGAGTTTCTTAAGTTTTTCTCTTTCTTATTTTCTCTATTACTGTTTCATTTTTCAAGGACTCTAAATTCAATTCTTTCTGATTTCAGACAAAAATGTGTTTCCACCTATTTTACTGATTTTATGCAACAGTAAATGACAGCCATGTTCGAAAGCAGTGCTAGACGGAAGAGAAAGAAAAACAAACAGGTTTGAGCAAATAGTTTTTGTTGTAACACAATGAATTTCTCTGTTTTGTCTCATAAATTAAGTACAGTGTTAATACATTGGGTGTGACGTTATATTCTGTCTGCAGATATCATAAACAGTTTGTTATTTTCATCATAGAAAGTACTTAAAAGATTCAAAAATAGATTAGTGAAGTAATGAAAGACATTTCTGTGGTATGAGAGGTATTTGTAGTTAATATTATTTAATGACTTTGTTATTGTCCAGGTAATAATATACATATACTTGGAAAATATACAAGCCAATTTAGTCTGGCCTCAGTTTCACGAACAAAATTTAGTTGAAACTTGAACTTAAGTGTTTTTTCTGTATAGAAATCTTTTGTCTGTGACCAGAAATGTTACCATGTGTTTCCTCATATACTTAGAACATGTATTACATGCAAGCATAAAATATTGTCAATCTGGCAGACAAATTCTCTAAACTTGATTTTCATTGGAGTCAAAATTCAAATTCCCAATAACAGACTCAATTCAATTCTATTAAATTGTACCTGGTTTGTTATTATTTTGTACACATAGCAGTTAAATGATGTAGATGACCATAGTATGTATTAGTCTTTTTGATATTTTTATGCATCAAGTTGATGAGAATAATGGCATTCTTATATAAGTACATTAGTAATTTTTAAAAGCGTCCAAACAAAGGCATATCTAATTTTCTGGTGAAATAACTTTTGAATTCATAAAAATAATTCACCAAAAAATGATCATATTCTTCTCATAATCAAGTACAATATTGTTACACTTGTGTTAAAGGGAAGCAACTGTGTATTAGTCACAAAAGATAAGTTCTAGAGTTACTTCCCTTACAGGATCAAGTACAAATTACAGAATCCGAAAATGTAGTTAAAGTGCAGACAGATCAGCCACATCTGGTCAGTATGGGAAGTGGTAGATTGTCTACAGCTGTGACCATCCTGCCTCTGCTTCAAGGTATTTGCTGATGTGGATTTATTGTATTATAACATCATCTAATTCACTTCAATTACTGTAATCTCAGTCTTGTTATCTCCCTTTGAGCCTCACAATGTTTTGTTCAACAAAAGTGAAATTTGGATGTGTAAGTTATTAAAAAAAGATGCTTGCTTTCTTATACATGTTTTTATACTCCCGTAAACAAAGTTTGAGAGGTCTAGATTGGAGTGACTTTGTTGTTTGGTCGGTCGGTCGGTCGTCCGTCCGTCCGCCCGTCTGTCTGCATACAATATTCGAGTTTGTGAAGCGAACTACTTCCACTTTTTTAAGCGATTGCAATGAAACTTGAAATATGTTATCACCATGAAGTGTAGATGAGCAAGACACAATTTTCATGCCCAGCGATGCACAGATTACAGAGTTAGTGCCCTTGAACTTAGCCATATAGTGTACTATTGCTTTCTTAGTGACAAAAAGCGGTGGCAGGGGTATTAGTCACTTCTGTGACAAAGCTCTAGTTACATTTGTTGGCAATCACATACCTGCTCCATGAAAAACTTACACCTATCAAATGCAATGATTGATCACTGTTACGGTCCAACCTGTCAACTAAGGCCTCCCTTGGGAAAGACATGTTGTGGTTCTTATTGACAGGTGACCTTTATTCAGAGGTATTTTTGTTCTAAATACTGTAGAACTGGTTTTATTTGCGTTAGTTTTATTTTCGCTAATATTCGCGAAATGAATACCTCGCGAATTCATAAATGTCGCGAATAAATGCTGAGTTTTATACATTCGAAAATCAGTATGTCCGAAAATACACAACTTAAGTCAGTTGTAGTACTTTATAGTAAAAATAATCAGTTTAGTTATCTGTTGAAAGCAATATATTAACAATAAACATGTACCATTAATGTTTACAATCTAATTTTTTTTATAATATTGCCTTTACTAAACTAACGTTTGAACATACCAGTAACAGTTTTTCACACTTAATTACCTACTGTTTGTAAAACATAACTTCTACAACAATTACAAACTATTATCAATCTATTGTTATTAGATATAAAACACTAAATCACAACTTAAATGTCTAACAGATCAGGTGTGACACACACACATATCAAAGCAACGACAGCATGTCTTTGATCGCACTTTAATCCTGCCTGACGACGTCTGGAATTCATAAATACGCGAATAAAGAAAACAGCTGATTTTTAACAAAAAACGCGAAATTTTGACCTCGCGAAATTGAAGCGTTCTACAGTAATCAATGATTTTTTTATATGGCCTTTATTCACAGGCTGGCCTTTACTTGGAGATGGCCACTATCACAGGTGTGATGGTATATCAACAAATAAAATATTAAATGAATTCTCCTTTGTTTGTTTATAACTTTATTTGTTCATTAATGTTATTCTATTTATTTATAAATATTTTTCTTTTTTATAACAAATGTAGATTGAATACAGATGCATGTTGTAATCTACACATTTGACTTTAGAACTTTAAGAAAAGCATTTTATTTTGAAGCAGCTTTCACTAAATTATCTCCTTCATATTTTATTATTGTTTCACACAATTTGCCAAAAGAGATTAAGTATTTGATAAAACAAACAGTAACCAGTTTTGTATATTTATGTTTTAGATTTTCGGAAAGTTTTGCCAGAAATTTATATCAAGCTGACATGTTAAGAATGACTGAATCCCTGTTTATCTTTGTCTAATCAATATTTACAAGAAACATTGAAAATTTATGGCCAACATTTTAGTGTACTAACTAAACATAATAGTTTTGTTTTAGTCATGTGACAAATCTTCATTACAAATAGTAATTTGAGAGACCTGCCAACTACACATGATTTTTTCGTCCCCACTCTGAAAGGTGGGAGGGGGGAACATTTAGGTTTCACCCTTATCCGTCCGTCAAAATCTTGTGTCATCCATATCTCCAAAAGTATAATGGGCAGAGATATGAAATTATACGGAAATGTTTATTAGCGTATGAAGTTGAGCATAAAGGGTTTTAACTCTGTCAAATGATGAAGACTCTGGAGTTATCTTCCCTTGACTTTGTATTCTGGTATTATGTATATGAAAATCTTGTGTCACACATATCTGTGTCCTTATTTTGGTTGTGAAGCATTATTGTGCATGATGTTTTTTTTCAGGAAGGACTGTTGTTGGTTCTAAGGAAGCTGTGCCACCATCAGATATAATAATCAATGGAACTGGTGTTGAAAAAGAACATTGCTTCATAGAAAACCAAGATGGAGTCTTCACCCTAGTGCCTGTTGCTAAGCACTGCTACATGGATGGATCTGCAATTACAACTCCCACAAAATTAGCTCAAGGTAAATCTATATCTACAATGTTTATCTTCAGTAGACTCTACTATGCATTTTATGTAATTTACTCGAATTAGGTTTTAGAGGACTCTACTTTCTTCAGCATTTCCTTAAGTTTGTGTTATTACTAAGAAAATGTTATATGTGTGTCCATGTTTTTGTTTTTGGGTTGAGATTTTAGTTATTTCAATCTTAAACCACTTATAGTGCATGAGTAGCCATCAGTAAGTATGAGTAATCATCAATCAATCATCATCAGTAAATGTAAGTAATCATCAGTGAGCATGAAAAAATTTTCAGTATGAGTAGGCATCAGTTTTTGAGAAAAGATGTCTATAAATGTGAGTACATAGTAGTCATGAGTATGTGCAAATAGTCATCAGTCAGTAGAAGGAGTCATCAATGAGTGCAAGGTACTAACAGTCATCAGTATAAGTAGTCATCATTAAGTATGACTAGTCATCATTAAGTATGAGTAGTTATCATTAAGTATGAGTAGTTATCATTAAGTATGAGTAGTTGTCATTAAGTATGAGTAGTCATCATTAAGTATGAGTAGTCATCATTAAGTATGAGTAGTTATCATTAAGTATGAGTAGTCATCATTAAGTATGAGTAGTTGTCATTAAGTATGAGTAGTTATCATTAAGTATGAGTAGTCATCATTAAGTATGAGTAGTTGTCATTAAGTATGAGTAGTTGTCATCAGTGAGTATGAGTAGTCATCATTAAGTATGAGTAGTCATCATTAAGTATGAGTAGTTATCATTAAGTATGAGTAGTTGTCATTAAGTATGAGTAGTCATCATTAAGTATGAGTAGTCATCATTAAGTATGAGTAGTTATCATTAAGTATGAGTAGTTGTCATTAAGTATGAGTAGTTATCATTGAGCATGAGTAGTCATCATTAAGTATGAGTAGTTATCATTAAGTATGAGTAGTTGTCATTAAGTATGAGTAGTCATCATTAAGTATGAGTAGTCATCATTAAGTATGAGTAGTTATCATTAAGTATGAGTAGTCATCATTAAGTATGAGTAGTTATCATTAAGTATGAGTAGTCATCATTAAGTATGAGTAGTCATCATTAAGTATGAGTAGTCATCATTAAGTATGAATAGTCATCATTAAGTATGAGTAGTTATCATTAAGTATGAGTAGTTGTCATTAAGTATGAGTAGTCATCAGTGAGCATGAGTAATCATCATTAAGTATGAGTAGTCATCAGTGAGCATGAGTAGTCATCATTAAGTATGAGTAGTCATCAGTGAGCATGAGTAGTCATCATTAAGTATGAGTAGCCATTAGTGAGTATGAATAGTCATCATTAAGTATGAGTAGTCATCATTAAGTATTAGTAGTCATCATTGAGCATGAATAGTCATCATTAAGTATGAGTAGTCATCATTAAGTATGAGTAGTCATCATTAAGTATGAATAGTCATCATTAAGTATGAGTAGTTATCATTAAGTATGAGTAGTTGTCATTAAGTATGAGTAGTCATCAGTGAGCATGAGTAATCATCATTAAGTATGAGTAGTCATCAGTGAGCATGAGTAGTCATCATTAAGTATGAGTAGTCATCAGTGAGCATGAGTAGTCATCATTAAGTATGAGTAGCCATTAGTGAGTATGAATAGTCATCATTAAGTATGAGTAGTCATCATTAAGTATTAGTAGTCATCATTGAGCATGAATAGTCATCATTAAGTATTAGTAGTCATCATTAAGTATGAGTAGTTATCATTGAGCATGAGTAGTCATCATTAAGTATGAGTAGTTATCATTAAGTATGATTAGTCATCAGTGAGCATGAGTAGTCATCATTAAGTATGAGTAGCCATTAGTGAGTATGAATAGTCATCATTAAGTATTAGTAGTCATCATTGAGCATGAATAGTCATCATTAAGTATTAGTAGTCATCATTAAGTATGAGTAGTTATCATTGAGCATGAGTAGTCATCATTAAGTATGAGTAGTTATCATTAAGTATGATTAGTCATCATTAAGTATGAGTAGTCATCAGTGAGCATGAGTAGTCATCATTAAGTATGAGTAGTTATCATTAAGTATTAGTAGTCATCAGTGAGTATGAGTAGTCATCAGTGAGTATGAGTAGTCATCAGTGAGTATGAGTAGTCATCATTAAGTATGAGTAGTTATCATTAAGTATGAGTAGTCATCAGTGAGTATGAGTAGTCATCATTAAGTATGAGTAGCTATCATTAAGTATGATTAGTCATCATTAAGTATGAGTAGTCATCAGTGAGCATGAGTAGTCATCAGTGAGCATGAGTAGTCATCATTAAGTATGAGTAGCCATTAGTGAGTATGAATAGTCATCATTAAGTATTAGTAGTCATCATTAAGTAGAGTAGTACAAGTTGTCATTTATAAGTGTGAGTAGTGTTCAGTTAGAATGAAAAGTTTGATACATAATTAATGTATGATTTGTAAATTTTGTTGAATAGAACTCAGCTTATATGATTAAATGATTATGAATAAATGTGCCAGAATGAGAAAGTTAACATTTTCTTGTTGACACATTCCTATTTCTTACTGCATGGTGCAATATCCTAAGTATGGCAAAGTCTAGCAAAGTTATTATATTTGTATGATATAAATAATTAGGAAAGCTGAGAATACCAGTAGAATACTATTGATACAAAAATACTATAATTCTAAATCAATGGGAGAGATGGTAATATAAGTTGTTGTTTCATTAAATAGGAAATAGTTAGAAAGATGTCTGTGTTTCATGTTTGTTTTTTGTTTGATGATTACATGAACTCCTGTATTCCTGTCCAAACTAAACAGAATATGTTACTGGTAAAATGTAAAAAACATGTTCGTGAAGTGAATAACCTTTCTTGTACATAACAAACTTGTACATCTCAGGTATGCTTCTGGTGTAAACTGGTTGTTCTGGGGATGTACTCTTGTCTGGAAAAGAACTTTTGTCAAAATAACATTCCATTGATGAGATTATGTTGAAAAAACTTCATAATAATAAGGTTTTCTAGGGCAATATCTTCTGTAGATGTACACTGAACTTTCTCAGTTTAGTGCCAGTGTTCCTTTTGTTTAAGACAATCTATTGAAGTGCAGTTAGGTCACAGACAAGAATCAGCGGATTAAAATCTCAAGATTTAATAAATATGTCAGTTAATTTTGTTAGAACCTGTTCAGGGACCCATTATTAAACCCAGACATCTCTCTAAGATTAAAGTGAATACAGATTTATATAAATCTTCTAAATGAATCTTTACATTCACTTTTACCTGACTTAGAGAAAGGCTAAAAACTCTGCCAGACATTTAGGCTGACAGCCTTGAAAATTCTGTCGGACCAAAAAGAAATCTATAATAATGTGCATACATCAGGTAAATAAGTCGTCGGACAGCCGGACCGATACGATTCTTTATCGAACCAACACACTCTATCAGACAAGTCCACTTGTCCAGTGCCTTTTGTGAAGTCTGTTTTACAATTTTAGTTTAGTTTAGAAACTCTCCTGTCCTGTCCTGTATGTCTGCCCACCGGCTCTTAATCATGATATTATCATACTTTTTATGTAGTGTTATTTTGGTTCATGTTAAATCATATTGATAGATATAATTTTTATCATTATGTTATGTATTTTTGTTATTTTGTAACATTTGGAAATCATTATAGATTGTTCCTACCTGAAATCTCTGTATATCTCTAATACAAGATTATAAACATTGAACATTGTTACATAAATAAACTTATATCCAGACTGATACAAAATGGCTGTTATGAAATATCTTGAGACATCAAAAATATGTGCAAAATACAAGTGCAGGAAAATGTTGTTACAAGAATCTTTTTTTAACAGTCGATGACAGCGTTATCCTGTCTTCAAGTATAATCTGTTAGATTATAGATGCCTGGTTGTCACAGAGGGTTGGTTATCTTTGGTACAAGATGAAGAGTGGGTGGGGTGGGATTGGGTATGTTTGGTCCGTTATTGATATGGTATATTTATTCTAATGATTTCTTGTTTGACAAGGCAATATTTAAGGGCTTGAAGTTCATATTCTCCCCGTTTCATTCTGTGAGTATGATTGGTTGTTCATAGATGACCATAGTTTGAGCCTATCAAGCCATTTTGTATTCTGTTGGTCTAAGACCAAGGTCCCAATTACTCCAGGATGGGAAGTAAATCATATGAGTAAATAGTTTTGGTCTATACATTGATCTTGCCATTTCCTCTCTGATGCTATCTTTGGGACATGCTGTTTAAGATAAGACTTTATCCTGTATGTTTGAATATCAATAGAGTTTGACTTTGTTTTTAGATGAACTTATCTTGTATGTACATGATCAGACTTGTTGTGTATGGAGGTACATGTTCAGAGATTCTGATGTTAAAATAGATGAATTCTATTGATGGGTTTTAAAGTATCGTGAGACTTAAAAATTCTTGTTTGAAAGAGTTTAATAGTTGCATGTATCAGTATGCCTAACAGCATGTCATAAAAAAGCATGTTGGGTGAAAAAAAAACTTGAGTAATGCAAGTTTAATATTAAAAATCAACCTTATCAAACTATCTGGGGAATGACCTCTGAATGCTTCGTGCTCATTGGTCAGTCTAAAAGGCCTTTATGAGTTTGAAGCTCATTTTTATAAGATCCACTGTTAAGAAAATGTTGACTATTTCTATCATTGCTATTGTAAATCACCTAAGATAGAAGAAGATTCTATTGACAATTGTCTAACACCAGAACAGATAATTATATCAACAGAAGGCAATTCTAGTACAGAACTGATTCATAATTGCTTAAAAACTATCATTGATGATGGCTGCTTTATAGATGATAACTTTTTTTCCAGATGTGTGAGATATTTTTTTTTTCTGCAAATGATGAGACTTAATTGCTTTTTGATTATCTGGTTTGCTTTCTGAAAGTTTTAAAGTTAAGACATTTTGACTTGTACATGTATTATGTATTTCTATCTTTGATATTAGTTTATTTAGAATGGTGATGTAGCAGATGTAGCATTATACTTAAATATAGAATAACTATACCTAAATATACCTAACCTCTGGACCTAAATATACCTAACCTCTGGACCGAAATATACCTAACCTCTGGACCTAAATATACCTAACCTCTGGACCTAAATATACCTAACCTCTGGACCTAAATATACCTTACCTCTGGACCGAAATATACCTAACCTCTGGACCTAAATATACCTAACCTCTGGACCGAAATATACCTAACCTCTGGACCTAAATATACCTAACCTCTGGACCTAAATATACCTAACCTCTGGACCTAAATATACCTAACCTCTGGACCTAAATATACCTAACCTCTGGACCTAAATATACCTAACCTCTGGACCGAAATATACCTAACCTCTGGACCGAAATATACCTAACCTCTGGACCGAAATACACCATCATTATTTGTTGGACCTAAAATATGTATGCTTGTCTCTATAGATTTATACAATAAAACTAAATTTTACATTTTGATTCTGGTATGGTGCAACCTCTCCAAAGCAACATCCTTTGGGAAAAGCAATATTATGTTGTTGTTGAGAGGTTGTTGCTCTAGAGAGGCTGAATTAATAGTAAAATGGTACATATGGGAAAAATCATGCTGTTGTATAAGTGAGGTTGGAGAGGGTTGCTGTGGAGAGGTTGCTGTGGAGAGGTTGCTATGGAGAGGGCTGCTGTGGAGAGGGTTGCTGTGGAGAGGTTGCTGTGGAGAGGGCTGCTGTGGAGAGGTTGCTGTGGAGAGGGCTGCTGTGGAGAGGGCTGCTGTGGAGAGGTTGCTGTGGAGAGGGCTGCTGTGAAGAGGTTGCTGTTGAGAGGTTGCTGTGGAGAGGTTGCTGTGGAGAGGGCTGCTGTGGAGAGGGCTGCTGTGGAGAGGTTGCTGTGGAGAGGTTGCTGTGGAGAGGGCTGCTGTGGAGAGGTTGCTGTTGAGAGGTTGCTGTGGAGAGGGCTGCTGTGGAGAGGGCTGCTGTGGAGAGGTTGCTGTGGAGAGGGCTGCTGTGGAGAGGTTGCTGTGGAGAGGTTGCTATGGAGAGGGCTGCTGTGGAGAGGTTGCTGTGGAGAGGGCTGCTGTGGAGAGGGCTGCTGTGGAGAGGTTGCTGTGGAGAGGTTGCTATGGAGAGGGCTGCTGTGGAGAGGGCTGCTGTGGAGAGGTTGCTGTGGAGAGGGCTGCTGTGGAGAGGTTGCTGTGGAGAGGTTGCTATGGAGAGGGCTGCTGTGGAGAGGTTGCTGTGGAGAGGGCTGCTGTGGAGAGGGCTGCTGTGGAGAGGGCTGCTGTGGAGAGGTTGCTGTGGAGAGGTTGCTGTGGAGAGGGCTGCTGTGGAGAGGTTGCTGTTGAGAGGTTGCTGTGGAGAGGGCTGCTGTGGAGAGGGCTGCTGTGGAGAGGTTGCTGTGGAGAGGGCTGCTGTGGAGAGGGCTGCTGTGGAGAGGTTGCTGTGGAGAGGGCTGCTGTGGAGAGGTTGCTGTTGAGAGGTTGCTGTGGAGAGGTTGCTGTGGAGATGGCTGCTGTGGAGAGGGCTGCTGTGGAGAGGTTGCTGTGGAGAGGTTGCTGTGGAGAGGTTGCTATGGAGAGGGCTGCTGTGGAGAGGTTGCTATGGAGAGGTTGCTGTGGAGAGGTTGCTGTGGAGAGGCTGCTGTGGAGTGGTTGCTATGGAGAGGTTGCTGTGGAGATGTTGCTGTGGAGAGGTTGCTGTGGAGAGGTTGCTATGGAGAGGGCTGCTGTGGAGAGGTTGCTCTGTATATATTGTATGATGCTAATATTTCTGTAGTGCTTGGATACAAGAAGATGCTACTGGTGCTTTAATGCATGTTTTCTTGATTTTTTTATTGATTCCAACAATTTCTAAATTGTGTCACTTGCTTTGAAATGAAACAAAATAACAAACAAAAAATGGTCGCTTAACAGATTTATGTTGTCTGCATTTTATTGTTGCGTAATAAACTGACAAGTATTTGTATTGATGAGATTGTTACTGGTGATTAAATCGGCTTTATTGAGCTTTTTCATGATAAAATTCTACAAAATGCATTAGCACGCTCCTCCATGGCTCTTTTGTTTTGTTTGCCTTGAATATTCCTGGTGCACTTAATCATTGTATTATCTAACATGTGCTCATGTTTGGATCATAAGATTATAGAAAACCTTACAGCATTGATCTAGACTTGTTGTCTGAAATGTGCTAAGGTTCTTGATATAATTATGTAGACATTAATTTAGAAGTTCAAGTCCTTTAAGCTTAATTAATTAATTAAATTTCCCATTTGAAAGGCATTCATGAAAACAAGATTTTTTAAAACTATTTGTGCATGCATTGTGTTCTATCATGAAACTACATTGAAATATGTTACCAGTAATTCCTGTGACACAATATAGTAATGGCATGAAGGTTGACATAATTATTACGGAGTAACTCATTTACTTTTTTCTAGCTCAATCTCCAATTTTGAAGAAACCCAATCCACCTTTGTTCCAGCTGGTATACTTCAAGTTAATTAAAAACCTTTATTTCTTAAACATCTCCCCATGATAAGTGTAGTCTTGGGGCATATTTATCATCTATATCTGTAACTGCCAGACCCAGGGAGGAATATATAACAAAACAATGAATGATTGAAACCATTCCATGATGTAATATTTGTGTTTCAGAGAAAACCTGCTTGTACTCAGACTTACCTCAATGAGAAAGATTTTTTTCATGGTTGTACTTGACTTCAAAGGTTAATGAAGGCTGCTCTTGCTTGAGGAGGGATTCTTATTTCTCTGTTTTATTTTACACCAGTTTGTATGAGTTAGTCTGTATGCCTGTATTATAAGCATTGTACTCATAATCACTTGCAAGATGCAGAAAACCTTTGCTGATTTGGCTTCCTTCAAACAGCTGATATACCTTCATATGTCTGATATACCTTCATACAGCTGATATGCCTTCATACAGCTGATATGCCTTCAAACACAGGATATACCTTCATACAGCTGGTGTACATTCATACAGCTGATATACCTTCATACACATGATATACCTTCATACACATGATATACCTTCATACAGCTGATATACCTACATACACATGATATACCTTCATTCAGTTATATACTTTCATACAGCTGATGTACATTCATACAGCTGATGTACATTCATACAGCTGATATACCTTCATACACATGATATACTTTCATACACATGATATACCTTCATACACATGATATACCTTCATACAGCTGATATACCTTCATACACATGATATACATTCATACAGTTGATATACCTTCATACAGTTGATATGTCTCATACAGTTGATATACCTTCATACAGCTGTTATGCCTACATACAGCTGGTATCCACCAGTTATGGACATTGTTTGCTTGAGTTATGGTTTTGAGAATGATGGCTTGTCTAACTAGAATTCTGCTTAACTGGTATGAATGCAAAAAATAGTCCCAAGTTGTTTGGTTTGGCACTAAAACTTGCATTATAGTACTGTTTTCAATAAGAGGCTCAATGGAAAGACTGGGTATGCCCATCTGTGTCACTTCTTGAAATAAAGTTATTAACTTACTTAATTACTAAATCAAATACAAAAATGCAAGCATATCACTGGTTGTTATGAACTGTTGAGACAGACTTAGATAATTGGTTTTCTATTGCATAGATAATTTTAATTCTTTTTTTATCATTTCTGAAGAAAATAATTGGAGCATCAGTTTAACAGCCTTATGACCTCTGTTGTATGATGCTGCAGTTTTTGTGATTTTACGATCTGTACTGATTGTCATAATGACAACACTGATAGTTAATTGGCAGTTAATTATGATAAGCCTATATTATATCTGCTTTCACGCATCATTATTCCTATCTCATGTCAAAAGTAACAATTTATACGGCTGTACCATTGCCCTCTAAAGCAAAAAAAAACAAAAACGCAAAAAACAGACAAAACATAAAAAGCACATGGGTAATTGGCATACTGATGTATTTGTGGCTTTTGTGTTTAGATGTAAGTTACGGAATAACAAACTTGAAGTTTTTTATAAGTAGTTGGTAACCATGAGTTCATAAAACAACTCCATAATATTAGAATCCTCAGTATCTCTTTGCTACGGGAGAACGATTCAGTGCTTTTACAGCAATAAATGGTTTCAGGTCAATTGTTAGCATATGCTTGAAATGTGTCTGAAAAAATGATATAAATTTGTTGTACCTATATGTTATGCTTGCTTGCTATCTACATGTATTTCAATATTACTCTTATGCTATACTTTCAGAAATCCAAAATTTGAAAACATATGTACTATTTATTAATAGTAATTTGTTGCATCTGAACTCAAATTGTTACAGAGAAAAACCGTGCTTCTTGCAATGACCTCATTTTTCAAAACATGGACAGTGCTAACTAATTAATAATACTAAAAATATGTATTTTTTTCATTTTAGATGATCGTTTTTTTGCTCAAGGCTACCATTTAAACACTGTATTATATTCAGATAATAGAAACAAATGTTCATATTCACAACAGATGTCTTGGAAGTAATGATTTATGTACCTTATGAGTCAAGTATGCTACAAATCCAGACCAACCAATAATCTTCACTTTTCTCTAACTATTATCAGTATCCATAAAGCCCATTAACTCACCTAAGCTTTACCCAATTATTTCCATGATCACCTTTACACTGTCACTGTTTCCTTATTGTAGAATTTACCTTGGTAATGATGTATTTGGAATCCATACAGTTCTGAGATTCTTTTCTCTGTCCAGTTATATCACCCTTCAAGGGTCAGACACTGTCTCCGTGGTCGAGTGGTTAAGGTTACTGACCCTGTATCGACAATGTCTCTTCATGTGAGAAGTAGGCAATTGCTTACGGAGGATGGGAGTCTAGTACTGGTTCTTCCCAGGAATGATGGTTAGGTGAACTGTCCGCCTCATATTCGCTGTGAATTTTGCTTTTGTAAACTTGAAATATATAGTGCGCGTGACGTCACTTCATGCCGTGTGCATTATATGACTGCGGGGAAAACACAGCAGCTGTTCTATAAATAGTATTTTTTTCAATGATATTGAAAAAAAAACGATAGTGGTTTTGGAAACATTTTTTCTTGCTATAAAGTACGCACGGGATGAAAACACACTGGATTCCTCTGTTATAGAACAAACAGAAACTATTACGACCGATAAATTTTTATGATTATGGGACTTGAACTGGAAAATTTGATAAAAATCTATGTCCATTTCTCAGTATTAAACAATGCAAAGAATATCAATATAGGTAACATATTTTCTGCTTCATATTTTGTACTTAATTAAATAAATCTTGATATGAACGTATAGATTTACATAATCGGTATTCCTTGATTGATTTTCAATTATATATCAGGTTTTCCTTGTTGTATAATTAAATGCTGGGTAGAGAATGATTTATACCTTATAGCAGGTGGGATAATGAGATATTGAAATAAGAACTCACCTGTACAGAAAGTTACTGGATATTTTCTCCTTGAATTGATTTCTACATTTTATTCCTGACCTATTTGTATTGGTAACTTGTTGGTATATTTTGTCTTCATTTGAAATAGCTTTCTTAGTTGTTACTTGCCCAGCATGCATGAAGTTTTATGAAGACCTAAGTACTATGTTTATCTACATCCACCATGTAATTGTTAAACTAGTTTCCGTTCCTTGTTGTAGTGAAAGTCTATGTAAGTTCAGTTTCCAAGAGTACTTTCAGTACTTTGATTGTTTCTTTTCAGCGTTTTTTATTATGCCCCGTATCGATAGATTGGGGGCATATTGTTTTTGGCCTCTCTGTTTGTCTGTTTGTACCAAACTTTAACCTTGCCTATAAAATCAAAACGCCTGCACCTACATCCATAAAACTTCATATGTAGGTTCCTCATGACAACCTCTACTACAGGACCTGTGCATTTTCAGGTCAGTAGGTCAAAGGTCAAGGTCACAGGGTCATTGTGTTTAAAGGAAATCCGACATTTCTTTAGGATACTTCTCCTACATTTTTCGTGGGATTTTGACGAAACTTTCACAGACTTGTTGTTAAAAGAACCCCCACACATATATTCCGGGTTTTGTGATTCGATCATTTTTGACGGAATTATGGCCCTTTGTTTATTTTGTGTGATTGTAACAGCGAAATACTCTTGTTTCCTTGTTTTCTCAAGGGATTTTGATAAAACTTTCATGGAACTACTGTTATCAAGATACCCAATGCATGTTGTAAATGTTTTATTATTCGATAAATTTTGACGGAATTATGGCCCTTTGTTTATTTTGTGCATATGTAATATATAGAGAAATACTCTTTTGTTTGCAACTACTTCTGTATTTCTCAAGGGATTTTTATCAAACTTTGATCAAACTATTGTCACCAAGTTCACCAGCATAATTATATTGTCAGGGTTTTGTGATTCGATAATTTTTAGCAGATTTACGGCCCTTTGTTTGCCTGTACCAAACTTTAACCTTGCCTATTAAATCAAAACGCTACCACCTGCAATCATCAAACTTCATATCTTGGTTCATCATGACAATCTCTACAGGACCTGTGCACTTTCAAAAAGGGCAATCAGAGGGGGCATGGTGTTTATAAAACACATCTTGTCTTTAAAGTATCAGGCTTGGATGTCAGGTCAACTCACGTTTCACCAATTTATAGATTTAAAACTAAAACATAATTACGTACTAAGATAAACCCACTGTATAAAGTGCATTGCAAGTAATTTGAAACAAATATTACATTTGATTGTTCTTTTATAAACCAATATCGCACGTAATTTTCAATTTTTTTAACAACGATTACTACTCTGTACATACATGTAGGAATATCTTACAACAAATAGCCTTAAAGTCACTATAAATGTATAATGCAGGGCACTGTGCCTCAGTTTTTTTATAATGTCCTCGGTTCGTTAGATACTTGACTTTTAAAGAAATTCCGTACCCAAAACCCCGCTGTTTATTACGTAATACGCCATAGATAAAAAATGAAAACAAGAATCAAAATTCTGAGGCACAGTTCCCTAGATTAACATTTCCGCTACAAAATACCGAAAACCGCTTTGAAATCCGTCATCAAATAAGACGGCAATGTAAATTCGAAAATGACACCTTCTGTTTTTTTTAAGCTGAGCAATTAACAATTAAAGTGTCTGATCATTATCGTCTCTTGAAATCAACGAATTTGACGCACCCCATTCAATTTTGATAGCCAATCAAAATCGCTAATGTTTTCGATTCAATAATTTAAACCACGCCCATGTTTGATGTCTAGTAAGAGATTTTATAACAATTTTTTGTCATTATTGAATTAATAGTATCATATCGTACCAATACAATGCGCATTACGTTGTTGTTTTTAACGCTGATAAGGAAAAGTAGATAAAGGGGTGCAGTATTTATCGCAATAAAACACCATTTTTTGCGTTCAGTTAGAATTTTTTGTTGCTTGGTATTAAAGTATGATATTTAATCTCTGTATATCATTTTACGTTATTTAAGCGATTTTAACCAATGCCGATAATGTTAAGCTAGAGATATGTATAACTATCTTTTTTATTTGTCATTATTTTGTTATCAAGATTGAATGCTTAGTATAAAAATCCAGAAAAAAAAACAATTTGGTTATTTACTGAACCTAAATGATGTCAATAATTTAAAGATATGACAGGATAAGGGGCTTTATTCAGAAGATACTGGAGTTATAACCCTTGAATATTTTTATTTGATTGATAATATCAAATCTGATAGAAGGTATAGTGTATATAAGTTGCAGTTAATGATTATGGTGGTGAAGCAGAAGAAGCTTGTCCTATGTAAAACTAATTGGTGGCAGTTTGAAAACCTTGTTGGTCTCACCTGAACTAATCATGAACAGAAATATTTATTTCTTTGCTATTTAAGGTAAACCATATTGTGTTGTCCCAGACTTTTTCGCAGTCAAATTTTAGCATCTTTTAAACTCTCATAGTTTAATAAATGACATTGATTGCCTCAAATAACACCTTCTATTGGATAGATTTGTTAAATGTTACCATAAGTTCAGGCTTTAGGTGTTTATCACTCATGGTTTTTACAGAGAAAGTTGCTATGGCAATCTAGTTTGAAAAAGTAAATACACAAACTTCTTCAGTTTAATTATTTTTGCAGTAACTTATTGCATGATTCATAATTTTTGTTATTACAAGTTTGAGTAGACTTAAGTAGTGTTATAATCACTTCTTGATTGGCATGAACAATAAAAAATGATGAATATATGAACCAGACAGGTGCTTTCTGCCTTTATAATTGAAGAGTCATACCTTCGTAATTGAAGAGCATTTCCTGCTCTGAATGAAATGAACCATAATTTGTGTGAAAGAAAATTTCAGACTGAAAATAATGTAATGTTTAATGATCTTTGATAAGAGTTGTACATTTTGGTAAATCAATTGGTCTACATGAATATGATTCATCATATCTCACTATCAATAAAACATCTTCTGATTGCTTGTTTTGAATGCAAATGAAGTGTCATCACATTCTCACCTTCGATGAGAACAATCTCAGTTCCTGTATCTAATATTGATCAGTTTTATCTCTTAACAAGTTGTATACTGCCATGTGAATATTTGTTCAAGAAAATCTTAATGAAATATTTTGTAGGACATGTATGTTTTACTACTGTAAGTCAAATCCCTGTAAAACTGGTCTACATTACGAAAATGCCGTTTGATTGTTTGAGTTTTACACCCCTTTTCAACAGTCAGAGTCATATGAGGCAGACAGTTCACCTAACCATTGTTCCTGGGAAGAACCAGTACTAGACTCCCATCCTCTGTAAGGAACTGCCTACTTTCTCACATAAAGTGACATGGTCAGTAGCTGTGCTTGAACCCACGACACTCTATCAGTGAGAGGTTACAGTGGAGGCGGTTCTATAAAAAAATAAAAAATACTCAGGAATTTTTAGAATGTTTCGTTAATTCATACAAGAAGAAGCATTTTTATATTGTTGCATCTTTCCCAAACATGTAAGCTAGAATGTATAGATGAGGTACATGTAGCATAGTATTCGGACAATTATTGTTTTGCCGAAGGATTTGTTGAAGATTCTACATGATCTCAGCATCATAATCATACATAGTATGAGGTATACAGAGGATGGAATGGTGATTAAATGGATTGAGAAAGTTATTGAAGTATTCTACAGCTCACACACTACCCTGTGGGAAAGGTCTTAATGAAACATGTACTTCTTAGTTTTAATATATGTATATAAATGTACTATATAAACTATCCATGAACTTGAGTTCCATGTGGGTGAAACTTTTGTAGTTAGTATAATTGGAAGTACTGGTGTATGTAACTTGTGTTTGTATGGTGTGTGTTTTATTGGCTATTTGTGTTAAAAATTTAAGACTCAATTTTAAGTAAAAACATTTTTTTTTTTTTACTGCTTTCCATAGCCGTTCCATTATCAAGTTGATATGTACAGGAAATATTGATCCAAAGTGGTCACAAGTTTTAGTATTGATGAAGTTGCTGAATTAACATAATGGCTGATGAGCCAGGCAAATCCCAGTTAAACCCTATAACTATAAATATTCTGTAAACTAAGTCTTGTCATTTCTGGAATATCAATATGTTACAAAAGTTGCAATGGCTTGACAAATAATAATAAGTGAAATGAATGTACAGTACGGTTCGGGTGATTTGCCCGAAAATGGCGTTCCCCGTGTTCGTAATCGGCAATTTATCACCTTTAGCGGCGATTTTCTTCAATCCGAAAACATTAACATTGTAAGATAATTCAGGATTTAACACTTACTAAAGCCGTCTAAATTTTGTTAAGTAGGGATCCCATCTGGGATTCTTGAAGTAAATATGAAGAAAAACTGGTGAACATGCTAAGCGAATTTGTGAACTGTGTAGCGATGTTTTACATATGCAGCGTACAGGGCGTGATTCATTATTTAGACCAACGCTAATTTTTCACACTTATCAGGTAACAATTGTTCACAAAAATGCAATTAAATAATGTGTGAATAACACAGTTATTGACATGAAATTTATAAGTTTTGAGTAAACTAGAGAGGCGACATTGCGTATCACCGGGTTCAGCGATCGTCACCACAATCCAATGCGAATTATTGCCTTTTAGTGGTGACAATCACCGTCGATCATCGTCGCTCTGAACGCGACGGCTAAAATTCAAATTGCTGGGTTGAAGCGATCTAACTGTGGCTTAGCGCGATTTTAAATCCGTGGCGATTCATGATTTTCGGACAAATCACTCGAACTGTACTGTATGTAACTAAAATATGTAACTATGGCAACCAGGACCATATCACCTTATATCACCATCAAAAATGCACCTTAGTATAAAAGGGGTTGCTACATATATTATCATAATAAATTATGGTGTTACTACATATATTATCATATGGTGTTACTACATATATTATCATAAGGTGTTACTACATATATTATCATAAGATGTTACTACATGTGTTATCATATGGTGTTACTACATATATTATCATAAGGTGTAACTACATATATTATCATAAGGTGTTACTACATATATTATCATATGGTGTCACTACATGTGTTATCATAATATGGTGTTACTACATGTGTTATCATATGGTGTTACTGCATGTGATATCATAAGGTGTAACTACATGTGTTATCATATGGTGTTACTGCATGTGATATCATAAGGTGTAACTACATGTGTTATCATATGGTGTTACTGCATGTGTTGTCTTAAGGACTGTTAATTTACTACATGTGTTATCATATGGTGTTACTGCATGTGATATCATAAGGTGTAACTACATGTGTTATCATATGGTGTTACTGCATGTGTTGTCTTAAGGACTGTTAATTTACTACATGTGTTATCATATGGTGTTACTGCATGTGTTGTCTTAAGGACTGTTAATTTACTACATGTGTTATCATATGGTGTTACTGCATGTGATATCATAAGGTGTAACTACATGTGTTATCATATGGTGTTACTGCATGTGTTGTCTTAAGGACTGTTAATTTACTACATGTGTTATCATATGGTGTTACTGCATGTGTTGTCTTAAGGACTGTTAATTTACTACATGTGTTATCAAAAGGGATTACTAGATATATTATCTTTTAGGGATTACAAAAGTTTGGCCACTGTGCTTAAAATATTCTAGATTATATTTCATTAGAAATATTCAGGTGCATTTTATAAGATAAATCACTTGGTAGCATTTTGAAAAACGAAATTTCCTCTTTCTGTCCTGGATTTACCTTCATCAACTTTCAAATACTCACATATTACATGATTGTGCATTTATTTTTACAATTTTTTTTGTGGCACTAAGCTTTTAACTTTCTATGTAATATCAATGCATTAGTGTGTACAGTTAGACCATTATTACTTCAATATAGCACCGAAGTCTTGATCTATATTTCATGCTAAGTACACCCTCTCTGCATTTCCTCTGAAAATAGTTCTTTATGAATGAGTTTTATGGTGGGAACCAGAAAAGAAATTTTCCAGAGTTTTATGTAGTTTTTATTGATGTCTGCTAATCGTTAATTAAGACAGTTGTACAATATGAATATGCATCCTGTTATCATGGATTGTTTATGTTTATTGTTTTTATTGATATGAATGGGAGTATGAGTAATTAACGTGTTAATATTAATTTGTGATCTTATAAATGTATGTATTCATACGGTTGTATATCCTGTATGTCTGAAAAAATAGTAGAAGCGCGTACAAGTTGTCATTTATTTTTATATATGCTGTATATAATTAGCTAATATGCAAATATATATGCATACATTAACTTGATGACTCAATTTATTATCAATGATTTGTTTTCTATGATGTATAGATAAACATGCATTAATGATATTGGATTATAAGTTGCAAAATTTGGATAATTTCTTAAGTGTATTAATACAGCTTTCTAAGGAGTGAATGTACCGGTAATCTACATTGGACTGAAATGAACACAAACTTGGTGTTGCAATTATTAGAATTGAAGAGTAAACCATCTCTATATGGTTCAGGGTTATATGGAGGATTAATTGATTTTTTGTGAGGATTTTTTTTTCAAGGCAGAAGAGTTATAAAGCTGAGTTACCCACCCATGTGGTGTTTGTGTATATATTTTCCTTCTTGTAACATACTTCTGTTCTATTCACACATTGTTTGAATGGAGTTTGCACCTGGAAAAATCTTAAAGCAAAAATTAACTGAATAACATTCTTTTCATGTGAAATATAGATGCTCAGAAACTATTGATCTCAGTTTTGCAGTGTTTTATATATCATGTTTATGATTTATGTATCACTTATGTAAGAATCTATTTTTGTGCCTTATGATTTACATGGGAGTTGGCTAGAACTTACGACTTTCGTGAATTGACTGGATGTTAACTGTGAATGTGGATTTTGGTGAATTAATTAGGTTTTAATTGGAAAGTTAAAAAGGAATTTAAGACTGGTGCAGTGAGACTGATATAAAAATGTGAAGTTTTCCTTAAGTGACTCTTGTAAATAGCTCTGTACATAAGCTTATAATTTATTTTATTTATAAATCAGATACATATATTATTTATTTATTTATACGTGTAAAATTTTAGCTGTTTATTTTATGGATTAGGATTGATAACATGCGTAGAAGAGCTACCATAGTGATTTAGGACTAGAAAGTGTGATATGTTTCTCAGTGTGAATATGTGTATATAAAAAGTGTGAACATACATTTCATTTTTATTAATTTATTATTTATTTATTTATGAAATATTTATTCATATATGTAAAAATATTACAAAAAAGAGTATAAAGATTCTGAAAATGAATTTGAAAAAAGGAACAAATGAAATATTTGAGTTATAATGTAGTTGTCTACTTGACTGAAATTTTAACAAATTGATGTAAGACATTCACAAGTCAGATAAAATTCAGCAAACTTGATGAAGAGAGTATTTCGTCCAGTAAGTCTTACTGAAGACATGACTACTAACTTTAAAGTGACAGCTCAGGCCGAGTTTGTTCATGCATGTAATGATACAGGTAAGTGTTGTCAATTGCTGTACAACCTGAGATAACCAACATGGCCATTATTGGGAGGTTTATCTTCTTTATCAGTAAATTATTACTTAAATAAGTCATCAAGTGGCCTTTTTTCACAGGTGAATGATAACTAAGGCTTTACTCCATTCAATGTAATAGTTCATTTTTTGAATGAACATGGTAAATTTAAGTTTTACATGATTAAATAAAAAAGATGGTGCAATACATAGAGCTTGTGAATACAGTCTGTGTTGGTTTGCCACATGATTGATCATACTGGTTCCTAAAATTAAAGTGTCTGGCCTTCAGCCTATCAAAAACTGACAATCAAATAAGATACTCCGTCAGAATGGTCTGAATAACTACATATCCGATCAGCTCGATCAGTGCAGTGTTGGACTGGTCTAATACATTACAGTGTTCGATTGGTCAATACACAACAGTGTTGGTTTGGTCTATACATTACAGTGTTCGATTGGTCAATACACAACAGTGTTGGATTGGTCAAATACATTACAGTGTTCGATTGGTCAATACACAACAGTGTTTGATTGGTTTAATACATTACAGTGTTCGATTGGTCAATACACAACAGTGTTGGTTTGGTCAAATACATTACAGTGTTCAATTGGTCAATACACAACAGTGTTGGTTTGGTCTAATACATTACAATGTTGGATTGATCTAATACACTACAGTGTTGGATTGGCATAATACACTACAGTGTTGGATTTGGTCTAATACACTACAGTGTTCGATTGGTCTAATACACAACAGTGTTGAATTGGTCTAATACACAACAGTGTTTGATTAGTCTAATACACTACAGTGTTGGATTGGTCTAATACACTACAGTTTTTGATTGGTCTAATACATTACAGTGTTGAATTGGTCTAATACACAACAGTGTTTGATTAGTCTAATACACTACAGTGTTGGATTGGTCTAATACACTACAGTGTTTGATTAGTCTAATACACTACAGTGTTTGATTAGTCTAATACACTAGAGTGTTGGATTGGTCTAATACACTACAGTGTTTGATTAGTCAACAGTGTTTGATTAGTCTAATACACTACAGTGTTGGATTGGTCTAATACACTACAGTGTTTGATTAGTCTAATACACTACAGTGTTTGATTAGTCTAATACACTAGAGTGTTGGATTGGTCTAATACACTACAGTGTTTGATTAGTCTAATACACTACAGTGTTTGATTAGTCTAATACACTACAGTGTTGGATTGGTCTAATACACAACAGTGTTTGATTAGTCTAATACACTACAGTGTTGGATTGGTCTAATACACTACAGTTTTTGATTGGTCTAATACATTACAGTGTTTGATTAGTCTAATACACTACACTGTTGGATTGGTCTAATACACTACAGTTTTTGATTGGTCTAATACATTACAGTGTTTGATTAGTCTAATACACTACAGTGTTGGATTGGTCTAATACACTACAGTGTTGGATTGGTCTAATACACAACAGTGTTTGATTAGTCTAATACCCTACAGTGTTGGATTGGTCTAATACACAACAGTGTTTGATTGGTCTAATACATTACAGTGTTTGATCAGTCTTATACACAACACTGTTTGGTCGAATACATTACAATGTTGGATTGATCTAATACACTACAGTGTTGGATTGGTCTAATACATTTCAATGTTGAATTGGTCTAACACACAACAGTGTTGGATTGGTCTAATACACAACAGTGTTTGATTAGTTTAATACATTACAGTGTTTGATTGGTCTAATACACAACAGTGTTTGATTGGTCTAATACATTACAGTGTTGGATTGGTCTAATACACAACAGTGTTGGATTGGTCTAATACACTACAGTGTTGGATTGGTCTAATACATTTCAATGTTGGATTGGTCTAATATACTACAGTGTTGGATTGGTCTAATATACTACAGTGTTTGATTGATCTAATACACTACAGTGTTGGATTGGTCTAATACATTTCAATGTTGAATTGGTCTAACACACAACAGTGTTGGATTGGTCTAATACACAATAGTGTTGGATTGGTCTAATACACAACAGTGTTGGATTGGTCTAATACACTACAGCGTTGGATTGGTCTAATACATTTCAATGTTTGATTGGTCTAATATACTACTGTGTTGGATTGGTCTAATACACAACAGTGTTGAATTGTTCTAATACATTACAATGTTGGATTGATCTAATACACAACAGTGTTGGATTGATTTAATACACTACAGTGTTGGATTGGTCTAATACACTACAGTGTCAGATTGGATTGGTAAAATACACTTCATTTTTAAATTGGTCTAATACACTACAGTCTCAGATTGGATTGGTCAAATACACAACAAAGTTAGATTTATGTAATACACTACAGTGTCAGATTGAATTGGTCAAATACACTGCAATGTTAGATTTATCTAATACACTACAGTGTTGGATTGGTCTAATACTTCAGATATTACATTTATCATCTTTCTTACTTTTATGTTTATCAGTGGTTATTATGCATGTAAGTCTAATTTAAATCAGCGTCATCATCATCATTGCTGTTATAATTATCATTATCATCACTATCATCATTATCATCATTATCATTGCTATCATCACCAGCAGGAGCATCACCATCATCCTTATTGTTTTCAACACCATTATCATCAGTGAATTCTGTATCACTTAATTGCACAGTTTCTATTTCAAAAGCAAAACATGAGTCTCTGTCACATTATTTACTGAAGTGATTGAAGAAAACGTGTAACTTTTTCCTAATCATTAGTTTTGCTGTTCTAGACAGTTAAATCACTGGTTGCATTCATAGTGTCATTTATACTAGAAGTGAAATATGGTAAAATTACACAAATTTTTTGTTTTGTATGTAATTCATCTGTCATAAAATCCTAGTTTCAAGACTTGATAGAGGCACGTAAGTCACGTGCGTGCTGTTTAAGCATGTGGAAGCAATTATCCGTGAAGTTTGTAATGTGTTTCACATGTGTTTACATTTTTCTTCCTGCTTTTAAGCCTAAAATGAAATCTATGTAGATTCTTTGATGTTATACGATCTTAAGCTACTAATAGGGACTAATAGTTTAGCTTGGATGGAAACGGTTGGTCAGAAGTGTAATTATTGGTCAGTTGGTAATTCTAGAAATATTGAGTTAATTAGAACTAACTAGAACATATAATACAATCCAGAACTATATTTCCTGGATGGTTAAATACCATCACTTGGAGTGATATTAGTGGAATAAAGAACTACTTTATTCAAGTCTGAACTTACTTATTTTACTGTTATTAATCCTGATGAGATTATAATGTTGATTAGAGACTGTATTAAGATCTCAGTCTAAAAACTTAACAACCAGATTATAACAAATCGTAAGATTCAACTCACTGCTTTTGCTCATTATATAAAAATTACTAAGAAATTGTTTGTGGGTGCTTTAGAAGTCTGATGTTGATATTTAATCTGCTTACATTAATGTTACCTTTGTTTAGGTACAAGCTAGGGACTGCTGTATTTGACATAATGTGAGACTGGTGTACTTATAAGTGATTACAAATTCTGCTCAGTACTTTTGTCAGATGCAGCCTCATTAATTGAGTTATTTCCATGTTCATTCACTGAGTCCTTTTCAACATACTTCATTTCAAATTACCGTGGTAGCAGTTCATTAATCTGCACTGATCTTGTTGTAACCTTGAATTCCATCATACCAAGTATTTACTGCAGTGGATTTAAATATATTTATTCCCAACTATTATACAATGTACATGTTAATAAATATAAAATTACATCAATTTTCATGAAAGACAAACTGCAGTTCTTGTGAGCACATGGAAAATGGTTGTGCTGGTCTTTAAAAATATCTTCTTGATATAATGAAAGGATTTAGAAACTGGCAAGACACATTATTATTATTATTATTGTGAAAGGTAATATTTTCCCCAAATCTGATTCACTTTCCATATCAAAAGGTATGTTTGGAAAAGAAGAAGAAAATCTTTGCAACTTGTCTACCCTGTTTGTTGGATCAAGTAACCATAACATAGTTTTCTCATGTCTTATCATTGTTCAGGTCAACTGATGCCACACTTATCTGAATTACTATTGACAAACCAATTCATTCCTAACACAGGCTCAGAAAAAGCCATAAACATGGTAGCTCATGTTCCATTGAATACTCATCACACTTCATACAGTTACAAGATCATAGCCTACACGATAAAGACTGCCCAACTATTCATGTACATTTAATTATTTTCCTTGAGAACAGAACTACTATTATTTTAGGAAACCACAACTGAAAATCCTCTGTATGCACCAAATTATGACTGGTTCCTAACCTGACAGTGCTTGTATATATTGCATTGATATAATAACAGATGTGTTGCAGCTGCAATGGTTTCTGCAGGTAGAACAGTTGCTCTAACTTGTTGGACACTTTGTGCTCACTGTGTGCGGTCTATTTACCTCTGTGATGTCTGTTTATAGTTGCCTACTGGCTGTTCTGCCTTTTTCTAGCCAGTAGATGTTTTTCCAGATTTTCTTATAATGTATTAAAATAATATTTGAATGTGTTATACAGTTTGTGTAAATATTTTTTTATCATTGATTGCTGCAGTAATTTTATTGTTACTGCACATTGTTGAAGATAAACCAATGGTGTAGGTATTGTACTATGTAGAAGTCTCTCATCAAGCAGGGACAGTTGTTGTTGATTGATATTAGAATATCTGTACAGTTAAGTCATTTTGCAGCCAGTTCAGTGTGAAGATCCCTCTTTATATAGACTCTTTGTGTTCAGACTGGTTGTCTGTATTTTATTCAGTATTTAAAGCATGAGCATCCTCTCACTATAAAGGTCATATTTTTGTTCTGGTACTTAAGGTGATCTTTCTATTGAGGTCATTATCATCCTTCACTCACTGTGTCTGTAACAGAAACTGTCGATAAAATATGCAATACCTTTAGTGCTTTAATATAATTATCAAGTTTACTTGTCAGCAATTCTGATTTATAATTATATATATATTATATATTCATACATTGTCCATCTTCATATCTGTGTCTGTAGTCAGGATGTTCTTAGCTAATTTTTCTTGGAGTGTATATTACCAGTAATATCCTGAAGCATTATACAGTCATGTACATTCTAGTTACTCAGGTTAAATACACCTACACATTTTCTGATAGTTACCAAAGCTCAAGGCTCTCTCACAGCATACATGTTCTCCCATTTTTTTCACAGTTCCAATTTTGTTTTCAATATGGTGAATGAAAAATTAATCAAATTGAAACCGTGCATGTGTGGAACATTCAGTGGATAATAAGCAGGTGTTCAACCTGTAAACAATAAGTGCTCTAATGCTTATTCATCATACTGGGTTTCAAGAATTACTCATATTGTAATGCAGATGTGTAATACTCTATGTGCTCTTTTTGTACTTATTGAGTGTTCTAACATTACTGCAAGGGACCTCCGTGGTCAAGTAGTTATCATCTCTGACTTGTATTCACTAGCCCCACACTGCTGTGAATTAAAATCTCAACCGGGATAAAATGTTATATATAAGGAATTTATCAAGCTAGCTTACAGAAGGTCAATGGTGTATACCTTGGGTCTGCCTCCTCTGCTAATACTGGAAAACACTATTCAAAAACTTTATCATGTAATAGGTGGAAGAAAATAATGTACACGATGTGGGGCTTGAACCCGTGACCTACTGCTTGTAAGTCAGATGCTCTACCAACTAAGCTGATTGGGCTTGTGAATATCCCAGCCAGCCAATATACCACACTGCTACAATCATACCCTTTGTATATATAAGAACTTGGTATAAAATTATCAAAGAATACCACAAATATTAATATCAGTGTAACACCAAAGTAACTTGTTGTATATTTTCAGGCTGTATGATATGTCTGGGAAGGTCTAATTATTTCCGATTTAACCATCCAAAAGAAGCCAGGCAGATGAAGGAAGCCATGCCAAACTGTCGTGTATCCTGCGCCCCTTTACAGTTACTTCAAGGTGAGAGTTTTTATAATTTATCAATCAGTTTGCTATGTTTTTTTTAGATTCATTGAAATCAATCTATTACTTGTAGGCTTTGGATTCTTATGTGAACCATAAAAATGGATTACTTGGTAACATAGCCAAATACAAGATACAGTTGGATTTTTGGGCCTTTTTGGAACATTCCCTTATTTACCTTGTCCATTGAAGTGCTGGCTTGTGATTTATCCAATGTTTCATATACTAGTCATCTAACACTATGATCAACTATTGGATGTCACCATTGTAAGCAACTGTAAATGACATCAGTGTCTGTGATCTATGTTAGCAGCTTACTGTCCAGGAATATAACTCCCATGTCCGAGTAACTGTCAGACAGTAGACTTCAAAATTATCCTTCTTAAAATTACAAATGTTACAAATACATGCTTTAGTGAAAGAAAACAAGATTTCAATCTTCCTTCAAAGCAGGGTTTATGGTTGTTTTATGTTAAAATGTACTTTGAAATTGATTAAAGGGAAAGAACTCTTACAGATTTATTGGTTTATTCTCAGGTGAGTTAATCACTGTGATGACTGATGGGAGAACACCATCTGTGTATTCACATTTATGATCTACTTGTTTATTTATTTATTTGATACTGTTGGTTAACAACCACATTTGTTTTTCATGGGGGCATATTATTTTGGCCTGTCTGTTTGTACCTCACTTTAACCTTGCCTATAAAAACAAAACTTCCACATACAGTCATCAAACTTCATATATTGGTTCCTCATGATAACCTCTACTGGACCAGTGCATTTTAAGGTCAGTAGGTTAAAGGTCAAGGTCATCCAGAGGGGGCATTGTATTTCATAAACACATCTTGTTCTTTATTTCATTGATAGTTGTGTTACAATCAGAGTCAATTACTTAAATACTTCATTAAAATTTCATTAAGAATATGGGACAATGAATCCTACAAGAACAATAGCATGTTCATGAAACAAATAAATAAGTTTTTGGTTTTGTTTATTTTGTTTGTATTTAATGTCTGTGATGTTTGTATTATAATACAACTCAAATAAATAGATATTTCAGTCAGATTTGATTAGAGAAACAAAGTGGATAAGAATTACAAGTGCTGTTGTGTGTTTAATTGGCTTTTATTCAGTTCATGAAAATATACAAACTAACATGGTAGTAAAATAGATATTGTTCCAGGAGAAATGGTAATTGTTGGATTAATTTTTTTCGCTGTTGACAAGTTGAGGATATCTTATTTTTGGAAGGTTGAAATTACTATACTGGACTGACTTTTTAAAAGCTAAGTGTTAGTGATTAATTGTTTTATGTTCTAGCTGAGAATAACATAATTAAGTTCTTAGTTATAATAAATGGACATAAAAAATGAATGGAAACTGTTTTATATTGCATTACATGTATCTTTGAGTGTTAGAGAAACTACTATTTTTATTGCCTCTCAAGGTCCATGTGTCTTGATTGCTTTTTGCTACATTCAAGTTTAAGTGTAAATCATAAACAAATCATGAAATGATCTCATTGTATGTTTTGCCATGAATTGATGGTGAAGAATGAGGGTAGATAACTCTCTAGTACAGATTTTCTCTGTCTTGGTCCATCAGGGCAAAAGGTAAATTCATTTTCTGGTTCATTTGTATACTGACTGTCTACAGGTTACTGTTAGCATGAAGAATTAATCATTATTTATATTTCGTCTGTCCAGTATATCAATTAGTGTCAATTACCAACACAATATCTAATGCTACTTTAGCCAATATATTCATTTTCTTGACTTGAAGATGTTTTTATTTTCACTGTGAAGAGTCTATGTAAAATGGAGGTAAGAATAGTGGCTGTCTTTGTTTGTAATTCTGTTATATTTCACTGTTGAATGGTGGATTTTATCTGTCATTGTATATAAAGAGTTGTTCATTGAATAATTGAGTTAGATATATGTTTACTATATAATAATCAGTATAAGAAGTATTTAGGTAAGGCACACACAAATCAGTTATTTGGTTATTATCACATACATGCTGTTGCTTATAACAAAACATTATTTTCTTCAGTTAAGATACACACAGTTAAGCTTATGCACCATTGGATACATAGCATAAGTTCCCTGGTATCAGAAAAAATAATACAGGAAACATTATCTCTTCTCCACCCACATTATATGAAAAGATAAGATGATAACTTTGACATACATTTGAATAAGATGCTGGATATTTGTTCTGAAGGTTACAGCCTCAGTCCACAGGAAGTAATTTCAATTTTACCTGACAATGGGGGATGTAGCCCCTTTTAATTACTATTACAGATACTAAAAATATTTTTTGAGGGGAGCTTAGCCCCCCCCCCCTCAGTCCCGTGGTTTCTACAGCCCTGCATATTTGAACAAATTAAAACATAAATTACTCATGGATTACCAATATGAATGCTCAAAATTATTTTCATATTAAGTAGATTTAGGGTTTGTTAAAAGGAAATCATTAGTAAATAGTTAATGCATGAAACACCATGTTGATGCTGAAGCACCATGGTGAAAATATTGATGATAAATACTTGTGTGATCATCATCCTGAATTAGAGACAGAGGCTACATCAGCATTATAGAGACATAGTGTTCATTTCATAAGCATACATTAGCTCAGGTAGGAAATGTTTTATTGTTAAAATTTTGTTATTTCGCCTCTTATTTGTAAATGAAGTGTTGTTTCATATTTGATATTTGGTGGGATCTATTTCCAGCTAATAAAAGCTACTGTCACAACTGTTATATGTTTATGAAATGGGCCACTCAGGTTAAATTACAACAATTAATTAAGCATTATATTTTTGCCCTTAATTGAAGACAAGCTGGAATGAAACAATCTATATCTTGTTAGACAGGTTTGACTGCATGTAGGTATTCAATATTCATTTTACAAGAAAACTAGGACCTCAATTTGTTTTCTGTAGGTACAATGTGTCTCCTAGGTTTGTTTTTTATTTCATGTTTTAAAAGCATGATGACTGTCGGCAGACATATGTGTAACTGAATGTATTACAATATTTCTGTATGTAAATTTGTGCTTACAGCATGTTACATACAAATTATTTCTTGTTTAACTTTAGATAAAACATTCTTTGAACAAAAAAAACATCCATATAAGGTAATCTTTGCTAGGTTTTTATGCTATGGTTAATGGTAGAAAAGAAATATTAAATATTCTTTCTACAGGTTATCATTTTTAACCAGAGTTAGAGTTTTTAATGAGGCTTAATGGTTTTATCATACGTTTAAAAATATTCCTTTTGTTTATGAAAAATAAATGTATAATCAGAAATTCAAAATGCAGAATCAAAATGAAACACCATAATTTGTATGCAAAAAAAAATCTTTTTACTACACAGGCTACATAGACACAGGTAAATTATTATGACAGACACCTACCCACTCATCACCACATGAAAGTTCAGAACTTGTTAAAACCACAAAACAATAAACCTACAAACAGGGTGAACCTACTCCTCCAACATTCACACAGAGTGAACCTACTCCTCCAACATTCACAATGCAGTTCAAAAAAACAAATTACTGAAAGTAATCATGGAAACTTTCCAAAGAACCATAAACAAGAGATCTACATGTTTAAACAATGGCTTACAACTCCTACTAACAGCCAGGCAACAAATACTAAAAATACTAAAAACAAAAAAAATACAGTACTATATTGATAAAAAATACAGCACTATATTGATAAAAAATACAGTACTGTGTTGATGGTGACTGACTGACATCAGTCAAATACATGACATACATTAGATACAGCTAATTCACTTCCTCGGGCAATTTGCATCATAACAGCCCATTATTCTATCCTTGGGCGTTGATGGGAAAACTTCACAGATAAATTATTATAATCATACTGCATGATCATACTGTATTCATGAAATAGATGTTGTAACGAGTTACTTTGTAAGCTGTGCGTAAATTTGTAATTCAAATGTGAGAACCATTATTTGTATACTGAACAAACAGTTTGGGATTTTTTTACCTATAATGAACAGGGCTTATTGTCTTTATTTGATAGAATTCATCCTAAATTAATAATAAAACAAAACATGGATCTGGTTGCATCCAGTTGCAGTTTTACCACTACAATCATCATGCTTTTAATATGGTTCATTATATGTTTGTACCAGATTTGAACAAAAATGGTGCATGAAGTAAGTCTGTTTTCTGTATATTTCAGAATAACTCCAGAACTTGTGTATTTTGTTTTACCAAATGATATGTACCCTTTTTGAAATCAATTGAATCTTTGTCACATTTTACTTGTCCATGTGTAAGCTTGTCTTTGTAATAGGTGAAGGAAAAATAATGTACCTGATAGGTGGCTTAAACCCGTGACCTGCTTGTTAATATTGCAGCCAATTTATGAATACATATACTACACACCATACTTCTACATCTTATTAAAACTTGATATGGCCTCAAGACAATGTTTAAGAATCATGTCTATGTTGGTATTTTCAGTGCATCTTTTACAGAAACTCAATTCCTCAACCTGCTCAAACACACACATAATTATAATGCTCTGTGAGCTTTACTTCAACTCATGATTTTCAAGCACCAATTGAATCACCACTAGTGTGCTAGTGCTAAGATTTACCTGGAGGGAGAGCAAAAAACCTCCAGTGAATTATTTTCCTGAGATTTTTTTTATAACAATAGATTTTCATCATTGTGTCAGACAAGAGCAGACTCTGTTATCACAGGCTACTTGGCTTACCATGATATCAAGATGTCTGCTGAAAGTTGAGCTTTTTGTTCCCTGAGCTATATAATGATGGGTGGGGGTCAAGTTTAGTGGATTAATTAGCAACAGTACTCTGCTGTCTTATGTTATGAAGTAGACATCCGTCCAGCCTCTCTGTAACTCTTTTAACCTGTTTACATGTTTAAGTGTTTTGATTTTGTTACTTTAAATTATTAGAGCAAACCACATAAAATATTGCACTAGCCTATTTTAATCATGACATATATATTATATTATCACAATATCAAACTATAGTGAATGCACTTGTATTCGTGCACATGAAATTCCATGGTTAAATGAAAACATGCATATTTATGCACAAGAAGCATGCTACCCCAAAATAATGTTTTTACAGTATATCAAATATAACTTCGGGCGTGTATTGCCCAGCTTTGCAGTACTTCTGTCTAGTTTGACCTAATCTTATATTAAAAGCTGGTAGTGATGATTTTAAAGATGAAAAATGAATTCTTAAAGTAGATTTCTTTTATATCCTTGGTAACTGTAGTATTGTATAAAACGATGGGGAGGGGCTCTTTTAATGCTGACTGTATAATGTGTTGTGACATTTAAAAAATATTTTCTTAGGCAAGCTGATAAAACTTGCACATCCTTATACATGTACATAATAGTTCTCTATTACTAAAATGCATTCAATTTGTGTAATTCAAAATTTTGGATGCTAATTCTTATTAATTACAGTCAAATGTAATTAAAATCAGTTGAGAAATGAATGTATTGTGTATTAATTATGGCATATGTATTATGCTTTCATCAACATCCAACTACTAGTTAAGCACTATCTGCACCAGGTAGTCCTAATTGGCAATCTATTTATCCCAGTCTGGTTCCACCATATTAACCTTCTCATGGAAGAAGATAACTGGACCCCTAATTAACAGCTGTATGCCCATTATGACTATTTTATGGTAAATTTGTTTTAAGGCCAAGTTTTTATTAAGAGCCCTGTTGCTAAATTTATCACAAGGCTTAACCCCCGCAGCATCATCCAATCAGCTTCTGTTATCTAGGAATCTCCCTGTCTCTCAGCTGGGTGACTCTACATCAGTGCTTGCAGTGAAATTCTTGTACATTTACACTCTGCATTTTACCTGCATTGAAACTTTCTTGTATTCTTCACAACCTTATATTGTGTTTGACTGGAATTAAAGTGAAATGCTGGATTGATTGATTTGACAATAAAACCAGCACAATGGGGTCCAAGTTTAATTATGGATACTCTCGCTATATTCCAAGGTTTGTCTTATAAAAAACTGGTGTTTTCTCGTGTGTCACTAACTCTTTGCTAACAACTGAGCTTGCTGATTGTACCTGGCTGGTATGAATGTGAAATCTGTGCTTACTTATCTGGTGTAAGTTGAGGTCACTCTTTTGTTATGGCATGATAAATGTTGAATACTGGCTTTCATCTTCTTGGTGCTTATTTCATGATGTCCAAATAATCTGGTTCAAAATTATGGAGTACAATGATCTATGATATTTTTTTGAAGAGTTTGTTTGTTGATGTATGATATGCATTCAGTGACCTAAGAGCAATGTAATCTTGCGAAAGTCTTGAAGTTGATAAATGTTTAACTGACTTTAAAATAACAACATGCATAATTTACTTTAATGAACATTTAATTCACAGTCTCTTCATTGTAAAAAATATAATTGTTGTTTGTCAATGTTGAAAGGTTCATTCAGGATGGATATCTTTGAACTAAAATACAATGTTGTTGCTACTTTCTATGGAATCTATTCTGTTCTGTGAAAGCATTAATTATGATACCCCCACTAAAATAGTGGAAGCCATATATGGCAGGAGTCACTTTGTTTGTCTGTCCGTCGGTCTGTCCACAATCGGCTGTATAGCTCAAGTCAAAGAAATGTTCTGTTCTGTAACTTTGTCTTTCATTGGAGGATTTTGAAATAACTTGCCACAATTTTAAACACCACTGGACGATGTGTCTTGTGCAACTTCCATAGCTGTTGCTCCAAGGTCAAGGTCACACTTAGAGTTTGAAGGTTATAATTTTGGTCTTTTTGGTGTGTCCGCTCCATATCTTTGTCATTCATTGGAGGATTTTGAAAATAATTACCACAGAATTAATGTCAGCCACCACTAGACAATGTGTCACGCTCAAGTTCCATAGCTGTAACGGTCTATGCAGCAAGTGGGGATATTTTCTAGTTCAGTCTTGTGGAAACTTTTGTACTTACTGATTTATTTAAACATATATGCTGATCATGCTATTTTGTTTTATAGTTAATAGTGAACTCTTCTTACGTTGATTTTAGACTGTAACAGGTTGTTGACAGTTTAATGTCCAGCCATATGAATTGTACATCTAAACATAATAAGCCAAAGATTTCCAATAACTATTCAGAATCAAGTGAACAAGGTATTCTATTCCATTGTTGAACCATTGCCAATTAACTGAAGATTTAAAACTTGGAACCATATAAAGCTTGTACAATAATGTTCAACTATATATTGTTCTTAGTCAGTACTTTTTAACATCCAAACAGTCAAATGACCTACTATTAAACACTTTAAGAGTTAGCTGATTACTAACTGGGGGTCAATTACCATGTAATAGATATTTTATTGATAGATTATTATCAATCTATTAGTTGGACAAATTTATTCTGAAAACTGAGCTTTTATGTAAATAATGAGCTCTACAAGTGAGTCTGTTATTGAACTGTGTGATCAAAGGACAGAAAACTACATGTTAAGTTAATTAGATTAGTAAAGATTGGGTAGTAATTGGATAATGAGCTTCTGTAAGGTCTGGTATAGGTGTTACTGATTATATCCCTATATTCTTGACCATGGGTGGAATTTCTCATTCTATTGACCAAGGATGATGGAATAATTATATTCTTATCATTTTGATCAAAGGCGATGTTACTATTTTATATAAAATTTTATTCTAACATGATAGAGTATGTTCTCCTGGATTTATCTTAAACTTTGTTTAGACTAGGGAAAGTTTCTGTTATTTATAACTGTTTTGAATTAGAAGCTAAGAACAGATTGTACTGTGAAACTGAAATTTCTGGGCCATTTATTCTGGCAGTACAATTAGTTTAATTGCCAAAAATTCTGAAATTTAGTTGAAACAGACATTCATTTTCTTGTAACAGGCCATCATGAGCATACAGAAAAACTATATATATTACACAATGCCTCTGTGACCTTTGACGTACTGACCTGAAAATGTACAGACAATGTCATGAGGAACCAACATAATATGAAGTTTGATAAGGCACAGCATAAAAACTAGTCTTAAAATATTTGACATACTGAAATATATTTTCTTACAATAAGAATCATGTGATCAAGGGAGATTATGTAATTAAAAGTGTTAAGAATGGAAACCAATGGTTAGCAAAAATAAAAAAGAATTGCCAGCTATGTTGAGAAAAGATAACAGCTTACCCAAGCAGGATAAACATATTATCAAATAGATAAATGCAGAAAATTATTAGATTGAAGCATTAAGTGGAGTAACTCATCTATATGATGTAGGTAATGTTGAAGATATGCAGCCTCTGGCTCTTAGTAATACAGATGAACATATTGTGCAAGCAGTAAATATAATTCTGTATGCAAACTCACCTAAGTTGTATAATTATCATGCAATTATACAGAACACGAAACATACACTTTGTCTTTATATTTCCACGAGTACAGAATGATGGTATATAGTAAATGAAGTTCCAGATTTTTCTCAATGATGAAGTAATGATTACATGAGCTGGTATGTTGTACTGCTATAATGGATATTCAATGATATGCTTTTCTTGTCCAAGATACATAAAAATGTATGTCTTCCTTGGCATTGGAAAGACAAAATAAAATATATTTTTTTAAAATGTAACTGTTAATTGTATTCTCATATTGTTCCCTAATTGTAGCACTTGTGGTGGAGTAGATCATCAGACTTTTGTCTACTCTTTAGAGCTTAGAGGGATCATACTATACCTATAAATTGTTATTTTAGTTTCAAATCTTTGAATTATTCGTAAATTGTATTATAATGTGTATTGAGTACCTGTGTGACATTCTTTTCTGTAACAACTAGAAATGTTCTGCTGTATGTCAACAAATTAAGATTGAATTAAGTCTCTCACTGTTTGATGGGTCTGCAATTGCAATTGTGACAAGTTGGCTGAAAAATATTATTTGAAGATTTTTGTCCTTCATTTGTGACTCAATCTTGGAAATATCAGTTAAATGTGAAAGCATAGGTTTTAACTTGTTGTAATCAATATGATCCATCAGAGGTCATTAATGTGAACAATTTATGTTACTGAAACATTATTTGACAATTTGAATGAAACTCAGCACACAATTAAGATTACATGCATGGTGGAAGGTTATTTAAGGTCATTTCTCTGTTGTATTTTATTTAATACCAGGATTACTGGGGAACAAGTTAGCATATTCTTTCATCACCTGATTGTGTATAATCTCCACCCTTCAGTCACATTTCTCAAGATACATTCACAAATTTAAGATTGATGATAAATTATTTCTGTGGAAACCTTGAAGCCTGGTAATAGGTTAGATAATATATCAGATAATGTTTATATTACACCAGTGATTATCTTACAGGAATGTGATTAGAACCAGAGATTATAGTAGGTGATAATTACCACCAAATCATCTTAGTGTATGTGTTGTTTTCTATGTACACCACTCTACTGTTAATTATTGTTGTTAACACTATGCCTGCTGATTGCAGGCTCACTATCTGTAATTATTTCTGACTCAGCTCTAATAAAAATCTTGTTTTTAATTACATTCTTTGGACAAATTGTGCAACTTTTACATTGACTGTGTAGACTATCTATAGAATTTGTTACACTAATCATCTTTGATTTTGAATTAAGTTCATTATTTAATTTGAGTTCCATCTCGGATGATTCCGATATAAGCTTTAAGTCTTACTTGTAGCTAATTACTTACACTACAGCTTACCGGGTAGTTTCATTTAGTGCTGGAGAAGATGCTGCTTGTGTGCCCACATACAATAGACCAATAATAGTAGCCACATACAGTAGACCAATAACAGTAGCCACATGCATCAGACCAATAACAGTTGCCACATACAGTAGACCAATAACAGTAGCCACATGCAATAGACCAATAAAAGTACCACATACAATAGACCAATAACAGAAGCCACATACAGTAGATCAATAACAGTACCACATACAATAGACCAATAATAGTAGCAACATACAGTAGACAAATAACAGTACAACATGCAATAGGATTAAAGTACCAATAACAGTAACCACATCCAATAGGATTAGAGTACCAATAACAGTAACCACATCCAATAGGATTAGAGTACCTATAACAGTAAACGCATCCAATAGGATTAGAGTACCTATAACAGTAACCGCATCCAATAGGATTAGAGTACCTATAACAGTAAACGCATCCAATAGGATTAGAGTACCTATAACAGTAAACGCATCCAATAGGATTAGAGTACCTATAACAGTAACCGCATCCAATAGGATTAGAGTACCTATAACAGTAACCGCATCCAATAGGATTAGAGTACCTATAACAGTAACCGCATCCAATAGGATTAGAGTACCTATAACAGTAACCACATCCAATAGGATTAGAGTACCTATAACAGTAACCACATCCAATAGGATTAGAGTACCTATAACAGTAACCACATCCAATAGGATTAGAGTACCTATAACAGTAAACGCATCCAATAGGATTAGAGTACCTATAACGGTAACCACATCCAGTAGGATTAGAGTACCTATAACAGTAACCACATCCAGTAGGATTAGAGTACCTATAACGGTAACCACATCCAGTAGGATTAGAGTACCTATAACAGTAACCACATCCAATAGGATTAGAGTACCTATAACAGTAAACGCATCCAATAGGATTAGAGTACCTATAACAGTAAACGCATCCAATAGGATTAGAGTACCTATAACAGTAACCGCATCCAATAGGATTAGAGTACCTATAACAGTAAACGCATCCAATAGGATTAGAGTACCTATAACAGTAAACGCATCCAATAGGATTAGAGTACCTATAACAGTAACCGCATCCAATAGGATTAGAGTACCTATAACAGTAAACACATCCAATAGGATTAGAGTACCTATAACAGTAAACGCATCCAATAGGATTAGAGTACCAATTACAGTACAATGATCGTACAAAAGTTAAAGCCACATACAAGAGGCTCTGAGTACCTATCGTAGTAGCCGCTTACAATTGACATTGAGTACCAATAACAGTTGCCACTAACAATAGGCTTAGAGTACCAATAAATGTTGCGACTTACTATAGACAATACGATAGGCTTAGCTATTACTGTATAGCCACATGCAATAGGCTTAGATTACCAATGATAGTAGCCACATACATTTGACTTAAAGTGCCAGTACCTGTAGCCACATACAATATGCTTTGCATACCAAGAACAGTAACTTAGAGTACTAATGGCCACAAACAATAGGCTTAGAGTGCCATTAACAGTAGCCATATACAATAGACTTAGAGTGCCATTAACAGTAGCCATATACAATAGGCTTAAAGTGCCAGTAACAGAAGTCACATACAATAGGCTTAGAGTGCCATTAACAGTAGCCACATACAATAGACTTAGAGTACCATTAACAGTAGCCACATACAATAGACTTAGAGTACCATTAACAGTGTAGCCACATACAATAGACTTAGAGTACCATTAACAGTAGCCACATACAATAGACTTAGAGTACCATTAACAGTAGCCACATACAATAGACTTAGAGTACCATTAACAGTATAGCCACATACAATAGACTTAGAGTACCATTAACAGTATAGCCACATACAATAGACTTAGAGTACCATTAACAGTAGCCACATACAATAGACTTAGAGTACCATTAACAGTATAGCCACATACAATAGACTTAGAGTACCATTAACAGTAGCCACATACAATAGACTTAGAGTACCATTAACAGTATAGCCACATACAATAGACTTAGAGTACCATTAACAGTAGCCACATACAATAGACTTAGAGTACCATTAACAGTAGCCACATACAATAGGCTTAGAGTACCATTAACAGTATAGCCACATACAATAGACTTAGAGTACCATTAACAGTAGCCACATACAATAGGCTTAAAGTACCATTAACAGTAGCCACATACAATAGACTTAGAGTACCATTAACAGTATAGCCACATACAATAGACTTAGAGTACCATTAACAGTAGCCACATACAATAGACTTAGAGTACCATTAACAGTAGCCACATACAATAGGCTTAGAGTACCATTAACAGTATAGCCACATACAATAGACTTAGAGTACCATTAACAGTATAGCCACATACAATACAATTATTATGCTGAGAGAATCATCAGAACTGTCTAAATCCATTGTTTTCACATGATGTATCTAATATCTAAGATGTATTTAAGTAAAAGTTTTTGCTTTTTGCTGGTCATCTTAATATTGACTTTTTTGTTGCTTTTAGACACTTGCTATTTACACAGATATTAAGACATATTTGAGAACAAGTATATTACTATACAGTATGGGTATGAGGGCAGATATTTATATAAATACGACACCATGGTAATCTGTCTCAGTATGTAAAGAACTGAAGCAGAACTTTTTTTATTATTACCAGGTATACACCACAGGCCTCGTTACCATGAACATACTTATCATGGTTTAGTTTTTGGATTAAATGTTTTTTTTAGAGTTGACTAATTTATATACAAAGTGACAGCTAATGTTGCATTGTATATCATATTAATGTAATAGTAACAAATAGTCTGTCATAGTGTTATGGTAGTTTTCTCATAAGATTGATGAAAACTGAAGATCTGAATTCTTTTACTCTTCAGTTTAAGGAGGGCGGAATGGTTGGTTAACACTTAAATTCAGTTTTGTTCACTGTACCAATTGAGTAGCATTTGTGTTATTTCTAAGGAGACTAAATCCTGTGACTAAATTCTATTGATTTCTTGGATTTTTGTGTGAAAAGTATTGAATGTGTTGTGAGCTTAGGCTATATTAAGTTATAGTGCATGTTGGAATATGCAAAAATTATACTTCTACAGTAAAGTGAAGGTTTCCATAGTTATAGTGTATGTATAATGTGACCTTACATGTTGGACTTACACAATATCTATGTACAGTGGTCAACATTTTTTAAAAAGAGTAATTTCTTTAAAGTTCATTTCAGTTTAAGTTTTAATTTTCTTATTTGGAGTATAGTTTATTTTTCCATACAATTTTGTATTACTTTCTTTATAGATGTACAACTCTCAATATCATTTGTATTTACCTTATGTGAACTCAGTGATACATGTTTGTTGTATAGGTATTTTACATAACATATAACATACATATTGTGATGTAACATACATAATCGTAACGCCTGTTTATAACATGGATATTATCAATAGGAAATAGATGATTAACAAAATGATAAACTTTTAATGTAACAAACTCTGTGATGCCTTGATGGAGTTTTTATAGAAAGATTAAGTGATTAAAAGTCATTGTTTAATGATAAAGTGAGTATTTTTTCTATGAACTGAACAATGTATTTCAGACAATATATTTTGTTAATTGCATCAAAATTTTAAAAAGAATATAAAAATCTCACCTTTGGTTTATTTTTATAACATTAAAGCTTACTTTAGGAACTACGTCAATATTAAGAGCACCTGGTCATTAAGATGGCAGATTTTTGAATGCTTAATGTTACATTGGCTCAGTACATGAACATGATATGAAGACCAACTCATTAGCAAGATTATCTTAATATCTATCATTTCAGTGATGGCTTGGATGAAGTTTTTCCTGTCCCTGAGTTTAATTAATTCAGTTTTGTAGGATCTTCATATAAAACTTCCTCTAGTTTTCTTGTAATTTGAATATTTTGCATACTAATTATGATAATAGGATTGAAATATGTCAAGTCAAACTGTTTCAAATAGCATGACATACATCTTTTTAAAATTCACTTGTATGTAGATCAAGGCACTGAAAGCATAGAAACTGTTTGGTGTCTGAAACCCTATCTGTCATATATCCTGTGTATCAATTGTATCAAGTCAGTGAAATAATCAGGGACCTATAAATTGTCATGCTTTATTAAAATAAAGGACAATTTATGTCCAGTCTCCCAAATGAATTTACATACATTGTAATTTAAAATATTATTTTATAATTTAGTAATAATTATTGTTCCTTGGCAGAAATGTTTTCTTTCTGTTGTCAGTGATAATAGATGTCTATTTAATAAATTGATAGATTAAGTTTGCTGATTGTATAGGATGAACTTTATTCAAGTACATCATTCATTGCTGTTCTTGTAATTCCACAAAATATTTGAAATTGAGATTGAGTGAAAATAAGTGCCAACATGTGCATGTAACTTATATGCACAATTTAGATAAACAGAGATTATTTTGATAAATTTTAGAAAATTGATGAAATGTTTGGCACAAGTTCTTGACATTTTTGTACTTTGCATTTTTGCACATAATTCAAATCTAATTTAAATCTTCTTGTCAGTTGACCTTCTTCATGGAAGTCAGTGATTGATAAGCCATTGTTTGACAGAACAAACTTGTAATGGTCTTCTTCCATCTGTAATTAGTTTGTCATTTATTTAAAAGTTGTGTTTGGATTTCTGTCAAATATCTGTGGATTAGTGTAACTGTAAAATCTAAGGAACATAAGTTGAGTTCAAAATGCTTTCATGCATAAGGTCATGAGTTGTTTATTCAAATTCTAGGCCATACAATTTATTGATAATGTAACATAGTAAAGGTAACATTAAATATCTAAATTCAGGTCTGTTCAACTAACTTCTAAGAGAGTCCTCAAACTGCACTTAGTATTTCTGGCCCTTATATGTTTAGAATTTTTTCCAGTTGTGTTACAATGTGCCTGACTGTGTAGACTCCTTACTTGCACATTTGTTTTCTTCCAGTAAAGCTATATTCATGACAGATTTGTCAAAAAACACATACATTGTTCTACTGCTCGGATTTAGCTTGTGAGGAGGCAGGTTTCATTAATGCCTCCAGGAAACATTGCTTTGCTTCTCTGTGATGTCATACCTGTGGGGTGAATTGTCCTACCTGTGGGAACCATGTGCTTGAATACCTCACATGTCTCATGCCATTGATAATGTTGGTACCTCATTACTCTACCACACATTCCAACTGAAGACAATAATATAACAAATAATGATTTTTGTTCTGAAAGAAGTGAATATAATTATATGTCTCCCCCCCCCCCCCCCCCTCGCCACCATTAGGATGAATTGTAATAGTATAAAAACACTGATACATTAGCTCTTGCTGTTGTCTGTTTAACAATTTATGGGTCTAAATGTTGTTTTATATCATGATGGAGGACACATAAATGGCATAAAAATGCATTACTGAGAACAGAATGAAGTTTGGTGTAAGCTACTATTTAATTTGTTGTCATGATCGTTATACTATTGTATCTTTGGGTGAAACAAACTTTGTTATAAGAAAGGTAAAGGTTTTGTTTATTATAGTGTCACCCCTATGTCAAGAAATATTTCATAGATTTGTTTCATATTTTACATGAAGGTGTATAATAATAAAATACAGGTCAAGTTATATTTTGGTTAAAATCCAAACATTATCATGGGAGATATAGCCCCTTTTTTACTTAGTTCTCTGTGGGGGTATTCATGTCTTCCGAACACATTTCTAGTTTTGTCTGTGAAGCTAAATACCAAAACTGTTGATAAGTCTGTGATAAGTCTGTGATAAGTACCTCCAGTTCTTTGATTGTTCTTTTGTTTCAACCTGCTTGATAATGGTGTTATGTTAGTATTACCTCACATCTGTTGTCGTACAAACATTGATCTTATCTTGGAATGTTTTTACTGTAGGATTGTTCCAAGCTGTCTCGGAGCTCTAATGCACTTTGACTTACAATTTCTCTCTCTCTCTGATTGTTTTTCACCTGATCCTATTTAGCTGAGGCATAAAAAAGTTCTTAGTTTCCACTGTCCCTCTGTCCCAATTCTTGTCTGCTGACCCTTGATGATTTTTCAGTCTTTGTCATTTTTTTCCTGCCATTATTTTTATGCTCTTCTGACCAATATCTCTGAATCAAAAAAATATATTTCTGCCAATCTTCAGACCCTATATTGTTTGGGATGATAGCGGAAACCAGGAATTTGTTGGGGTTTTTGGCCTAAGCAAGAAGTTGGTGAGATAATTGGATGGGTACAAATCCTTCCATTATATCTGACACTTCATTATAATCAAAAGCTGGAAGATGTTCAGAGGTCTGGGATCTTACCAAACCAGAGTCACATTGAACCTCTACATCCTGTGAATCATTGTTGTGATACGTTTAATAGTCTAAATGTGGAGTCAGGCATCAGACTGTGTCTGGGTAGACTGGTATCTTGGCAAAAACTTGGGTTGATGATAACATCTTGTTTCTTAATACATTTGTAAGAAATAATTACTACGAATGCAACAATCATCCTCAATATTCTTTTCTTGTTCAGGAAAGCTTGTGCCGGCTGCTTTTAGATTGTGGTTACATTTGTATTATTAAATTGTAATCTTCTCCTGATATTAAAGTTATTGTTTTGTGTATTTACATACTTAAATTAACATCAGTTTGAACATAGTTTATTTGATGTGTGTATAAATAATTTCAAAGGTGTTCAAAGGACTAATTTTGCTTTCATATTATACTCAGTGACATTGTCTAAATATATAAATGGAAGATAAAAACATTATGACTTATTTATGGTACAGACATCAGAGTGACTTATAGTTATGGATAACTTACACAAGGAAAATTTAACATTTTCCAATTAGAGAGTTAAAAGGTTTCTGTTTTTACAAACGTCTCGATTTGTTACATCAAACCAGGTAACTGACTCTTCAAAATGAAGTTAGAAAATTACTGACATTAATGCTTTGTCACTTCTCTGTTTAAAGATGGAAAGAGAGATTTTTTTATTCTTTCATGAAATTTGACACTTTAAGTTTAGTTTTAGCTTCTAATTTCAATTTTATTTGTTTAATTGTGATAAATTGAATAGAATACAACAATGAAGTAATTATAAGATATAACTCTTCCCTCTGGAGGTACATTCTTGTGGTTAATTTATACCTTTTATTTTGATTCCACTCAAGTTTGTTATGTTTACAGTTCCTGGTACATTTGTCAGGTTTATATTCTGTATTTCTATGTTTACAAGTCTGACATCTAGTGGACGGGTTCACATCATTGTAATTCTCTTAGTAGTTGTTCTAGTGTACTTATCTTTAATTTGTACACAAATAGGACTTAGAAGTGAGCAATGGTTGATGATGATTCTATATTTCTTAGAGCGACACAGTGACTTAGTGAAGGAAGCTTAATAAACATAACTCTTGTTGTGTCAAAATAAAGAGAGACAACTCTTGGCATGCCTTACTAAAGGTAGACAACTCTTGACAGATACAATAATTCAGATGATAGTTTTGGCAAGTAAAAATAAGAGATAAACAAACTTGCTGTAGGGAACTTTATGAATTATATGAACATTTTGGCAATCCTTGGGGATAAATTCAAAATTGGATAATGTTGGCAGTGTACAAACTCTTGTATTGTAACTGATGCAATTTTGAACTGTGTTAAAGGATTCCTGGCTGGATCAAGTGTTTATGTTTTGTCTGTGTGCAGGAATTTTTATATAAACTATGGATATAAGAAGAACTAAACTAAAAATGAGATACAGCCTGCCTGTCAGTAAGTAGAACATTATGTACATTTAATTATGTTATAAACTTTATGTGTGACATTATTAAATTTCAGGTCATCCAATACCAAAGATGTGTCATTGATATATTTTATAGGGAACTGTTTGTATCTTCTGTAAATGTCCAAATCCTAGTGTATTGTTTCTGTATTCTTATGGAATTGGACTGTAGAATCTGATCTATCATGTTTTTTTCAGCAAGATTACACTGATGAGATCATTATGATCCAATTATATACTGTTGTTCTGAAAAGTTAGTCTCAGAGTGCAAGTGGTCTCATAATATAGAAGCATTTTCTCAAAGAAGTTTAACTGTAGTTACCATACTGTATACTGTAATATAGGTAGATAATTATATAGGTAGAGCCTGGATTGAACTTCTGTGATTGACCCCAACATTATGAATGATATGTCACTGTCTGTAAAACTTCACCACCATTCTACCAGCACGCCTGGGTATCTCTGAAGATAATTTAGAAAACTATGATGAATCATTTAAAGATAAATTGATCGTTTACTGGAGGAAATCAACTATGAAACTTCACAATTAATCTGAACTATTTAACAGCCAACAGCAGGTGTTGATTGTAATGGTTTGGACTAATATGATCATATGATTGACAAGTACTTTTGGACTGGATTCATGGGTAATTGAATTATGAGGGAGCCTGGTGTATGTATATTGTTTATACAGGTGTTATTTGTACATGTAAGTCTTATATGCAAGGTGTTTTTTCCAATTAATATATTGGGAAAATGTATGAAATGGAGATTTTTCATCAGAAATATTTTTGAAAAGGGAATTTTTGCATTCATTTCTATGACAATGACCAAATTGTGGTCAGATACTTGTATATCAAGTGTCAATTCAGTTTGTAGTCTGGAATATAAAATAGAAATACTGTTTAGTAATTTCCAGACCATTTTACTTACTTCTGTTCATTTGGAAAATTCTGACTACAAAAGCAGTTTCATAAAGATCGAGCCATCTACTCTCTGGAAACTGAATGATAGTTCTACATCTGCCATGCAATTGTTAAACTAGTTCCTGTTCCATGTTGCAGTACAGGTCTATATGAGTTCAGTTTCAGTGAGTAGCCTTCAGTACTTTGATTCAGCTTGTTACCAGAACAGAGTAGAACATAATTTTGTGAGATTCTCAGTCCCACTCATTAACAATGTTCTCAAACAGCCAGAAAAATCATTTTTCATTTCTTGGCACTTACCTTCACATTTACTTCACATAATTTATTATATCACTAAAATATTTGACAACCATAAATCTGGTAATTTTGATAAAATATGTTAATTACGTCATACAGTTGGTTTTTAAACAATAATAAGACTGGAGATTATATCAATTTTCTTGTTAGATAGATTTTGTTGGTTAAATTACACTGATGGAAGGATAAGTTTGATATCAACTCAACTGTAAAGATTTATCTCAATCAATTGTTAACAAATTCTTTGTTTTTTTTTCAAACATCCTTAAATAAATGTTCACTCCTACTGATTTGTGTACTTATGGTTAATAACATAAGCATCAAGAGTTGAGGAAGAATATTTATGTCATAATTTCGCCATGTCATTAACTGCTTGTTGTGTTTTAGTTTTTTGTGAAATTATTTAGACTTGGAATCTCATGATGAGTTTGTATGATGCGGAAATGTTAGAATTTCTGGAATCAAATTCTTTTTGCATGTAGATTGATTTAAGACCACAGTGAAGTGTCTCAGGTCCTCGGTTGAAGTTGAGATTTATAAAATAACATAACAACAAGTTATACTAATAGTGGCATTATGGGACATTCTCTTACTTACAACATGAAAAATCAAAGGAACTTAAAAGAAAGGTACACATAGAACATTTTTGGCTTGAAAAAGGGGACAATGGTCATATTGTATTCTGTTTTATCTGTGTGTGTCTCTTTTACTTCCTGTCCTCATAATCATATGCCCCTTTGAATAAAGTTCATAAATCATGACCTTTTCTTGAACTATTCCTGAGTAGTTCATAAATAGTTCATGAAGTATGCATAATTATTTAACAGGGAGGAAGAGCTTTCTAATGGTTCTTGCAATTTCAGTAAAACTTTACATAATATGTTTACTAAGTTCTAATGGTGATTGAGTGAGTGAGTTTGTCTACAATTTCTTCTGCCGTTATATCTCCTACATTTTTCAAGGGATTTCGACCAAATTTTCACAGAACTATTGTCACCAAGTACCCCAGCATATATTCAGGTTTTGTGATTTGCTAATTTTGGTTAGAATTATTGCCCTTTGTTTATTTTGCACTTGTGTAATATAGAGAAATACTCTGCAGTTTGCATCTCCTCTTTTATGAAACTGTACTGTCACCAAGTTCCTATTCACATATTATCAGGGTGTTTCTGGCAGAATTATGGCCCTTAATTTTGTTAATCTTCTTTTGCTCTTTGTTTTAGCTGAAAAGGTTACATTTACTATTCATAGAATGACACTATTCTCTCCATGTCTGGGCAAGTATCACTGATGTTTCAAGTATCAGTGATATTTCAAGTTCATTCATTGATTATGATAAAGAAGCCTTATACTTGGAACTTGTCTTGTAGGCTAAGATATTCTACCATGGCTTTGACCTTAATTACATTCCACAGACAGATGCCGGTTATTAAATGTCATCATGCATTAACTGATTCAGTGTAATTACATCATAACGGTTCCTGTTATAGTTTTTATTGCTTTAACTTTAGACAGTCATACCCTTTGATGTACATATAAATATAATCTTCATACATTTATGTGTTTTTGTCCTAAATTCAATGATACAATGATAATACATTGGTTTAAACCAAATAGTATAGAATTTAGGTATGGTGAAAGTATGGTTGTTTGTTGAGAACTTTATTCTTCATACAGAATCTACTATAGGATGTTGATGTCAAGACCTGACCTTTTGGACAAGAAATATTGAGATGGCCAACCAAGTAGCATTTAAATGGAAATATTTAAAATGATAAATGGTTGATATTTGGTAGTTGTAATAATTTTAAATTGGTTGCTATGTGAGGTTTCAAGGTGCAGTCATGGTCCAGTGATTAGTATGCTGGATTTGTCACCCAGACAGGTATAATCCTTCCATGAAAACTGGACAATTAAATGTTCCATGAGGACTGGTTTGTATACCGTCCAGAAAAACTTGTTAGGTAAATTGTCCACCGTATGTAACTGAAAATTTGTTGAAAAAAAAAAAGATGTTTAACCCAAAATAGATAAAGTGTGGTTCTATACCTCACAGGATTAAAACTTTTATGTAACTTTTGTATGATATTGTTTGTTGATATGGAGGGTCCAATAAACAGATGTAGATTAAGGATTCCTTGCCCTCCACCTCTTGTTGAATAATTTCACTGTATCAAAGTCTAGTTCAATAAATAGTTTCTGTTTCTCTCTTGATCGATTTACTGTGTTTGAAACATTTCTTATTTCACACATGCATAGACAGACATGCTGTATGGTGTGCTATAAGTGAAAGCTTGTTCTCACATAGATGATGGCTTGTTATGATATATTACATACTTTAGTCTATTCATGTATTATACAGTGTAGACAATACTGTATCATATTTCTACTGTATAATATGATATATGTAGATACAACCACAGATGATTTTATGTAATAAAGTAATTAGTTTGCTATTGAAATGAGACAAGATAAGTTACTAGCATCACTTCTATAGTCTTAATCAGAGAATAATCAAAGTACAGAAAGTACTCATGATAATTGAACTTAATAGACTTGCACTGCAACATGATAACTGAACTTAATAGACTTGCTCTGCAACATGATAACTGAACTTAATAGACTTGCACTGCAACATGATAACTGAACTTAATAGGAAAGAGAACCAGTTTAGCAATTGCATGGCAGATGTAGCAAAACCTAGTACTTTGGTCAGCTGCCCAAGTGATGCTACGGAAAGGTGAGCTATCATTCAGTTTCAAAAGAAAGGCATCTCTTATAACTTATAGAAAAGCTGGTCCTCGCAATAGATGCATAAGTTCTTGTCTGTCACACATTTGTCTTAAATTGACATTTGTTGTTGTTGTTTTTAACCCCCAAAAAACACATGATGAATATTCCCTGTATGACATCATAGTTAGATCAGTTTTGCATGTTTGTCTCATTTAAGACTTTATTGAACAGTCTGACTTCAATATACTGCTCTAGTGTTGTTGTTAGTTGATTTGCTGTATAATATTTGACCTTATCAAAAAATGCAAAGTCACGTCTATTATAGTCACCTGAGATTATCTGTGGTCAATCTAGATTTGACCAAAGTCTTATAACGTTAGATAGGATCATTTAGTCTACAATTTAGTTACTTTCTATTTGGTAGTAAAAATGTTAATTTGTGATACAATCTTATACCATTTATACTGTAAAGATAAATTTTTATGAAAGAGAATATACGTCAAACGTTTGCCCCTGGGATTAGCTCAATTCAATGACATAAGTGGCCTTACTTAAACAAGGTTTTTGCCGAAATATCAACCATTATTTATTCTAGGTGATTCAAGAAAATAAATATATGATAAACCCCAAAAATATTTTAATTTAATTATTTCTTTTTGAAGAATGATAAAATCTTCACTTCAATATTAAAACATGCTCTTTATGATAAACTCTTATTTTCTTATTTGACCGTTTGTAAACCTTACCTCAATATTTCATCTTGATATTGAAACCATCTCAATGTAGGGAATATTTTAATTTGGCCCAAATGTGGTCCTTAAAGAATATAGAATTTTACAGTACTGGTAATGATATACCTCCGTATGATATATGACATTCACTGCCCCTTAAGATGCAATTAAAAGTAGAGATTATATTAATGTACTCTGAGTTATGATGCCTATATAATTAATTTTTAATTTCTGTTAATTAAAATTTGGATGTCATTTAATTAATTGAGTACTTACCATGGAATAAGTGTTAGCTATTGACTCGATCCCTATATTACATGGTTGGTATTGTCTGTTAATTGAATAAAAAATATTGTCTCTTTTCAATAGATGTAATTAATGTAGTTGTCAACATCATATTTGTCTATCAATAAAAGTCTACTTATGTATCGATACATCTAAATGATAGATCTAGACTGTGATAGGTGGTAAGCATGATATATATCTTGAGATTTGATCCACCAGGGGGAGCCTTAAGGCACTTCATGGTGTCATCTGCTTTCAACCTTACAATGACTTTTCAATCTGTTTGTCAATAATGTTAATGAGTTTTTTGCTCATTATTTACTCATTTTGTGTATGGAACTCAAACATACACTATATTCAGCTTTTGTAAACGTTTGTTTATAACTTACCTTCTGATACAATGTATCTATCAGACTGAAGAATTTGAAATACTTCGGAACTTTTATTGATAACAAAATATTGGTTTGCTGTTCAATACATTGTTTGCTCCTGTGTTTGTTTGGAATGAAAAATCGGAAATTAATTACTTATTGTATGAGAGGTATGTCAATAAAATCCTGAAATATTGTTTTAATTTATCTCTATTGTAATTGTTGAGAGCTGAAAATTGCAATAATGATTTCTTATTGAGGAAAAACATCTTTATTTACAGTATTAATCCTTTTAACAAAAAAATGTACCTTTTATTCAGTTTATGTTAACATAAGTTTTTGTTAGTTTAATGGGAGTTGATTTTTTTTGTCAAGTTCAAGTTTAAACTTTATTGTTGAAAAAAAGAAGATAACATTTTAACATTAGCTATGAATAGCTATTGACCAACACAATTGCCATTGTCATGTTTTTTATACTGTGGTGTAAATTATAGATAAATGCTGTCACCTTATTTCACTACATCATCCCGTCAGCTTGTGTAAGATTTTAACTGTTCTCTGTGTGTGCTCAAAGGTCAAGGTCACAGTTTGTGTGTCTACCTTATATGGATATGTGAAAGTATATACAAATATTTTTTTTTATTGCATCAAAACAAATACAGTATATGCTCATGTCCGGCTCATAACTTTGTCATGCATGATTGGATTTTTTAAAATCAATTGGCACATATGATCATCATATCAAGAAAATGTGTCATGTGCAAAACTGTTGCTTGCTCAAAGGTCAAGGTCATAGTAGACATTTAAATTTAAAGGTGGTGTTTACCACCCTCTTTGGGTTGCATTCCCAAGCAACCTGCTCTATGTTGTATTCACGTAGTGTCTGCCACACAACACTCATTTCTGTGAGCGGGGGCATCCATGTCCTATAGACACATTTCTATAGTACCTAAATAATTTTCCTTGACATTGTATTTCTGTTGCTGTTATATCTGGTAAACATATATATACACGTGTATTTAAAGGGGCATACCCTACAACTTGGTGCATCTAGAATCAAGACAAAATGATGATAAATTAGAAGCTTGTAAAGAAAAAAGCCGACGAAGAAAGTTTCAGCCAAAAATTCATCCAATTAAAAATAAAATCACATAAAATATTAGTTTCCATAAAAGATCGGATACTCTTTGGAATTTGTTGTACAATTTTTGGGTGGAAGTGATTTATTATTCATAGCTATGAGTTTTGCAGTTAGTACCTAAACTAGTCATTTTATGACTCAAGTTCTTCTTGCAATTATCCATTATATATTGTTTTACATATACATCTAACACATTTTTACACTTTCACAGAATGTTTGTCAGTTGTAGGGTGTACATACATTTTGCTTATATACAGTACTTTTTACGTCTTTTGTATGACATTTTAAACACTGTTGCACTTGATGACACTGAAACAGTTTATGACCTTTGATAAACTGCTTTACATACTGATAGATTTTAATGTTTGAAGAATATACAAATATGATGAATTAAGCTTGTAATTTTACTTGCTATTAAAATCACTTGTAATTTCTTGTATTAATTGAATGATCTGAAATTGAGAAGTGAACAAGTTATACGAAGTTTGCAGGACACAAGCTGCGTGGATGAGCGCATGTTTTCCACATCACAACGCAGGCATGTTGCTTGTCATGCATTATTCTGTATCATATAACACATGTCATCATATTTCACTTTGAAATTATATCATTTCTAAAACCGCAAAAACAAAAAGTGTAAAACTTGTGAAAGCTGTACATATTTTTACTGAAGTGTGCAGATAATGGGCAAAAAAGCGGTTTACTGATGTACAATGACAAGAAATGAATGTATTACAATGTAATGAAACAAATGGTATTCAATTTGTAGGGATAGAAATGGTACAATGTACTATGTTGTGCTCAGAAGAAATCATAATGTCAGAAATACGTTTAACGTCAAACCTGCCTTCAAAAATCACCGTTAGGAGTGTAGATGAGTAGTCCTTGATGAAATCAAAGTACTAAAAGTACTCATGGAAACTGAATCTCTATAGACTTTTACTGCGACATGGAATGGAACTAGTTTAACAATTGTTTTGCGGTTGTAGAAAAATGTAGCAATTTGGTCCACATCAAAATTCATGCACACCTAGCGAGTGTCAGCTATGGAAAGCAAATTAATAATTCAGTTTCAAAAAAAACTTCTCTGTTTTCTTTATTTTTATGCCCCCTTTTAAAGAAAAGGTGGTATACTGCTTTGCATATTTCGGTCGGTCAGTCTGTCCGTCCGTAACCAAAACTTGTCCAACCAGTAACTAGAAGGCAATTTGGCCTGAGCTCTTCAGATTTATTTTGGAGGTTGGAGTAAATTTAACTTACAAGTATACTAAAGAGAGGAGTTTTCTTGGTTTGATGTAAAAAATAGAAACATGATTCATTAAATGAAACTCCAGGACAGTTCTTTAATTAATCTTCATGATGAAAACAGGAGAACATATGTCATTAATTCATCCTCTGGTTTCTTAATGCTTTCACTTAGTAATCGTTTATTTTAGTACTCCTTTGTGCTCCACATAGATACACTGAAAATATAAAAATGTCCGTCTGTTGACCCAAATAATTGTGTTGTTTTTTCTTGGCAATGAGATATGTTTGTTGATGAAAAGTTCATTCGTGTTACTGAGTGCCAACTTTTTCCAGGGTATTATTTTATCTACTTTTTTATTTTCAATTTTTATTTGCCATGATAGTTTATTTTTGTGTCCAGAATTGCTCATGTAAAGATTCAATTGATAGAAAATAGTGTATTGTTTTCATTATTGTAACTTTGTTCACCTCTTGCTTTTGTTATGATTAGGTATTTTTAAGTGAATGCTCTAATACATGAATAAGCTAGACCACTTTCAATGAGTTATTTCATACTTAATGAACTATTCATGAACAATAAACATGGAAAGTTCAAGAAAAATTCATGTTTCAATCTGCTTTCAAACAGTTATTAATCCTTAATGAACTATTCATGAACTGTATAAGAAAAGTTCGTGAAAAATTCATGTTTCAATCTGCTTTCAATGAGTTATTAATCCTTAATGAACTATTCATGAACTGTATAAGAAAAGTTCATAAAAAAATCATGTTTTCATGACTTCCATTTGAGGGGCGTGGGCTCTTGTATTTTAAAGACAATCCAAACATATTGATTTACTTTATTACCTGACATTATGTCAGTGCTCCTATTATAAGACATAAGTTGACATGATACGCTGATTAATATAGAGATTATCTAGATTGATATATTGTTTGTTACATGTCATTATAAAATAATGTTTTAGTTGGAGTGTTCCTTAAAGACAAATTAAAAGATCAAGTAGGATTATAGCGACCAATGTGAAGTTTTATATATTAGACTTAAACTATTTTTAATTGATATGTACATGAAGTTAGTTATCATTAAGATTCATAAAATCCTATTTGCATTAATGGAATTGAGACATCTTTAAATGTTTGTGTTTAAAATCTGTGCAGATCCCCGGTGACCAGTTTGCAAGCATTCAATATGTAACATAGCAGTAAATGTATGTTTAAAATACCTGCTGAATTAATTTAGCATTAAAAATTTAATGAAAATTGACTGTATCACATTATGTAGTGACTGACCAGACACTCTGAGTTCATGCTTGTCTGAGAACCAGTCGTCAGCATGGTTGTAAACATTTATCTGCCTTATAAACCCCACAGAATTGATCAGCTGTAAAAGAATTAAACTAATTTTTTAAAAAGTTTTTAATTCAATTTCAGTGTGACATGTTAAATTGTTGAAGACAACTTGGTTTATGTTTGACATTAATTACATTATATAAGAGATTATCATACGTGAATCATCATCTTCTGTAGAATAATATTTTATTACATTAAACAAGTGTCAAATAACTGGAGTCTATGTTCACAATATTTGTGTTTTAAGTCCTTGTTTGCAACTTCATGAATTTATAGTTTTTGAATTTACATCTGGAATAAAAGTGATCTGAGTATACTACATGTACTTTTAATACAGTTAAAAGCTTTACAGAAGCTATGCAAAAGAACTTTTTCATCTCAAAATTTTGTGCTTGAAAATATCTGATCATGCAGTTTAGATTAGATATCACATGATTTAACAAGAGGTCTGCAACATGGCCAGTTTGTATTAATGTTTTATCTTCTATTTGATTGTTAACCATCACAAACCCTCCTCTGTGGTCAAGTGGTTAATGCCGCTGACTTCAAATCACTGTAACCTCTCACTGATAGAGGGTCGTGGGTTTGAGCCTGCTACCGACCATGTCTCTTTATGTGAGAAAGTAGGCAGTTGCTTACAGAGGATGGGAGTCTAGTACTGGTTCTTCCCAGGAACGATGGTTAGTTTAACTGTCCTGATCAAATCTGACTGTTGAAAAGGGGCGTAAAACTCAAATAACTGACACAAGGATGTAGTATTACATGTTTTTAAATGTATTAGACATGGTCAAACGTCCTTAAGGCTTGTGAAGGCTTCCATACATAACTTTAATATTTTGTTGACCTTCCTGCCTCTTTCACAACTTTCTTCAACATTCCACAATAAGACTGGATGTATAGGGAGGTTAAATTATAAAGACATCTCTCCCCCTTAACCACAGCCTTTTTGGTGTGAAACACTTTATAAAGGACCTTAATTATAGTGTATTCTGATTGACTTTAGTACTTTTATTGACTGTAACTATCATCTGAATGAATTCAACCATGCTGTTAACTTTATAAAGTTCCCTATTTTATTACTGGTCATTCTGTAAATAAATAACAAACTTGTTGACCGTTAGACTTACAATAGTTGTGTATAATTTATACAATAGTCATCTAATAAACTGTCCCCATGAATAACAGGTAAACTATTTACATTTATTTACCTTCCTTTGTGTTCTATTGAAATCTTTTGTTTACATTATACTGGATATAATTAATTACAGGTGTGTATAAATGTAGGACTGGTTTAACTATATCCTGATTCTTAGATTTGTCTGAACAAGAAACATGGGGGTATAAGATTGTACAACTAAACTGAATAGTTAGAAACCTAAATACCTAGGTTAAAATTACATTTGTTTTAAAAGCTCATTCATATGAATTTATTGATTCTTAAAATTTGTAAAAAAATCTTTAGATGAAAATCTAAATTTTATGCTTGGTTGAATTCATGAGTTTTATATTCAGATATACATCATTATTAAGATATCATGGTCTTAAATTCAACACTTAAAGTTTAAAATATTCCCAATATCGCCTTCTTTAAAGTTTGTACTTAAACCTAAAGGTGTCGGACAAGAAAGGAAAACGTCCCATTAGCTATCATTAATCAAATTGGCTTCATTTGATAAAAAGATTTCTCCCACATAGGTCTTACTAATAACTGGTTAAACGTGCACATATAGTCTTCAATATAAACAGATCTAAATGGTAAGTTGAGCAAAATATGAATGAAAAAGGGTCAGTAACTCTTATTGGCTTTGTGAATGTAAAATAGCCTTACCTGTATTGTGAAGGCTACGTTGAAACGTCCGTATTATAAATGTGACAGTCGTGGACTATGTTACACTGTGTGACAAACTGAAGCATTGAACTTGGATTTAATTTACATTTTTATTGTGGCTCTAGTGTAGAATTTATATCATAAAATTGTCTATTCCTACATAGAAATAAACTTTGTATACTAGCTGTGATAAAGTTGTAAATTTGTATAAAAGTTTGTGTGACCAGATGTGGTTTATTTTTTGTTGAAACTGAAAGTAAAATATGTGATAATATCTGTGTAAACAAGAAAACAACATTCTGGTTTGTTTATTCTATGGTGTGTTTGTTCTTTGGAATATATCTGCTGTAAAGCTTAAGGTATGTTGTACTGCTTTTGTGGTTTAATTTTTATTTTCAATCTTATCTACATTGCATTTTCTTTAAAGCTATCAGAGTTGAACTTTGTTAAGTCATCAAATTGTATATGTCTAGCTTTATAAGACAGACATAATTTAACATAAAACTGGTTTTTGTTTAAATCATATGTATCAAATATCACGTTAGTTGGCAATGAAGCCATGATTTTGAATAATTGTTTAATTTACTTGTTGACATGTTTAATTTTGCATTATTTAATGTTCATTCAATTTGATTAAACATGTCTGAATTAATTTTTCATTGATAAAACAATAATTCATGCGTGACTGGGTCTATAAAATTTGTTTCTAAATGTGTTTCAGCATGCACCCTGATGTGTTACTTATTTTGAACAAGTTTTTATTTCATACGTTGGTCAAAATCTTTGAAATTTTTTAACAAGATCTGTACGTATTCCCAGTGTAGTGTCACCTCTATGATCAAGTGGTCATGCATGGTCTCTGATAGAAATCTGTTGCTCCTTAATTCAGTGAGTTCAAATCCCATCTGGGACTTTAATTAACCCCCTTTGAATAGAATTTCATGAAAACATAATTTTTTAAACTTTTCTTGCATACTTCATGAATAGGTCATGGAGTATGAACAAGGCTTAGACAGGGAAGCTAAGAATAAAATTTCACATGCAGGAACCTGTCCAGCAAGTTTACAGAAAGTCAGTGGTTCTACCTGGGTGTATAACTAGTCTTCCTCCCAAGTAACACTGGAATAGTCCCAAAATGACCCCAAAATAACCAATGTACTTTGTACTACACTTACAATATTTAAGTTAAAGTTTAAGTACAATTGTATGTCAAGATTGAATTTTACCTTGGAGTTTTTGTACCATAAATGGTATGTTGGAAAAGTCTTCTTGTTGTAATACCGACTTGAATGTAAAACCCTGCTTGACCTACAAGGAATATAATAAACTATGGTTGTGGGAGTGATTTGGAATGTTTGTCAACTTACATAATACACACCCTACAGATTTTATTTAAGTATAGGTTAAGAACTATTAGGAGACAAACATGTCTCTCTTTAATGTTTTAATGTTGCTTCTACAAGATTTTAGCTGAAGTCTCAGATTGTTCTGTTGTTGTCACCAAAGTCTTTCATTGTTGTTTTGATATTACAGGTTGGTCCAGATAGAAATAAGCTGTATTTTGAGTAATCATAATAACAAAAATTTAAAAAATGACTTTACTTATATGGGGCAATACATTTAGGCATAGGCACAATCTTCCCTGTAAGCCCCACCAATTATGATAGGATGGGATATGTGTAATGTTATCATGAAGTTAGAAGATATCGTAGATCTGCTGAGGAATCATTTCAATGTTGTTATACCCCCGCAAACGAAGTTTGAGAGAGGGTATATTGGAGTCACTCTGTTGGTCAGTCGGTTGGTCGGTCCATCCAACCGTCCGCATAAAGTTTGTGCAGCGAACTACTTCCACATTTTTTAAGCTATTGCAATGTAAACTTGATATATGTTATCACCATGAAGTGTAGATGTGCAAGACACAATTTTCATGCCCAGTGATTCACTCATTATGTCCCCCTGAACTTAGCCGTATAGTGTTCTATTGCAGTATTAGTGTCAAAGCGGCAGCAGGGGTATTAGTCACCTCTTTGACAGCTCTAGTTTATTTTGTTGTTGTACTCAGTAATTTCAGCATTCTGAAAATGTAAGACCTGCCTCCGTGGTGGAGTGGTTAAGGTCATTGACTTCAAATAACTGTAACCTCTCACAGATAGAGGGTCATAGGTTCGAGCCCCACTACTGACCATGTCTCTTTATGTGGGAAAGTAGGCAGTTGCTTACGGAGGATGGGCGTCTAGTGCTGGTTCTTCCAGGGATGATGGTTAGGTGAACTATCTGCTTCATATGACTCGGACCATTGAAAAGGGGAGCAAAACTCAAATAAACAAACAAACACTCTGAAAATGTAAATTAAGTTTTGAGAAAAGCTTTGTGAATGAACACACATGTTATTCTCAAATGTCTTCTGAATTCAAACAGTTCTATGTGCTCAGTTTAAGGAACACCTGCTGATCACTTTAGAAGACTGTTGAGTGAGGGATTCTGGTATTTATTAGGGATTTCTTTGTGATGGAAAACCATTTAGGGACCTCATTAAGAGTCCTTTATTCATTATTGTCAAAACCACCCAAAGAAACTAATTTCTGAGATCTTTAGGTTAGAAATGATCTTGGAATACAAGGACACCATATTTTGAGGGTTCAGCGCAACAGTGTTGTGACTCATATTGAAATAAGAACAAGTTAGGACAGTGTTGCGCTTAGCCCTTGAAATTCTGTCAGTTCACAAATATGGCTTATATGTGTGATTGTTAAAAGCGTATTGCATGCACTGTGTTATGGTTCATTTTCAATGTTTTGCACACTTAACTAAAGCTGTTGGAAGAATCTCTGTATTTAACTGACAATACCTGATGTGCAGACCCAAAATGTTCTCCTAATGTCAAGTCAGTCATCTTTTATCCATAACCAGAGTAAATTCACTTGCTTGTGCTTGTTGAAACCTGGACAAGATTGTACTGGTAGGTCCTGTAAGACAGTGTATGATTGAAGTCTGGTTACCACTCCTTCCTAAAATTAGTTTTTGACAAAATGTATCAAATGTTTCTTTTGAGATAGGCCTATTTACTTTTTTTCTTTTAGATAAACTTCAAAGTAGTTATGTTTCAATTTTTAGATATACCTGTGCGTGTATCAAAAATATCTCATACATTTTTTGCAGCTTTTTCAAGCATGCTTTCGTTTTTGTCATCTTTCAACTTTCAGGTTTTTATCAGATATTTGTGTGTTCAGTAAATGTATATATTGCATGAGTGAAACAATATATCTCCAGGTTGTTATAGCGATTAAAGTAAATTATCCTCATGATTTGTGACTCTCTGTCAGCATTTTAAGTTAAGAAAAATTAGATTTGCTCAATGATGAAATCTCTATATTTACCCAGTATGAATGAAGGTGCATGACACAAAGATTAATGGATCAGATTTTATTAACTGTTTTACATTTAGTACAAGGTTTGAATTTACCAAATTCACTGTCTGAAGCTGTTTAAAGTTGCTACTTGCATCTTCTGGTTCAGGTATTTGGTATTCATTTATGATATTCATAATGGGTCATTGATGTTGAGCTGTTGACATGCATGTTACGATGATATGTAAGTGGTTAAATTTCCTAAACTGTACTTCTCATGGGCTTGTAGATTTATGTATCATGAAACATGTGACATTTGGAAAAATTACATCAGATTGTTAACATTCCCACATACTGGATAAAATGACCTTCAATGTTGGGCGAAACTTTTTTGGTACAAGGCTATCTTTTCTCAAATCATTTTAATTGCTAAATCTGAATTATAATTTTTTTTAAATTTAAGTTAGTGAATGTCACTTTCAAGTGATGGTTAATCACAATATTACTGAATTTAATATTATGATTTTTGATGTAAAATGATATAATATATTGTATAAACAATAATTTAAATTAACTAATTGGTTTTCAGTTCTTGTTACTAATAGTATGGATTTATTGGTATCGGTGTTGAAGTTTCTGAAGCCACATTTTTTTAAAAGTATGGATTAAAGTGTACTTATTTTCAGCTTTCCTTGCTTTTGGCAACATAATCTACTTCAAATGAGATAAAATTTGGTTAATGCAAAAAGATGGATAAGCTGATGATAATGTTCCAATATTTTCTTGAAAGTTTCATAATTTGATGTAAAACGTTGGCTAATGTCTTGTTTAATATGCAAGCTTTGGAATGTGGAGTAAATTGTACGTGATATTATTTTTTGTAGATGTAGAACTGTTTAAAATGTCTGACATGCATTTTACTGCATTATCCCAGGGCGATAACACTATCTCATTTATCTATCTTCGTGTAGGCAAAATGCTTATTTACCTGAAAGTGAGACAGGCTCATTTTGATATTCTACATGAAATATTTGTAAAGTAGATTATGTAACAGGTTTTAAGAAATAAAAATGTCTTAAAAAGTATTAGAATAAAATGCTGTAAATAGGAGCAGTGCTAAGTTAATGAAACTTAGTTTTTATGAGGTCCAGTGCTAGCTTTTACAACTTCTTTTTCTAACTTTTTTTGCTTAACCTTTTTACGGTCCTTTCAAATGGACTGACTGACTAATATATCTTCTTACTGTTGTAATAAATTATCATGCTGGGATTATAATGTTTATGTAATGTTTGTGCTACTGAAGGACTCATTATTGAAGTTTAAGATATATGTAAGTGACACTTTCAAAGTTAATGTCACATGTTGTGTTTTATGTTTACCTGATAAATGCCCTATTACATAATTTGTATTATAAATATGTGTCAGTAGTCATTTATGGTACGTTCCATTGCTATATCCCATTGTGATAAACCGAATCTGTTGAATCACTTGCTAAAGTCTCAGAATTAGGGGGTAGGTTTTCGGTTTCAAAGGAAAAGTACTCTTCTGTGAATCTAAGGGAGAGTACTGTTTTCTATTTATGTTTTCTATATCCAAGGGAGAATACTTGTTCTCTAAATCAATGGAAGGGTATTGCAGTTTAGTTTTGTGTCTCTTTTTCCAAGAGTTTTTCATAATCGATAATAAATGATTATGCTGTTGACAGCTTTTCCTTTGTGGTGATTTTTTCGAAACTTAACGATAGTTCAGATTTCCATAGCCATCACTCCCTCGGCACACATGAATTTTTATTTAAACCAAAGTACTACATTTTTCTACATCCACCACGCAATTGTTAAAGTAGTTCCCATTCCATGTTGTAGTGCAAGGCCTTAGGGTATGTAAGTTCAGTTTCCATGAGTACTTTCAATACTTTGATTGTAAATTGTTTTTATTCTGAAATATTCACAATCTAATAAAACATATCCAACAGTTGTGTGTTTTGTATGCTTGATATGACCTATTTTGTATAGCATCCCCACAGAAGGATTACATGAATTGTTTGATGGGTTTGTTTGTTTATTTAAAACCAGGCTATAAATTTCGATTTGTCACTTTAACATTGATTTATTGTGGACAGATTTCAATTAGATTTAACCCAAGGATGCCATAAATCTTTGCTTTCTTTACCTAATAACCTAAAACAAAACATGATTGAAGTGCAGGAAGGGGTGTGCTCATTTCATCTACAGTTTACAGCTATATGTATGACAGTCAGTTGACATATTATTATTAAGTACCTTGATAGGCAAAATTGACCTAAGTCTTGTGATAATTAGAGTTGACCTAAGTCCAGTGATTAGGTAGAGTTGACCTAAGTCCAGTAATCAGATAGAGTTGACCTAAGTCCAGTGATTATGTAGAGTTGACCTAAGTCCAGTAATTATGTAGAGTTGACCTAAGTCCAGTGATCAGGTAGAGTTTACCTAAGTCCAGTGATTAGGTAGAGTTGACCTAAGTCCAGTAATTAGTCAGAGTTGACCTAAGTCCAGTGATCAGGTAGAGTTTACCTAAGTCCAGTGATTAGGTAGAGTTGACCTAAGTCCAGTAATTAGGTAGAGTTGACCTAAGTCCAGTAATTAGGTCGAGTTTACCTAAGTCCAGTGATTAGGTAGAGTTGACCTAAGTCCAGTGATCAGATAGAGTTGACCTAAGTCCAGTGATTAGGTAGAGTTGACCTAAGTCCAGTAATTAGGTAGAGTTGACCTAAGTCCAGTGATCAGATAGAGTTGACCTAAGTCTAGTAATTAGGTAGAGTTGACCTAAGTCCAGTGATCAGATAGAGTTGACCTAAGTCCAGTGATTAGGTAGAGTTGACCTAAGTCCAGTAATTAGGTAGAGTTGACCTAAGTCCAGTGATCAGATAGAGTTGACCTAAGTCTAGTAATTAGGTAGAGTTGACCTAAGTCCAGTGATCAGATAGAGTTGACCTAAGTCCAGTGATTAGGTAGAGTTGACCTAAGTCCAGTAATTAGGTAGAGTTGACCTTAGTCCAGTGATCAGGTAGAGTTGACCTAAGTCCAGTGATTAGGTAGAGTTGAGAAGTTCAGGGATATCGAGGTGGTCTGAGCTGTACATGTATGTTTATTATCAATAAGTTTGCCTTTTTGATAGTCATTTATTCTAGTATAGCAGTATGGCATATACATTGTATAGTTTTTGTATAAATAAATTGGCTGTGATATTATCCAGTCTGATTAGCTCAGTTGGTAGAGCTTCTGACTCTTCAAGCTCTGCACCAGGTATACCATTTTCCTCCTCCTGTTACACTATAATTTTCATGTAATCAAAGACTGAATCATTGGAAGGTATATGATCGTGACTCCAAGAATTGTGTGTTCACATGCATACATGTACCAGTATATGAAATAATATTCACAGATTTCATAATTCGAGACATACTGTAACATTAGTTTTCTCATTTTGTCTGCAGACTTTTTTTGCATTTTGTGAAATATCATGGCCACAGATTTTCTGATATTATAAACCAGCATCATATTTATGTAACAGTATATTTCCAGTTTTAGCTTTAAAATGTTGTCTAGCATGTTTTGTTATTGTCTGCTGGTCTGATATTATGGTTCAGTCTCTTGGATGTTTATCAGCAGCTGCTGCTATTTTATGTGAATAATTTTGGTTTGCATTGAATGTTGATAATTATGACTAATTACTACATGGTGAGGTATGATTCTGTTATTATTGAAATCACTCTAATTTTGCACTGCCTTGCTTTATTACCGAATGTTTAGTTGTACATTTTCAATCCTAGCTGACTTTAAAGTTTCTTGTTATACCATCTATATTATTTAATGATAAAATTTATACAAAGATCCAAGACATCTAATACCGTGCTGGTACATTAAACAATCGTCTAAATTTAAAAAATACTTTTTTTTGAAAGAGTATAATTTATTTGTGTCCTTGTACTATTCTCATACAATTTATGTAAAGGAAAAAGGGTTTTGACTATAATATACAGCTATCATTTGTCAGATGAATAATTATTTCTGTACTTCAAATAAGAAATGTTGCCCAAAATCAAAGTGCTGGTGGTACTTTTTCTATGCTTTCAAAATTTATTGTATTTCTTAATTAGATTTTATCTCTGTTTACAGTTTAAAACATTTAACAAATCTACATTTTTTCTTCTTGCTGTAAGTATTCAAGATACTTTGTGTTAATTGTATACTTATATAATTATGTAATGTAGATTTTCTTTTGATCATTACAGGCATTACTATATGATAATCCACTTGCTTTGAGAACATTATAGGAGCAGGTTAATCCCTTATTTGTGTTAGGTGGGCTAACTCTAAGTTTTAGCTACTTCAAAGTTAATCTTCTTTCAATGCTTATCCTTCATTTACTTTTATACCTCTGTGACCTTGAGTTCTTTATAAGGTAATGAACAGACTAGTTGTATGAAAGTTGTCCAATATAATACATGTGTTACATATAAATTCTATTTGAATCAGGGCATGGCCGTAGATTTTTAGTAATATTGTGTGTTAAATATGATTGTTTAAGCAGTCTTCTGTTATCTAATTATGCTTGTCAATAACTTTAAAATACAGATTTAACATTTCTTGTAGATAGAACAAACAAAAATTTTGAAGTTCAAAATCTAAAACTTATGTACCAGTTTATTATCATCCATTTGTTACAGCTGTCACAAGACGGAAAGAAATATTGTTTTGCTTTGAATTTTTGTCATTGATTAAAATCAGCAAATTATTTTAGGTTGAAATTTTGTCCCAGATTATTTGTTGTATTATAATGTAATATGCAGGGTAATGCATGTCAGAAAGTGGGAGCCTGTGTGGTGGAGTTGTTGTGGCCTCTGGCTAGTAATTACTAACCTCTCAGCTGCAAGTTCGAACCCCCTGGGATTAAATTCCACATGTAGAAAAAGCTGTTGAGCTGGTTTATTGAAGCTTGATGGTACTACCCAGATGTATATATGGGGGTCATCATCCATTGTTAATGCTGGAATAGTCACCAAATAACCTTGACTGTTGGTGCCACATTAAACTGCTGTGGATGTGCAAGTCAGATTGTCTAGTATGTAACTATGTTATGTCTGTACATTTAAAAGACTAAATTCAATAATCAATCGATTTGGATCTCTTACATCAACTGTGATGTTGTTGAATATAAACAGGCATTAAAGCAACAGTCAGTGTTGTCAAATAGTTTCAAATAGTTTCACTCTTTGTATAAAAAAACAAATCCAGTCCAATGTTTGTTTCTTTGAGTTTTATGCCTTTGTTAACAGTCAGAGTCATATGAGGTGGACAGTTCACCTAACCATCGTTCTTGGGAAGAACCAGTCCTCTGTAAGCAATTGCATACTTTCTCACATGAAGAGATACGGTCGGTAGCTGGGCTCAAACCCCCGACCCTCTATCAGTGAGAGGTTTCAATGATTTGAAGTCAGCAACCTTCACCACTTGACCACAGATGTACTTTCATGTTTAGATTGTAATGTAAACAACTTCAGCTGTGGAGGATGTATGGCCTTCAAGGCTTCAAGCCCCGTTGAATGGAATTCATAAAAAACATGAATTCTGTTTCTATGAGTGCTTTAATTGTTCATGGTTGGCATAGTAGGCCAAAGATCACTAAAAGTACCTAGGAAACTTGAAAGTAATGATGAAGTAGGTTTTCAAATGGGTCATAGTATAACATCTTACCTTTACCTGTAATTTTGTTATAAAATTCTTGCCCATTAATTTACAACAAAGTAACACCATGTTTAATGTTTGTATGATTGTTGTTTCTAGCCCAAAGATCTCTACACCATAAGTCAAGCTTTTCATCGTATGAAACATGAAAGAAACTTTACTTACCTAAATAACTTCATTAAAACGCTTATAAAATTAGCTCATAGTTTATACATGCATGCACAGTTTATTGGATTATAAAATTTTAAATAGTATCCAATTTCATATTTATATAACATTATAGTTACACCTTGTATTTAACATCTTTGATAGTGCTCGTTTATTTGAAATCTTTGTCAGTTTATTTGAATATCTTGTCAGATAGGATTTTTGCTTTCACATAAATTTTTGCTATGTCGGGATTTGTTTGTATGATTTATCAGTGAAAATGTGGACCCAAGTGCAAACAAGACTGATAACGATAGAGGTATATAACAAAAAGAGAACTATGTAATGATTACCTAAAGTTGTACGGCAAGCTGATAGCATGGAACGTACATACCAGGTTGACAACATAGGACACTTCCTTCATGTATGTCATTGACAGGACACAGTCATTCTGTGTTTTTTGTAATAAAAAGTTGAATTCTGTGGATTATTTACTTGAGGTTTTTAATAGTTAATCTAAGATGATGTAAGAAAGCAAGATTGTATATCTACATTATTGATATATATTTCATTGTGAGTGGTTTCTATTCCTTGGATTTTGAAATTTAAGGATATACAGTTACATTGTAAGTGGATTCTATTTCTGTCCTTTTGTTCTGTTTATTTGTTTTTTATTGAAATCAATGCATTATGGAAATGATTTGTTTCTGTTTTATGTTATCTTTATGGTGTCCGTTTCATCATGTTTAAATCTTTTTATGTTACTTTGTTATGTTACTTTGTTATGTTATATCAATATTCTGATAAAAAAATCTTGCCGTCAGCACTTAGTCTGGGTCTGATGTTGTTGTACAATAAAGTGGGTGGGGGTACATTGCCTGCATAATATGATGGAATTACGGATTAATTATTGCTTATGTTTACAATGCTAATTACTTGTGTCAATACTTGTGACTTAAATTAAATTGTGTTTATATGTATGCTTATAAACCTGTTTTCTCTGACAGTTTTGAGTGAATATTTATCATCATCATCATCTTTTATATCATCTACGTCAGCACCACCTACTTTCATCATCATCATCATCATTATCATCAAAAGCATCCTCATCACCTATATCATCACACCAGCACCACCACACCTGCTATCATCATCATCAAAAGCATCCTCATCACCTATATTATCACCACCAGCACCACCACACCTACTATCATCATTATCATCAAAAGCATCCTCATCACCTATATCATCACACCAGCACCACCACACCTGCTATCATCATCATCAACAGCATCCTCATCACCTATATCATCACACCAGCACCACCACACCTACTATCATCATTATCATCAAAAGCATCCTCATCACCTATATCATCACACCAGCACCACCACACCTACTATCATCATCATCAAAAGCATCCTCATCACCTATATTATCACCACCAGCACCACCACACCTACTATCACCATTATCATCAAAAGCATCCTCATCACCTATATCATCACACCAGCACCACCACACCTGCTATCATCATCATCAACAGCATCCTCATCACCTATATTATCACCACCAGCACCACCACACCTGCTATCATCATCATCAACAGCATCCTCATCACCTATATCATCACACCAGCACCACCACACCTACTATCATCATCATCAACAGCATCCTCATCACCTATATTATCACCACCAGCACCACCACACCTACTATCATCATTATCAACAGCATCCTCATCACCTATATTATCACCACCAGCACCACCACACCTGCTATCATCATCATCAACAGCATCCTCATCACCTATATTATCACCACCACACCTACTATCATCATCATCAAAAGCATCCTCATCACCTATATCATCACCACCAGCACCACCACACCTACTATCATCATCATCAATAGCATCCTCATCACCTATATCACACCTGCTATCATAATTATCATTAACAGCACTACCATTATCATCAATATCATCACCACAAGCACCTCCATTATCATCGTCATAATTATCAACAACAGCACCATTATCATCACTATTATTATACCCCCAGATATGAAATATATGGGGGCTATATTGGATTCACGCTTGACGGTCGGTCGGTCGGTCGGGCGGTCGGGCGGTCGGTCGGTCGGTCGGTCGGTCGGTCCGTGCGTCTGTAGACACAATTTGTCCGGAGAATTTCTCAGCAACTACTTACAGGATTTCAATGAAACTTCACAGAAGTGATCAGTAGTAAGCCTAGTTGTGCTAGCTTAAAGCATTTTTTGTTCGGATTAATTTTCACTGAGTTATACCCCTTTGTTGTTTTTATACAGTATATACAATAGGCAAATTTTGTCCGGACAATTTCTCAGCAATTACTCACAGGATCTCAATGAAACTTCACAGAAGTGATCAGTAGTAAGCCTAGTTGTGCTAGCTTAAAGCATTTTTCGTTCGGATTAATTTTCACTGAGTTATACCCCTTTGTTGTTTTTATACAGTATATACAATAGGCAAATTTTGTCCGGACAATTTCTCAGCAATTACTTACAGGATCTCAATGAAACTTCACAGAAGTGATCAGTAGTAAGCCTAGTTGTGCATGGTTAAAGCAATTTTCGTTCGGATTAATTATCACTGAGTTATACCCCTTTGTTGTTTTTATACAGTATATACAATAGGCAAATTTTGTCCGGACAATTTCTCAGCAATTACTTACAGGATCTCAATGAAACTTCACAGAAGTGATCAGTAGTAAGCCTAGTTGTGCATGGTTAAAGCAATTTTCGTTCGGATTAATTATCACTGAGTTATACCCCTTTGTTGTTTTTATACAGTATATACAATAGGCAAATTTTGTCCGTACAATTTCTCAGCAACTACTCACAGGATCTCAATGAAACTTCACAGAAGTGATCAGTAGTAAGCCTAGATGTGCATGCTTAAAGCAATTTTCGTTCGGATTAATTTTCACTGAGTTATGGCCCTTTGTTGTTTTTATACAGTATATACAATAGGCAAATTTTGTCCGGACAATTTCTCAGCAACTACTCTCAGGATTTCAACGAAACTTCACAGAAGTGATCAGTAGTTGGCCTAGTTGTGCATGCTTAAATCATTTTTCATTTGGATTGATTTTAACTGAGTTATAGCCCTTTGTTTTTTTCTACAGTGTATACAATAGGCAAATTTTGTCCTGACTATTTCTCGTTGACTACTGCCAGAAATTCTATAAAACTTCTCAGAAGTGATAAGTAGTTAGCCTAGTTGTGCATGCATTAAACATGTCTTGGTTTGTTAAATTTTCACTGAGTTATGGCCCTTTGTTGTTTTTTATACAGTGTATATACAATATCTCAGTAACTACTCATAGGAATTCAATGAAATTTCTCGGAAGTTATAAACAGCCAAGTTGTGCATGCCATAACCAGGTTTTGTTTGGATTAATTTTCTCTGAGTTATGGCCCTTTGTTTTATACAATTAGGTTAATTTTGCCCATACCATTTCTCAGCAACTACATGCAGGAATTCAGTGAAACATCTTAGAAGTGATAAGTAGTTTGCCAAGTTGTGCATGTCCACAATAGGTTTTGTCCAAGTAAATTTTAATGAGTTATGGCCCTTTGTTATTTTTTATATAATGTATATTTAGAAACTGGTCAGGATATATCTAAGCAACAATTTGCAGGTATTAAAAAATGAAAATGCATTATATTTCCGTCTGTAAAATGTAACAATAACTGTGTCAAGGCCGCATCTGGGGGTATTCATCACCTTTAGTGATAGTTCTAGTTACCTTTATATTCACCACCGCCATCATCAGTAATCATGCAGTTTTGATATACATGTATTACATGTTTTAAAATTGTCACTTTCATAAATCTAACTTTTTCTCTGTTATCATGACATACACGTATTTTATAACTAGAGGAACTGTGGAGTTTGTATTAGATTTTATATGATCTTATAAAAGATAAGAATGTTCACTGATTCAGACTGATACAGATAGATGATAAAGACTTTTTTTATATAATCTCAGGATTCAAATCAACTTCGACAGCTGATTTTGACTGAGTCCTATAAATTGGTACTAGATATACCAAACCATCAGTGCCGAAATCAAAAATTCCAGGAAATTGATTTTCTTACTCAACTTCTATCTATTTTCATTTTCTAATAATTTGAGATGCTTTTCTTCATATAATATTCATGAGGATTAGAATTAAACATTCTTAAATTGGTTCTCTTCTGATCCTGTGATGTTTTACATTGGTTCTTTTCTGATCCTGTGATGTTTTACATTGGTTCTTTTCTGATCCTGTGATGTTTTTGTAACTTCAGTACTTAGACATCCAAAAATTGAAAATTCATAGATTTATGGATCTTCATCTTACACTGTATCTGATACAAGAAACTTTTGTTGTTCAAAATGATAAACTGCCATTGGACAATATAATAATTAGGAATATTTGGTAATTCTTACCTATATAAGTACCAGTAATGTAGTTCCTTAAATCAATGAATTCCTATTTTTTTGGAAGCATGTTGTGCGAGATCTGTACAAATATAATTACGAAAATGCCGATTTCAATTCCTTTATAATGATAAACATCATTTCTTTATTTTGGAGGACAATTTAATTCATTTTGTACATGCAGAAAATGATAAATATACGATTGAGGCAGAGTAGAATCTTGTAAACCACAAAATAACAGTTTCAAAATTGCTGTGTGCCAGATTCTGAACATAGTCTGTATCAATAACTTCATGGAATGCAACATAGGCTCAATATACACTTGTCATCTTTTATCAATCATTGAAATAACTTTAAAGTTTTTCTTTTGATGTTACCCATGATGGGTTCATGAAAGGGTTTTTTGTTGGGTCTCCAGGTCCGATCATGCATCAGTAAATATTTGGATAAACTTGATTCATTGTGGGTACATCACTCAGTGTAGTTATCAGTGAGTTTGTGGGAAAATATGTCCTGTCTTATTATCATGACAATATCATCAGGCTGAGTGAAATAATTTGTTGGGTTTTCATGTCTGTAATCAAGATAAAACTAGCAAACTGAGGTGTATGTTACAGGTTAAACTACAGTATTTAGTCTGATTCTGTTAATATTAATCAAAGTACTGAAATTATTCATGGAAACTGAACTTACACTTGCACTGCAGCAGGATCTAGTTTAAGCTCTATGTAGAAAAAAAACATAATACTTTGGTCTGCATAAAAATCAGCGAACAAGTGATGGCTAAGGAAAGCTGAACAATTTTCCAAAAAAATAAAATATTTTCTCAATAATTTAAGTTTGTCTATGTTTTTAATATCTTGATAAAATCTGTAGCACAGACTTAATCATTACCATAAGTAATTAAGATGTATCAACATATATTATTTTGTCAGCCTAAGTTAAGATTTATCTTGTCAATGAAAATCTTTATGACTTTATTTCTGATTTACTGTTCACATTGATGTAGAATTTGATAGTAAAATAATATTGTTGAATTTCTATGTCTGGATCTCTCAGACAGACAAGGATGCATTGTGGGTAGTAATTTCAGTGATTAGTGATTCATGAAAAATGCTAATTGGTTTACATATTGTAAATAACCAAATTTGAAGTCCCTAGTTGGGTTTGATATAATCTCCTGTTGGTGATATATGGTTCACGAATGATGTTAATTTCTTTATAATGTACTGAATGTGTGTAAACATTGATTCTGTGGTAGACCATGTCTGGATGATTTTACTTAATTTTGTCTTAATTTTGATGTATTGAATTTTGTGTCCTTATAAGTTCATTGGTTAATACATGTACTAAATAAATATACAGGTGTAAAACCCATGGCCAATATACCATAAACTGTGGCTGGATAAAAAGATAAATAAATGGTAAGTGCTTTTAGATTAAGTAAATATCCAAATATTATGGTGAAACCATTAACATGTTTCATTAAATTGTTATAAAGATCTTTTTATGGAGTTTAAGAATATACAAATCTATTCTAGGCTTTATAAGAACAGATTTTCTGAAGTTATGTACCATTTATTTCCTTAAACCTGTATTTTATGATTTATAATACTTTTTATTGATTTATTAATCATAACTTTTTCTTTTAAATCTTAATTAATGAACTTCATAATTACATTTACGCAGGTAAATAAGTATTAAACAATATTAATCATGTATTTTAGTAGTTTTTGATCAAAACACTTTGCAGCTTCTATATTCAGCATTTGTTGCCCCGCCTAATGTTGTACGAGTAAGTTCATCGCCTTGGCCTGAGTCTATCACAACAGTTTGATAAATGTGCACCTTATTCAGCCTCAGTTACCTTTAAAGGAGTGACACTAATTGTCTACTTATGTCTTTAACCTTACCTTGATTTATTTTACCTTCTAAATAGAGAGTACTGGTAGTATTAATTAAATAAGCTTTCTTATTGTGTATTGAGTCACCCATGTTTTGCGGTATTTGGCTTCATTGCAAGAATGTCTTAGTCTATTTAATAGTCGGCCTTTTTATAAAATCTTCTTAGTAAGGTAGCCTTCTTTAAATTATTCATTTTATACATTTTTATTAATAAAACATAACAATACCATATGTTTTATTATGATATTCATTGATGTAATTTTCTCTGTGTGTCTGGAAAATTTGGCAGTAAGCAAGATGTTGTGTTGTTGGTAAATGTTTTATCTGAGCTTGCTTATTGATTTCTTAAGATGTATATCCATAGACAGGGGAACATACTCTTGAATCTGACAAGCAAAGGGAATTAACTCCATGCATACTTTGTGTTTAAAGTACCGGTATGCATTTATTCTTTATTTTGTACGTAGGAAATTGTTATTTAAAACCTGATTTTCTATCTTCAATGATTCAGGGAGGTAAACATTTATCATTCTACTTGTGTGTTTAGGTAGACAATTTAATGCACAAAAACTTTGTATAATCTTCATTCATCATATCAAGTTTGAATTTAATGACATGCACCTGTTGCTTAATCTATATTAAGTGTGTAGTGTCAGTTTAATTGCATGATGGTACATCCAGGTAAGGGTAGCTATCCCACTTTCTATCACATTGATCATATTAACCTTTTCTAATTAACAGATCAGTCTCTCAATTAAGTTAGTCCAGTACTTAGAACAAACAGGTTGTGTATCATACCTAACATTGTAAATCATGTTTTATTATTAAATGATTCCTGGTGCATGGTGGTATTACCTTTTCAGTGTCAGGTTCTGATCTGTCATATAAACTTAGCCCTGCTTCAGAACAATAAGCGACTAAGAGAGATAGTCACCTTAAACTGGCACAAATAATTTCTTCAGGTATATTTTTATCATATTATAAGTAATACCATTTATATTGTCCTTCTTGAATCTTGATGCAGTATGAGAAATTTGTTATATTCTGCTTTTGAAAGATGATTGTTTGTTTTATTTTATCATAAAAGTAGATTATTTGATCATGTTTTGTTAACATTGATTTGATCCAAAAAAATTGAAACATAACTCGACTGAGCACTAAGAAGAAATTATTACTGATGAAGAAGAGAAATATCAGAAGGATAAATAAGAGGTTCATGATTGACAGCCTGATATCAATTACTGCAAAAATGTTGTTTTATTGTTGCTGTCATTTGGTTTATTTTTTACAAAAAAATAGCTTCAGAAATGTGGTGACTGCAAAACTTGGACAACATGTGTCAAAATATGCTTTTGAATGGTCTTACCAGATTGAACATTGTAATTTTTGGAAACTGAATAATAGATCATTCACTCACTCAATGGACCTAAGTACTACTTTTATCTACATCTGCCATCAATTGATAAACTAGTTACCGTTCCATGTTGTAGTGTAAGTCAGGAAATTTTGGGGGGCGATTTTATAGCCAAAATTTGGTCATATTCCCAATGGAAAAAAGTATCTTTTTTTCCCAATTCACAGACAAAAATTCCCAATTTATTAATTTTATAAGTTCATTAACATCACTTTTGATAGTAAATATCTTATTCTGCTACTGTTCTATGGGAGAATAAGTAGATTAAGTTGAACATTGCAAAAATTGTAGTTATACATTTTTTCCCAATTTTGATTAAAATACCGCGAAAATTCCCAATTCCAAGGGTATGGGTCATATTCCCAAAATACCAAAAAAAACCTGTAAGTCTATGTATGTTTTGTTTCCATGAGTACTTTCAGTACTTTGTAAGACAACAAAAGTTAAATACTAGAGGCTAGGGGACATGTAAAAGGACCATTTCTGTTGGCCTGTCTTGTCATATAGATGTTGTATTTAACTGAGGTCACCAAATATTGCATATTGTTCTGCCTAATCATGAATGCCACCTACTGTGCTATAAATCAAATAGATCCATAAATTATCTACCCTTAACTTTTCAGCTTTAACCTGTTATCAAAGCTATGCATATTAACTAGAAACAATTACTACCTGTTTGAGTGTATGGCTTCAATTTATCTTATATCTGGTCAATTTGTTAGGTGTTATTGTTTGGCCTGAAGTTTGAGCTGTCAAGTGTTGCCATATTTATACACTGTGGCTTTGTTCAGTACACAAAACAGATGGTGACAGTCAGTGAAGTACAAACACAAGTGAAAGATGAACAGTTTCTTATTACATGGACAAGAGAAACTGGACACATACTACATGATCATCATTTGTATTGAATGAGTCCTGTGATATCTTTGTTAAGTTCTATCTACTTTCATATCTTGCATGAAGATAGTATGCAGACAGTCCTGAGTAAATGGTCACCTTTGAGTTATTGCCAGTTATAGAACAATAGACCCTTATAAGCATGGAATTGTGTTAATCATGCCATACTACTTCTCTGCCTTTGTAAGCCTTTGTTCACAGGCTTGTCTCTTCACTGAAGGTATTCATGATTTCAAAAGGGTTTGTTTGACTCTTATGTCTGTTTTGAACAGTCAGTCATATGAGGCAGACAGTTCATCTAACCATCGATCCTAGGAAGAACCAGTACCAGACTCCCATTCTCCCTAAGCAACTGTCTACTTTCTCACACATGGTCGGTCGTTGGGCTAGAACCCATGACCCTATGTCAGTGAGAGGTGACAGTGATTTGTGGTCAGCTACCTTAACCACTCAATCACGGAGGGGGGTCGATTTCAAAAGGGATGTTACAACATTGCATCTTGGTTTCTGATTCATGTGGTAACTATACATGCATCAGCCATGACAAATCAGATTTGTGTCCTTGACTTTACAGTACTATCTGTGACACTTGTGGCAGAAGACATTAGTCTTATATATATTGCATGATACCACTGTATTATGACATTACTTGCTGTTTAGTTTTCTAACTTGCATCATGTTTGTCTTCAATCTGTTATCCCTTGCATCAAGATTATAATGATAGTTATTGGTTGTGTTGTAATTACCATACATGGTACCTGACAGTCCCATGTTTCTTCATGTACACTATTTGCATCATTACCATCATTATCATTGTTAGTATCATCAACACCATTAACATCATCATCATTGTCAATGTTTGCATCTCCAGCAGCATCATTTACACCATTATCATCACCATTGTTAACATTTACATCTCCAGCAGCATTATCATCATCATTATGAATATCACCAACACTGTTAACATCATCATCATTGTCATTGTTTGCATCTTCATCAACACCATCTACATCTGCATTAACATCATCATTTGTTTTTGGTATATTTCTGCTGTATGCACAAGCAGTACCATACTTATATATTCTGTCAGTCTTAAACAGTATTTTGTAGAATTTCAAGCATTGTAACAAACTGGATGTGTTGAGGTGATGCAGATTCAATCCTCAGCCTGTTTTATAAAGTTAATGTTTTATTTATGAACCTAATGTTACTTCCAATACCCCTGTACTACAAGATTGTCAAACTTAGATTTCTTTATTGCATCTGAAACTAAATCAATAATCAATTAAGGTAAAAGAAACCAAAGAACTCTTATTTCAAAATTAATCACTTATAAATATTAAAGTTACATAGAAAGGGTATTGCTGGGAGGAGCCTGTGTTTCTTGGGTTCTTAAGTATGGTGTGTTTTTGTAAAACTAAACTTAAGTATAACCTGAAAGCTTTTATTGCCTACTTTCTTTGTACATTATAATTCTAGGACCTCTAGACCAATGTTGTATGTATTGTACATGTTTTCAGGATTAGCCTTAGTGGATCCTCTTGAGGAACAAATTTGCAACACATGTCAGACTTAGACAATGTTTTCCATCATGAACTCTAAGACTTGATTGATTACAGCAAGCAGTCCTAGCACTGCTGATCCTCATGGGGTGAACATTTCAGGCCAAGGAATCAATTCTAATGTTCATGGTCTGAAAGTTACAAGTTCATTCATTGGTTGGTATCTAATTTATACCTCAGATTCAGCCAATCAGAGAGTTTTTTAGATTTTTCCTGATTCTTTGATTTATAACATCATGCAAATCTATTTGTTGTTAAAAATGTTGTGAATAATTATACAGTGAATTTTTCTGCCTGGTTCAGTCAAATATGGTTTAAGCAATTTCGGGGGATATCAAAAAACATGAAAGGAAATTACTTGTCTTTCCCTTGGAATTGTTGCCATAGTTTCATGATTAATTTCTTGGAAAATGAGAAAGAGATGTTTTGGTTGAATGGACAGTAAATGAAGATGAGTATGGAGCGTAAAGACACGGAGAATGAAAGAAAAATGATTATCCTCTCCTCTTCTTATACCTGCTGGCCTGTTTTTTATACGTCTGTTTTGTGTTTTTTGAATGGTAGGGAAAAAAAGGTTTTGGAAAATTTCACTGTCTTTCCCATTATTTCCAGCCTAAAGTTTTGAGGTTTCTCAGTGTTTATATTGGGAACAGACAGGTTAATTTGAAGGTGTATACTGCAGAAAATCAAAATGGAATTTGGAAAATTCGAACATCTCCTGTGTTACCTAGCTAGGAAAACTGTTACATGTGTATGTCAGTAATGTGCATAAATGTGTTATTACTTTTTCGAGCATAGAGAAATTTGTATATAATATACAGTAAAACGGAATTTTGTTCACTTTTCGATGATTTATTGACCAATATTTGCATGCTAGAGAATGATGCTGAATTGCAATATTTAAGGTAGACAATTTGGGGAATACTCTGTGATGAGTAAACAGATTTCTTTGAAGATATTTTCTTTTCGTTTAATATTGACATTACTAAACTTTCGAATGAAATGATTAATTTGAGAAAGCTTCATGTTTAAGTGTATGATTTCATCTGAAAATATTGATAGAAAGTACTGGATATTTTCGTGCAGTTTTTCGTACAGATTATCTGGAATTATGGCTCTAGTGTTGGCTTGGAACATTATTACAAGGTAATGCAATGAAAATCCTTTCTTTAGTGTGTATAATTATTTTCTTTTTTATTTGTGGTCTTTTAATAAATCCTTCCAATTCTGTAATGTTACTATAAGTGTAAGTGATATTTGAGGGATGTTTCAAATATGTATGAATATTAACTCAAATGTTTGAAAATTTGGATCAATTTAGCACAAATATAGTCAAACATAAATATAATGGCCACCCATTGGTAAGACAACATGTGGCCTTTATTGATATGTGGCCTTTATTCAGAGGTCATTGTGGTCTACATAATCAATAACAGTTTTTAAAAGAATGGTTTTTATTCACGGGGTGACTTTTATTCAGAGGTGGCCACTAGCTCAGGTTTGACCATACCATAAATAATGGTTGAATTTTCCTTATCCATGTTGCATTATAAATCAAGAACTGAGCTTTCTGCTATGATACCTATCTGTGTGCTGGGTTATTATCAGCCACACACCCAATCCACACCTGTGATTACATCTAATTTCTGAAATTTATTTGAATTAAACAGTCACACCTGTGAAAAAAGGCCACCCTTAGCAGGGTTTTTTCTCTCCATTTGGAAGAGGCCTTAGCCTGTTGATTTTGGGAAGAATTATCGCTTAAATTGTTGATTTGGGAAATAAAAAGCTGGTGTAAGTTTGAACTTATGGGAAATCTTCATGAATTTAAAGAAATTTTCAATTGGGAAGGGACCTGTGTTATAGAAGATGAATGCCCCCTGCTAAGGAAATTCAAAATGTGGCCTTTTTTGACAAATGGCCTTTATTCAGAGGTCAGCTTGTTCTAAATATTCAATGATGGTTTTTAAAAGAATGACATTTATTCATAGGATGGTCTTGATTCAAATGTGGCCGCTAACACAGGTTTAACTCTACATGACTGTTAATCTTTAGAAAGACATCTTAATAATTTTGCATTAGTTATATAAATTTTTTATATACTTTTTTAATTATTTTTGCAAATCCTAAATGAGTATCAACTGTCTATCTGTACTTTATCTTTATGAACAGTTCAACATACTGTCTTCAGATACCTTCAGTTTTATTGTTCCTTACAGAGCTAAAGTACTTCACATTCTAGAACAAAAACAGCTGTTGGCTTGCTTAAAAGTTAAATATATTATTTTATGATTGTATTTATTGGGGAATAAAAAATGAAAACAGTAACCCACTGCAGTTCAAGTTAGAATGTTAAACAATATGTTGCTATGGATTCCTACTTCAAGAAAATCCAACAATTGCCTCTTATAACAAAAGTGTCTTTAAAGTTCATGCATTGGTAACATATGTGTTGTTATAATACTTAACGTAATTATGGCCACACTCATCTCTTACTCCTTGAGTTAACTTCAATTAAGAAAAGACTCAGATAATTTTCTGAACAGTGTATTTACTGTTTCTAGACCTGGAATATGTATTCATTCTTCTCTAATAAAATGTGCTAGAAGCAGCTACAACAATTAAATGAAGTGGAAAGCCTTCTTTGAATTACTTCTTCAGGGTACACAACAATGGGGTTGTTACAAAAGTCAAGTTTTTAGGATTGTAAATCTCTCTTGTTTGAAGTCTGTTTTATATTTGCAAGGTTCTCAAAAATTTGTAGCCAACAGACTCAAAAGCTAAACAAACAGACCTGCTGGGAGGGGTCCAGGCATCTTTTCAGCAATATATTTAAAACTTTGAGAATACGAAACAGCCTTTACATGTTTCTAAGGGGCTAATCATCCGATTATTATTGAGAACCCAATGTTTGTTTTTCAAGCTGTTTTTGTGCAGATTGGTAGTAAGATATTCAAGATAAAGAATAGGAAACATTGTGTGCCTCTAGTCTGGAGGCTTAAACTCCTCATCCAGAGGTCACTTAGACTGGAATCTTGTCAGGGTTTTCACAACCTCTAAGTAAGGCATTTAGTGTTGATCAGTTCTTCATATGCTGTTGTGTTACTGTTTGTGTTAAATCTTAGCAATGCATATTGACATTATTGTTTGGTCCAGCTACTTCAAGTTTAATGGATTCTTTGTTTTCATTCCTATGTTTTAGGTTCAGAGAGACTCTTGCTGTTTACTTGTAAAGGCATTAAGTTCAAAGTGATGATTATGAATTATAATGTTTTTAAACAGGCCCAGCTAGTCTGGTAGGAAAGCTTTCTGGTTTCTATACTGAAAAATAAATTCTGTACTGGAGGATATACCCTTCATAACCAGATGTTTACTGCTTTCAATTACTTTTATAATTTAACCATGGACTGGTTCACATTTTGCAGAAGTGTTGATTTTATAAACAAAAAAACGCCCTACAAAAATGTATGCCATAAAGAATGTGTGGTTTTAGAACTACCTGTAGGTGTTCATGCTGGATTTTAGTTCCTCATGGAATGAAGAATTGTGCACTTTAGTTCACTTCCTGTCGTCTGCTTGCCAGAATTTAAATGTTTTATGCTTGAATTAGGCATGCTTTCAAAGTACACGATAATAAATATTTCTCAATTAGTATCATCCTCTTTGATTTTATCAAATTTACTGCATGTCTGTCATCTTAAAGACAGGTGATTGGCTGGTTGCCTTGTTCATGACAGGTCAGTGTTGACTTCATCAATGGAGAGTTAACCAAGGCTGGGAACCATATTAAAGTAGTCTTTGGTGGATAATTCTGTGATTGTTTTGAACATTATAAGAATCATGGGTAAAAAAAGACTTGAGGAAAGGTTTTCTACTTTTATATGTCTACCTAGCTACTACTGCCTAAACTTATCTTCAAGTTATGTTCTCTCATGTAAACCAACTTAAATCAATTGTTTTCAAATATAAATTCTACAGTCATAAATATTTTTAAGCATGTCCCCTTCATCCTGCTGTGTGACATGCAATGTTCTGAATGAAATCATTGTTTTAATTAGTTTTAAACTATTGTAGATGAACTCTGTTTCATTTTGCTCATTTCATGTTTAATGGTCCTTTAGCCCATAACAACAACACAAATAAAAATAATTCAACACATGCAGGTAATAGGAATTCTATGATTATAATTTTCTACTTTACAATTTTGATGGGTTTGATGTGATGTGAAGTCTCTGAATGTAGATATTATCTGTCAGGATGTTTGTGTGTTGTTGTTCTCTACATTTTTGTTGTATAATCTAATAATGCTTTACTTTTCATAAACCATAAAACTGGCTTCATGCAACACATCCTTAGTAGGACTAAAGTTACAGGAGGATAAAACAGAATCTATAACACAATCAATAGGATACAAGTAATACTGTTTGTCAATAAAAAGGATTGCCAAAAACATTTTTATGAGTTTAGTTAATTTCTGACATTCTGCGATTATAACTTGGCAGCACACTGCTTTGATCTGACCAAAATTTGCTGCCAAATGTTCGAGTATGAAGACCCCTTGCGGGTTTGATTAGGGGCCAATTAGGTTACATTTTTCATGTATTTAGAAAGTTTCATTTCTAAGAAATAACATCAGAACATTTTTTGTCCGATGATTGGTAGCGATATTTTTGCTGGGTCTTCTTCATTAAATGTTTAATCATTGCTCAGTGATATTGAACACACAAATTGTTCAAGAAATAAAACAACATAATTCCAGATACTTTGCAGATTTAGTTCACTCTCAGGTATTGGATATAGTATCCAAGCTAAAGTGCTTAACACTTATTGCAAACATATGAACACATTAAAAGAACTTTAATTTTCTTTTTTTTACATTCTTTTTTTTATTTATTTCCCTGAACATATGTTGTCTCTTTTTACAAAGGTCTCTGTACACATGAATATGGTGTCTGTTTAAAGGTACTTCTCTGAATACATGTGATCTCCTTTCAAAGGTAGTTTCTGTACACAGGACCTGGTGTCTCTGTTTATTTGTTATATGTCTGGTCAGGCTGCCTCAGCCTCACATATTCTATTTTAGATTGATTGTCGTTTTGGTACTCTATCAGTTCTGTTGATCAATGTAAACTTTAAATAATTTGCTGAATAAGGGATTTACTTGACAGATTGTGTCACTTACATTTTCCCTAGCAACCTGCCAATGTAATGATCAATAAAATCAATGGTACCAAACAAAATGTCATCTAGTTTTGTTGGTATTGCAGTGACACTCACTTTCAGATGACAATTTCATAGATACTAATTCACCTTATACTTGTATGTCAGACAGCTGCTGTAAAAATATCGCTCAATCTTGTGGTGTACTTCACGGCTATAAAAAATATGTTCTTTTATCACTAACAGTTCTTTAGGGATAGAATATTTATCTTAAAGAAATATGGAAATGTGGCATTGATTGTTCACATGCACCTGATGCCAAGTATTGTCTACTATAAATACAGCAACAAATAGAACTGTATACTGAACTTGTCATGCTAAATTTATGCCATTTATATGACAATAAATTATTATACCTTGGCAGAAACAGTCACTAAATATAAAGCTGTCAAAATTTATCATTGAATAACTTCACAAACATATTTGACATTAATGGTGTTTAGTGTTTGTTTAAATCATGAAAATATGCTGGAAACTTTGTAAAATATCTTGTTTCAGTTTGTGTCATCAGAATTGATGAACACTGGGTGCATTAGATGCCTATATAAACAACTTATTTCATTCATGTTCCTGGACTTTAATGGAAGTCGTTTTGTTTGGATCGCATATTTATTTGTTGGTGTGCATAAAATTAACACTGACACGTAGAAAGCAGTCTAAATGTGACACATGTTTAATGGTAATGTATTCACCATTGGTTGAATAATAATGTCAAGAATTCAAATACTTTGACTTGAATTTCCATTCAGAATTATAATTAGCATTTTGTATCCTATTTAATTTAGTGTATGACTCACTCAGCACAAGAATTTGATCTTGTATTGTCATTTATGTGGGATGAGACTTTAGTCTATAATAATGTGTCTTAAGGTTTTATTCCCCTAATGTTTGTTCAATATTAGTTTATCAAAAAGGAGCAAACAGATTTTGGAAACCTTTGTCATATTTATAGGTTTCTATGATAGAAAATGACGTAGCTTAAGATTTTTCAAATACTACTGCAATCCTTTTTGGTTTGTCTCTTTGAAGTTGCGTTGTGTCTACCTTTCTATGCTCCAGATTAGAACAAAAAAAGAAAATATCATTTTTTCCAACTTAGTGTTATGATCTGGAGCCTTAATTAGAAAGGTCTGGTTTTTAACTCATTTAAGTTTACATAGCTTAGTAATAATGTAGGGCCATACCCGTGGTCCAGTGGTTTATTAGTGCGCTGGATTTGTTACCCGACGATCCGGGTTCAATTCCTGATTGCGACAGGTCATACACTTCCATGATTTGACATCAGTGTTGATTTTCCTCCACATGTAGAGAAGTTGCCAGTTCCTAGTGGAAGGGTAAGTTAGTACTGGTTAGAATAAAAAATTATAGTCCAGGAAAACTAGTCAAGTGAACCAGTGGCAGTATACAACTAAAAATTAGTGAAAAACAGCATTTAACCCAAATAAATAAATTTACAAAATGGTAATAGTGTAATATCAAGTTTTTAGGATTTGAAATCACAGGTTAAACAACCTATTTATTATTTAAACATGGATCTTTGTTTAACTTATAAAGTAGCATTTCCTTCTCCTGGTACATAGTGTCATGAACTATTTGTGTGTTCTATCACAAAGTTGTGATAATGGACAGATAACATAGTTAAATATAGTCATTGTTTTTGTCTAGCCACACTTGCTGTAAAATATTATTCCATACAAGATTTACTTCCTGGATGTGTGCTGAATCTAATTTAGATCATATTACAATAAAAGTCGGCACTCCAATACCATTACTATGCTAATATTGTTATATAAGGATGATATTTATAATAACATGAATCACACGTTCCTGTTTTAGCTCTTTGACAAACTAGACAAGTACAATATTGGGAGTCTGAGTCAGAAATATGGGAAGAAAAGTCCAATGTTTTGATGATGAGTCAGTAGGAGTTAATTTTGACAATAATTGTTGTGGCACACACGTGATATAACATCACTTTTTTGTCTGTATAGAGAATATTTTGAGGCTTGTATTCTAGCTTGAAGGAATTAGGTTTATGAAGGATCCCTTCATTATTATGTTTATTTAGGTTTCAGCCTACATGTATTTACTTTCCTGTAGTGGGGTCTGTCCTATGAAAACAGTGTGGGTGGCAGGCACATAAATTAGTCCATCCATTGATCTGAAGGTGAATAATGAAGATTACTCATTGAAAATCTTCACATTTCTTTTTAGTTGGTATTTTTATGGTTGATTATAGTTGTAATCTTGTTTGCATTCTTTGAAAATGTTAATGTCATATGTATGGTGTATTGACATTATTGTTGTTTATGTGGTATTATGATGTTATTGTTATTTTATGTGGTACTATGATGTTATTGCTGTTTATGTGGTACTATGATGGTAATGTTATTTATGTGGTGTTTTGATGTTATTATTGTGTGTCACTATGATGTTATTGTTGTTTATTTGGTATTATGATGTTATTGTTGTTTATGTGATACTTTGAAGTTATTGTTGTTTATGTGTTGCTATGGTGTTATTGTTGTTTATTTGGTATTATGATGTAATGGCATGGTAGTAGCTATTTGAAGTTAATTACTGAAAGAATTGCCGTTCCGTTGAGAATTATGAATATTTCATGCCTTATGCAAGATTGGTAACAATTTTGTCTGAAGTTGAGATAAATAAATATTACACAATTACTTTCCAAAGCTGGCATATACATCCAAGAAAATGATGTAATACTCTGATGATATCTATCTAATATTACATCTGTATTCCATTAAGTAGAATATATGTTTCTAATGCCCTATGGGTTAGACCCATTATTACTAGTAATACATTATGTCATAAATTTTCTTACTTCAGGCCCATAATGCATTCCATAAAATGTTCAATAGTTTGCTGATATTTTCTGCTGTTTTGATTTTTTCAGTGATTGTTTTTAAACACTGAATTAAACATGTGAAATTACTTGTAATAGAGCCATCAGCCTCATTTATTGCCAATTACTGTTACTTATTTTGAAATCGTAGAGAATTAGATACACATTCATCCCATTTTGATGATCCGTTAGTGAGAATGTTTTATGTATTGCATTTTTGTAATGGTATCTGTTGAGTGTTTGATACCAATACTGTGCAATAATTTCTCAAAAATGGAGATTCAGTGTTTTAGTTGTGACTAAATTTTGGAATCTGGTTTTGGATACAACTCAGTCATCAATCATATTTAAAAATTTCAAACATTTTTTTTATACATAAGATCTCATCTTTATGTACTTCATTTTTTCTATTTTCAGACCTGGAGAACAATCCAGAATATCTGAGAATGATCTCCGATGCAGAGCAGACAAACCAGCGTCGGCGCTCAGCGGAACCTTCCCAGAATCCTCAGGAAAACCCTACTTATCATGATGGACTTGAAGATGATGAATTTTTAAACAAAGTGTGCAAGTTTGAACTGATATCAAGGGGTAAGAATTCTCCCCCTGCAAAAAGTCCTGCAAATAAAGTAGCGGGAGGAAAACTTAGTATAACGTCACCGGACGGTCGATCTGGGCGACGTTCTGGAGAAAATTTCTATTTCGGCGAAAAATTATTTACTAAGGATACTGCAACTACCAGAGTTTCAGCGAGCATACTGCAACCTAAGTCCCCTAAACCAGAACAAAATTCCCAGGATATTAATGCAAATTCTCTAGGAAGTTTCGGAAGTGTATCAAATCGAAGAAAATCCAATGAATCTCGTAATTCAGGTGCAAGCTTTCAGTCAAGGTCTTCAGGAAAGAGTCAAGACAGTTTAGGTGATAAAACCCCTACTTCTCCCAACGTGTTTTTTAACAGCCAAGTTTCTCCTGTACGTAAAACTGAATTGTCACCTTCACCTTTCTTTGAATCAGTTAAAGGGTTGCCTGCTGTAGATGGTTCTAAGTCATCTGTAAGTTCACCTAAAGTAATTGTGGACTTAGTGAAGAGAGATAGCTCAGATAAAACTAAATCAAATAGCATTGGTGAAACTAATGTGAATGGTGTAGGTAAAGACTTCCTTAGCGTTAAAGAGGACATTGAATGTTCTAGAAATACTTTTGATGGAATTGACTTTGATTTTAATGAACTGACAGAAAGTCAGAAAGACTTGACATTAAAACATAGAGAGGTAGTTGCTGAACGTAAACAAGAGCAGGAGATGGAGAGACTTGAACGTCAACGATTGGAAGAGATACTGAATATGTGTGCAGAGTATGAAAGACAGATTGATGCTGAAAATGGTCAAGTAGTCAAAAGACAAGAGGAGAAGTTTATAGTAACTGAAAACCATATGCCACCAGTTCCACCTCTTCCTGTACAGTATCAGCACCTACAGGGTAACCATATTAACTATGGAGGTCAAAGTTCACCTGGGCCATTTCAAGGTCAAAGTCTACAACAGCAGACCTTTGGTCAGAGACAAATTCAACCTCCAAAGGGTTTGGAATTTGAAACCCAGTCTCTGGACCGCCGAGATTTAGTAAATAAGTCGGAGTACAGAACTTCAATGACAAATAAAATAATGACTAATGGCTCACTGACTATGCTTTCATCTCCTACAAATTCACATAAAGAATTTTTTCATGGTTACCAGATGAAAAAATGTGGTTCAAACTCATCCAACTCAGAGGAAGAGTCCCTTTGTGGCAGTTCTGAAGATACAGGAACAATAAAGCGCAGACCAAATTCCAATCAAGGACTACTAGGTTCTGATAGACCAACAAGCCCAAGGACCACCCCTAGAAGTCCATTAACCATTTCGTCAGTGTCCAAATGTTCTGTCCAATCAAATTCTGTTATGCATTCAAATGACCAATCACATGCAAGCATTCATTACAGCTCAGCATTCACTTCATCCAATCATAACACCCCAACTACTGTGTCGTCATGGTCACCACAAAGTAATCCTACTCAGATACAAAATGGCTCACAAGGACAGAAAAGTTCTCCTAATGATTTTGCAAAATCTTTTAGAATTGAGCCTCTGAGACTGACAAATGTTAGTGTGGAATTTGTAGATAGGAGGAGACTTGAGAATTTAGAAGACGGTAGCCATGTTTCTACATACAGTGAACCAGAGTGTGATCTGCAGCTGAATCAGGATCGGTTACAGGATTTACAAATTAATGAATCTGTGTCCAGCTTATCAGCTGAAACACCAAACTACGGTCAGATACAATACAATCATATAGGAGGTCTTAATGATAGAAATTATGTCGGGAATAGTGCTTATGGTGACAGAAACATGGAGATTGTGTCTAGTAATACTATTGGTGCTACAAATAATTCCAATCAGCATAGAACAAACATAGACCACAGGAATAATACCGATCATCATGATTATGTTAATTTTAATGGATCTCATTATTCTGATTCAAACAGTGAAAGTCCGAGCTCTTCCAGCGCCTCCACCGTGTGTCCGACAACTTATCACGGATTTATTAACAATATTCTATCCACCGGATCTCCAAGGTCGTCAGGTTCAATGAGTGAATCGAAGTCATCCAGTATAGAAAACGTTACTCCTATTAACAGTGATAATGAAATCACTGTTGCAGCCTCTCCAAATAAAACCAATGAGTCTAGAGCTTCATCTGCTGGTACCACTGATTCCAGTGAATGTTCCTGGGGAACTATTGACGTAAGTAAACATTGTTTTTTATATACAATGCATTATAGTTTTCAGTTTTTGTATATAAAAAAAAATATGCTACATGGACATCTTTAGAATACAGTGAAACTTGTGTTAGCGACGACCTCCAAATAAAGGCTGCTTTATGAAGAAAGGCCATTGTTTTAAAAAACATCATATATAACATCTCTGAATATAGGCAACCTGTCAATAAAGGTCACAATTTGTCCTTCTCAAGGGTGGCCTTTGTTCACAGGTTTGAGTAAAACCAAACCAGACCGTGTCTCAAACCATCAGAGCCATGACACTATGTATACAAATTTACAACCTTCCCAATGATATCTTGATCTTCTAGTAAGTACTGACCCAAGGGAAGTAAATCTTATGTTATTCATGGATAAAATGTTGTTCCTGTAGTAGTTGTGTCCCTTGTTTAGCTGTTACATTAATGTGTGGTAGAATTCCTAATAATGTTCCTTAATTACTTCTTTATGTTGCTGTTTCTCTCAAATCTGTATTTATTAATAGACAAATTGGAGGAATGGGGAGAGAAGGGCCATAATTTGTTGTACTTGTATTTTGTGGGTCATAAGCCTGAATAGAGGAGCTAGAACTGCTTGATTTTACCGAAACCCAGTAAAATATTTCAGAACTGAAAGTTTTAGAGTTTATAAACCAAGTCATTGAAACATTTATAAGTCAGACATTTTATGATAAGTCTGACATGTTCATGTTTACCTTCATTTATTCCATGTACAAGATCCTAATCTTAAGATGACTTATAAACCTTCACATGCCCATATATGGTTATATACAGAATTGATAAGAAATATGGATTGGTTATAATTCTTGTGATGACAATAGTGTACCATTGAGATGATTGGTGTTTGAAGTGCTGTCACATCTTAAAGAGACCTTAATCCAATCAGGGGGACAATATTTAACCTTATCTATGACATGACCCAACTTCAAGAGAACAATAATCAATGTAACATTCTTATATCAAGTGAGTTATGCATACTGCAAGAGTTTGTATTGTTATACCACTCTAACATGACCATTGTTGACCAGTAAAATGACCTATAATAAGCTCTTTAAGATTAAAATATGAATTGTTTTTCTTTTTATATATGATATTGCCTCGACTTCATTTTGCATTGATTTTTATTTGTGCATTTTTAGTGATGGTACAAACTTGCTTACAGATAAAAGAATCTTTTAATATTGAAATATGTGTGATGAAGACCAAAATTTTGCATACAAATATATTAAACAGTTTTCTCGCCTTCATATTAGACATACAAAAAAAGCATTTTAATATTGGTAATGGAAATTCCCATCAGCTATCAAGGTTTTCAAGTCTTTCGTATGTTATTCAAAATAAATTAATATACTGGTAGTCGTATGTTGACTTACCTTGTGATTTTAGTACTCCAGTACTTCACAAGCTGTTCACTTATTAAGGCATTACAATATTTTACTACCAACCAAAATGTTCCCCTATAAAGTAATTTATAAGACACTCAACTCTGCTCACATTAATTTGTAACAATTCAGACCAAACTAGGATCAAATTGAGTTTATTATTCAATGTTTTTACATTTTTTGGTGATCTACATTATCTGATTTTAAGCACTGGTGGTTTTTTAATGGGATGAGCCTTTTGATTAATTTCAAGTTGTCCATCTGACTTTATATCATGATTCAGGTTATGCATATGTTAATCTATGACAGTAATATTACTTGTCTATTAAAATAGTTCATACAAGCAGGTAGTGTACCGGCAGTACTTTAACGGAGGATTTATACATACCGCTGAAGAATGAGATAAAAATGTTTATGTGGAATGTCTCATGTGTCGTTTAACTTGAAGGTGTAAACCTAATATAGTGATATGTTTATCTCCTGTTTCGTTAAATGGAAATAACTTAAAATGGATATTAGCTGGTGATATGTATATATTCTGTTTGAGGATTTTATTTTGATTTCATTTCCATACTTGGATTTAATTTGTGATTGACAATATTTGGATTTACCCCTGTTTGGAGTTAGACTTATATTATAAATCATTAATCATAAAATAAACTCACATGGTAGGTTTTACATTCTATAATTAATGCAGGATTTTATCAATAAAACTTTTATGATATAGTATTGTACATTGTTGTAATGTTGTAATGTCAGCCTTATAGATTGCCTTGTAGGTTAATTCACCAGTTATTTATGCCTGTTTTTAGACTATGATTGATCTGTAGACTATTTTGCTGCTTATAAGATTACAGTGAGGGCTGGTTACTGGCCAGACATGCTACATTGAGATTATTTATGTAGTATTTATAATAAACAATAAAATCATTGATGCAGGTAACAAGTACTTTGTACCTTGATTAAAATTTAGGTACATTTGTCTGAAGTCTGATTATAAGTCTAATCTATGAATGGAGTCATGCAGTATTTTAAGCATATTATACAGATAGTCTTCTGTATTGATATGAACTTTTTGATCTTACATTGACACAGAAGTAGGATCCTACAACTTCACAAAATAAAACTTACAGGTACACAGTCTGTTGTAATAAGGAACAGTTATCAGTACAGACTGTTAATAGCAGAACCTCTGTAATTTGGACAAGGGTGGGGGTCTGTATTAGAAAGAACTTTACAGATTAGATAAATTTCTTTATTCCGACAAAAAAAGCAGATAATTTTCTGTGGGTAGGTAGGTAGGAAATATTTTTTTACAATTAAAGGCAAAAAAATTGGGTTGGGACCTTTTTGGTGAGTATAGATTACCGCAAACAAAATATTTTTAAGCATAGCCTAAGTTGATATATTCATGCATTTAGTATATTGCATGTACATGTGTTTAATTTATTCAGTCATGAGGTTACTATGTTTCTACATGTCAGATCAAAACCATGAAGTTTTTTTACTCAGCAATATAAAAAGCTCTAATAGTCATTTACTTGCCCTGGGCGTATATGGCCAGTGAGCTGTTTCAAAAACTGAAGTTAATAATACCCTAATTAACAGTCAAACTTGAGTTTACTGTCCTTGGTGAGTTGATATCACTGTGTGAACTATGACTACTGGTTGAGATGCATTTTGAGATAAAATTGACCAAATAAAGCTGAATAAAAGTGACAGAGTTACTAGTTATGGACTCAGAGTTACTAGTTATGGACTCAGAGTTACTAGTTATGGACTTGATGGTCAAGTTGTTACAATCTCTGACCAGTAATCACTAGCCCCTCACTTCCTTGACTACCTCCCGGGACCAAATATTACCTCTTGTTAGAAAGCTGTCTGTCTAGCTAACTTACAGATGACTGGTTGGTTCTATCAAGGTGTATGTCTGGAGTCTTTCTTCATCATTAAAATCTAGAAAAGTCACCCAATCTGTTGGTGTGATGTTAATCCTGAGAGAGAAAATGTAATAAGTCACTTGTACACAGAGATAACCCCACATGTTTTTTTTTACCTTTTTGTTGACTGGTTTGCTTGTATTTTATTTGATAATATAAAATATTAATACAGTCCAACCTATGAACAAAGGCCACCCTTTGGAAAGACAAAATATGGTCTTTATTGACAGTTGGCCTTTATTCGGAAATCATTTTATTTTTAACAATTACAATTTTAAAAAAATGGCTTTATTCGCAGTGTAGTCTTTATTCAGAGGTGGCTGCGTGGGGACATTGGTTTAACTGTATATGTTATAACAAATAATCAAGTACAGATTTATTTAGTACTTAATGTTATACAGGTAACAACCACAATGGCTGGTGTGATTTTATTGAGTGACTTTCCATGCTTTGATCTTGATGCATGAAATTTACTTCTGTCCTGATTAGATGTACATAATTACTCATTACCTGTAAAATATGGCAATCATGTACTTCCCATTAACTAACTTACGAGTAATCTGTACCAAAAGTGATTGTCATTGTAAAAATATAAGTCTTTAACTTCATTTGATTTTATTTAACTGTATTTTGTTTGAAATTGATTAAGTGAGGTGTGACCACGTTTAGTCTGTAGCCCTTAAAGATTATGATAATAGGGTTTGGGATGACACATGCCATATAGGGTCTGTGACTGTATTACCAAGAAAAAGTATATTGAAAGTTTGGTAGAATTAAAGTCCATTCACTCTCAGAAGTTCTGGAGACATCTCATCTCATTATGTATTGGGGTCTCAGTGATTATTTCAAAACAAGTAAAGCTACATGTTTGTTACATTATATTGATTATAAACAAAAAAGATATTGCATTTTTTTTTGTAGACTGGACTCAAGACTTAGGTTCATGAGTATACAAACAAGCTCTGAAAACAGATATTTTCACAAGACTTTGTGCTGATTCAGTTATTTTCACGTTTTGAATCCCAAAGTTAGGTATCAGAAAAAAAAAATGAAAGCTTGTATTAAATTGTTAAATGGTATTACACCTTTAACACTACCAACGAATTAAAGGTGTTTCCAGCACTTCTGCCTGAAAGCCTTTATCTTTTTTTGCAAATAAAATTAAAACAAAGAAATAAACTAGACTGGAAATGATCTCGGGTCTTATTTGGAAAATTGAAAATGATATCTTCATATCTTTCATCTGTCTTACTTTCTTTATTCACAATACTGACAAGGTTAATATTTAACGACCTAAGATCATGGTTCCCCACCCAATACACTTGAACTCTTCATTATTTCAATATTCCTTGAGTTGTTCGTACTCAATGACCCATGATTAATATGCGTCTCTTTGTTCACAAAAAATATATTGTGTTGTCATTCTCAAACTGTCAATCAGAAAGCCACAAATCTTGCATGTAATGATAGTACAATAGCATTAAATTTTATCAAAGTTGAATGTATAGTCTAACCTGTGAATAAAGGCCACCTTTGGGAAAAACAAAATTTAGCCTTAATTGACACATGGCCTTCATTCGGAGGCCATTTTGTTCGAAATAATCAATGAAGGTTTTTAAAAGAACGTCTTAATTCACAGGGTTGCCATTATTTGGAGGTTTTTTACTGTAACTTTAGTTTGAGTTTTGCATTTCGACATTAGGGTAAAAATACTCAGATAAATAATTTGATCCTCTTCAGATAATACATCGACTGAGTTTAGAATTAACTTAATCTTTAATTCAACTAGGTTCTCTTCAGATTAATTTTATTGCAAGCGTCACCATTGTTTTGATTGTATAAAAGTTTTGGCCCTCAATTCCATATTACTGTGGCCCTTTTCTATTGGGTTTGATGGCTCTTAAGTATGTTCCATTACCGTTTGAAGTACCCTGTATGGTTAAAATGAACAGAAATAACAAGTTAATGTGCACCTGTTTAAATTCAAACTACCATGCATTGTGTTGAGATTGTTTTTATTAAAAGTTTAAATTCAAATATCTTCGTGTGTCCGGGTATATAAACATGTTAAGGGTTATACAAATACGTTAAGGACAATAAGAACGTTCATCTTGTGAGCCTAGTCATTGTATTAGTATTCACATCCATACAGAGTTATCTCCTCTTGAAGCCTGTCCCTTAAGGCTTTCTTTCCCTGTTGTTGTCAACCTGAAAATGAGGTTTGAATGAAATACAAGTCTGTCCTAAGGTTACTCTAAATTGAACTTGATGACAGGTCAGCTCAAATGACATCTACCATTGTTTTAATGATGAATTTAAGTTAACAGCCATCATTTAATGTTATATTACATTGTTTTTACAAATGCTTGCGATTAGTTAACATAAGTACATTCATATTGTATTAAAACATCTGTCATGGTCTCAGAGCTCAGCTTTTATCTGGGTTTTTTTATGATTAGTATTAATTAAGGTCATATATATTTCTTTTGTTACACTGGTTGGATAAATTTACTGACAATGATCTAGTTTCAGTTTCAGTTGGTACTTTATATACATGTAGAAATGTAAATCATATTATTAGAAATACCTAGTTTACAGTTTTCATATTGTTTATAAGACCCAACAAAACTGGTTAAATTGTTGATGATAATTTTGTGTGTACTGAATCCTTACATTTATTGTTGAGACAAGATTGAAAGTTATAAAACGGGAAAACATTGATCGAACCTCATGCACCATCACAGATCGGCATATTTCCACTGAATGAAATGCTGAAGGGGTCATTAAAATTTTCTGTGAAATGCGTAGATCCAATGAGAAAATTTAGGGAGGGATCCCCCCCAAATAGATCAAATGCCACATACAGTAATGTGTCGTCCCAGCCTCTCTAAGACTGAAAAATACTGACGTTTAGCATAATGTATATAACAGTTCCTCTGATTGGGTATGGTCTCTGGCTCGTCCAATCAAAACAACTCTTTCAAGATCATTACATCCTTGCATTCTCTAAAGGCGTCTTCCAACCACAATGATAAGAAATTCAACTACTAAATGGCCCCCCAAACTCCTTGACGATATATTTCAGCCCTTCTGCTTCAAGATCAAATACATTGCTGTCGTATTATCAATATCTCTAAGCTAGCCCCCCCCCCCCCCCCCCCCCAATTCATGTCACGTTTATGTTGATAATGTTATAAAGATGTTCTGTTTTGGTTATAATGTTATGTTTTCTACGCTTGTAAGATCACTATGTACATAAATTGTTTGCAGTCATCTATAAATATGTAAATTATGAACATTTTTTTTATCTTATACGTACACATCATGTCAAGACAAGTTTGTAAATATAAACATATAAACATTTTTATCAATGACAAGATCTGTATTTAGATTTCATAATATAAAAGTCATGTTTGTTAATTTTATATAAAAGTGAATTGAAGTAATGTCCCAGTATTAAACTAATGATGGTTGCTATATAGAAATAGTTGTGTTGTTACGAAGTACAAGGGATGCCATGAAGCCCTGGGATCCCTAATTTGGATTGTCAAATTGTCAGTGTTTCAACATGGATATAATTATCTATAAGTACAATATATTATATTGTACAGTACAACACTGCTACATATAAAACACAGTAATTTATTGTTTTATGTTCAAAATTCATGTTTTTTAAGCAATAGAAGGAACATTACTGAGTAATTGTAATTGATCTCAATGAAATACTTACATCTTCAGTGAAAGTAAAGTCTCATATTTTGGTATCATTATTCTAGGTACACTTGTGTTTACTCCTGACACACTATGTCAGTGATTCTCTGATCTATGCTGGAGAGCTTCCATTTTAGGATAAATATTACAAAACTTTTAAAACACCTTATGACTTAATCTGTATCAAAATATCATACATAAAATCATTTCTTTTATTTGATTTTGAGAAAAGCCATGATTGGTTGAAAGAAATCTTCACAAGTCTTTTAACTGATATCTATTTAATTACATGCAAATTACAACTGATACCTCATTATATGGAAACTATACTTCATGGTAAACATTTACTGTCTTTTTGTGAAGGTTTGTTTACTTTCAAATTCTTTGCATGAGATCTTATCATGCCTGCATGATAATGAAGCGTCACTTTCCTTCCATCATCTTGTATTACGGGTGTATAATATGTTTGTATTCATTCTGCCTTAATGTGTCTTATGTACTGACATGGTCTGTATTTAAAATTGACTTCAAAACTGATCTCTTTTAACAATTTGATAAGATCGTTTAGATATTGAAGTCTTTTATCTGTCAAAGTATTGATAGTACATTGTGTACTTTTTGACTTAAAGCCACAGACTGTCCCAATATTGAAAAGATACAACATATTGTTTGTGAAGTATTTCTTGTGACTACTAATTTGTAATTCTTCTATAGATAATATGTACAAATTATCTTGTCCCTTTGAACTACAACAATTGATATGTTTGAAGTGTGGAGATTATTATACTTAGTGACTCCTCCATAACCCTCTGGATGAGGCTATATATGGCACCTGGACATAGGTCTCATTAATGATTCTGACTCATTTTAAATGTCTTAATTCAGTATTTTATATATTGTATGAATTCAATATTTTAATTTTCTCCTTCATTTCTTTAAATTGAGTTTTTAAAGCCATTTTTTTCCTATCATATTTTCATCTAGGTATGACTCATTCCTTCTTGTAGAAGCACTCAAAAATTGGCAATTACTTAACAATTTGTACTTTTATGTCTGAAGATTATAATTTCTTTTCAAACAAACATGCTTAAGGATGCATGCTCTATCATGCTCCAGCTGTGAGTGAAATAAGTGCATTCAGTGTGTTATTGTCATGTTTGTATGCAACTTTATAAGGAAAAAGTATTATCTTGAATCCATGTATGAAATATAATAGATTTATTGACATGAAACAAGTTAAGGTTTTTTGTCTGACTTGCAAAACATTCCACTTATTGTAATTATAAAAAAGAATTTCAATTCCAAGGACTATGTTTAATTGAACATTAAGTTTAGATCTGTTACGTATCCAGTAGATACCATGATGCCATGTGAAACCTTGCTTCAATAACGTAAAAATTAAAATAAAGTGAACCTGTTCCACCAAGCCTCAAGTAAATCTGGATAAATGTTACAAATTTCACTCTGATGTATCATGGGTACCCCCTTTTCACTGTCTCATTGTACTTTGTCTGGTTATAAATAAAAGTCTGAATGTATGATTTTTAAAACTAAAAAGAAGTGTTCCAGGATTCTGTACTTAATTCTAACATTAATTATTGTCAGCAATTCTGCCATTTTTTGCACCTGAATCACTTAAATCAGCAATGTATGACAATTGATCTTAAAAATTATACCATCAAGTAAATTGTCAATGAGAACATTTGCCATGCCCATCATGTGACCTCATGAATGTGGCTTCTATGGTCCTAAAACATTCTTACTACTGAGCAATAGCCTGGTTAGTATTGACTATTACCCAACTACTGGTACCTATTATTACATATTTGGTTATATCACTAATCTTGTCCAGGTGACAATAGTCTATTATCTACCTACTAGTACCTAGTACATATTTGGTTGTATCTCAAATCTTGTCCAGGTGACAATAGTCTATTACCTACCCAGTAGTACCTACCTACTAGTACCTAGTACATATTTGGTTATATCTCAAATCTTGTCCAGGTGACAATAGTCTATTACCTACCCAGTAGTACCTACCTACTAGTACCTAGTACATATTTGGTTATATCTCAAATCTTGTCCAGGTGACAATAGTCTTATTACCTACCCAGTAGTACCTACCTACTAGTACCTAGTACATATTTGGTTATATCTCAGATCTTGTCCAGGTGACAATAGTCTATTACCTACCCAGTAGTACCTACCTACTAGTACCTAGTACATATTTGGTTATAACTCAGATCTTGTCCAGGTGACAATAGTCTATTACCTACCCAGTAGTACCTACCTACTAGTACCTAGTACATATTTGGTTATATCTCAAATCTTGTCCAGGTGACAATAGTCTTATTACCTACCCAGTAGTACCTACCTCCTAGTACCTAGTACATATTTGGTTATATCTCAGATCTTGTCCAGGTGACAATAGTCTATTACCTACCCAGTAGTACCTACCTACTAGTACCTAGTACATATTTGTTGTATCTCAAATCTTGTCCAGGTGACAATAGTCTTATTACCTACCCAGTAGTACCTACCTACTAGTACCTAGTACATATTTGGTTATATCTCAGATCTTGTCCAGGTGACAATAGTCTATTACCTACCCAGTAGTACCTACCTACTAGTACCTAGTACATATTTGGTTATATCTCAGATCTTGTCCAGGTGACAATAGTCTTATTACCTACCCAGTAGTACCTACCTACTAGTACCTAGTACATATTTGGTTATATCTCAAATCTTGTCCAGGTGACAATAGTCTTATTACCTACCCAGTAGTACCTACCTACTAGTACCTAGTACATATTTGGTTTTATCTCAAATCTTGTCCAGGTGACAATAGTCTTATTACCTACCCAGTAGTACCTACCTACTAGTACCTAGTACATATTTGGTTATTTCTCAAATCTTGTCCAGGTGACAATAGTCTTATTACCTACCCAGTAGTACCTACCTACTAGTACCTAGTACATATTTGGTTATATCTCAAATCTTGTCCAGGTGACAATAGTCTTATTACCTACCCAGTAGTACCTACCTACTAGTACCTAGTACATATTTGGTTTTATCTCAAATCTTGTCCAGGTGACAATAGTCTTATTACCAACCCAGTAGTACCTACCTACTAGTACCTAGTACATATTTGGTTATTTCTCAAATCTTGTCCAGGTGACAATAGTCTTATTACCTACCCAGTAGTACCTACCTACTAGTACCTAGTACATATTTGGTTTTATCTCAAATCTTGTCCAGGTGACAATAGTCTATTACCTACCCAGTAGTACCTACCTACTAGTACCTAGTACATATTTGGTTTTATCTCAAATCTTGTCCAGGTGACAATAGTCTTATTACCTACCCAGTAGTACCTACCTACTAGTACCTAGTACATATTTGGTTATATCTCAAATCTTGCCCAGGTGACAATAGTCTATTACCTACCCAGTAGTACCTACCTACTAGTACCTAGTACATATTTGGTTATAATTATCTCAGATCTTGACCAGGTGACAATAGTCTATTACCTACCCAGTAGTACCTACCTACTAATACCTAGTACATATTTGGTTATATCTCAAAGCTTGTCCAGGTGACAATAGTCTATTACCTACCCAGTAGTACCTACCTACTAGTACCTAGTACATATTTGGTTATAATTATCTCAGATCTTGACCAGGTGACAATAATCTATTACCTACCCAGTAGTACCTACCTACTAGTACCTAGTACATATTTGGTTATATCTCAAATCTTGTCCAGGTGACAATAGTCTATTACCTACCCAGTAGTACCTACCTACTAGTACCTAGTACATATTTGGTTATATCTCAGATCTTGTCCAGGTGACAATAGCCTATTACCTACCCAGTAGTACCTACCTACTAGTACCTAGTACATATTTAGTTATATCTCAAATCTTGTCCAGGTGACAATAGTCTATTACCTACCCAGTAGTACCTACCTACTAGTACCTAGTACATATTTAGTTATATCTCAAATCTTGTCCAGGTGACAATAGTCTATTACCTACCCAGTAGTACCTACCTACTAGTACCTAGTACATATTTGGTTATATCTCAAATCTTGTCCAGGTGACAATAGTCTATGACCTACCCAGTAGTACCTACCTACTAGTACCTAGTACATATTTGGTTATAATTATCTCAGATCTTGTCCAGGTGACAATAGTCTATTACCTACCCAGTAGTACCTACCTACTAGTACCTAGTACATATTTGGTTGTACATTGTATCTCAGATCTTGTCCAGGTGACAATAGTCTATGACCTACCCAGTAGTACCTACCTACTAGTACCTAGTACATATTTGGTTATATCTCAGATCTTGTCCAGGTGACAATAGTCTATTACCTACCCAGTAGTACCTACCTACTAGTACCTAGTACATATTTGGTTATAATTATCTCAGATCTTGACCAGGTGACAATAGTCTATTACCTACCCAGTAGTACCTACCTACTAGTACCTAGTACATATTTGGTTATATCTCAGATCTTGTCCAGGTGACAATAGTCTGGTTTAGTGTTGACTATTATTGTACAGTCACCACACATGTGTTGTTGAACTTTGACATTATCTGATTAGGATATAAAAGAGTATTTGAATGCCTTAATCATATTCTTAAAACCAATAGATTAGTCAGTATTTTGTATTTGATACAAACAAACAGGACTGTTATGTCTATACTTGTAATAGAACGGAGTCATGACCTTGGTAAGTAATACAAATAGTAAGCTACCGATTATATCAGTTAGTATCTTTAGTACATTATATCTGAACTGAATAATATCTACCAAAATAAACGAAGAAATCCTACTTCTGAAGTGAACAATCATTTTAAATTTATCCCCTCCACAAAAAAAACATAAACATATTTCTGACAATAATTTATAATAGAGGTATAGCCTGAGCTTAGCTGAAATACAAAGTCTGGTTTGTAGCATAACCTAATCATCATTATGGCCAAAGTTGTTGGTTGCTGTTATCATCCATGTTGTTGTTTCATGTTAGAAGTTGTTGTTGTTATGGTGGACAACCATGTGGCTTTGCTCCGTGTCCTTACACTCTGCTATGTTCTGTAGCTGAACATTCAAACTTGATTTAATGTCCTTTGGCTCAAGGTATCTTAAGGATGTTATTGTTTTTCTATTCAGTTGCAATAATATCTGAATTAAGGCTAGTCACCTGTGAATAAAGGCCATCATGTGGCCAACAGCCCCCTTTTTATCATCATACAATAACTAGACCTCTGAATGAAGCCCTGCTATTTCCTTTAATTACATGTTAGGGTGGACATATTCACTGGATTAACTGTATGTGTCTCTCATTTGTGTTTTGTTGAAGATTAACTCCTATCATTAATTTAGTCAAGTCAGCAATTTAAACAGATACCTGCTATGACATCTAGGAATGTATTATCAGTGTATATTATATACCTATATTTTATGCACAATTTCACATTTTGAATCATGTTAACTTAATTATAAGACATTTTGTATACATGGTGTGGGTGTACATGTATCAAAGTGTTACATGATCAGGCCATATAAGCCTGTTGACAGACCAAACACACCCTTACCTGGGGTATAAGTTGACATAACTCCAAAACAATATCATTCTACCTTTGGCTCATTAAAATAGCATAAACTCCAGCTATAATGTTTGGAGGCTGAAATTTTATGCCAAATACATTAATCAACTAAACCATTGTATAATTTGGCTTGGTAATTGTGATAAATTGGATGAAGACTGACATTCAAGTATTATAATTGGCAATAGTTAAGAATTTGGGGTAGATTATGAGGAATTTTAATGTTTATAATTGCTCTTTATTCTGGTTGTCTGTCATATATATTTCATAAGATTGGTAGTCATCTTTCAAAGTTTACTTTAACAAAATCAAGTTTTCCAGGTTTAATGGCATACCAGATTAAGTCTTGCTAATAAGAAAATCAAGGATCAAAGTAAAGTACAGTATTTTAGAGAATTTATGTACAATCAAACCAGCTGTGCTAGTGGCCACCTCTGAATAAAGGCCACCTATCAATAAAGGTCACATTTTGTCTTTCCCTTGGGTGGCCTATATACACAAGTTTGACTGGACATGTATTCAATATAGTTTATTTCCTGTTATTAAAACACTATGACAAAATAAAAGTAAAAACACCAATAATATAGCACATACAAGCAGTAAGTTTTTGTTTTTGATATTTTTCAGGACGTTGACCCTAATTTACAGCTAGAAAAGTTGAAGGTCAACAAGTCAGATCTGCTGAAGAAGATCTCAGCCCTTAAACAACAGATTGTTGATATAGAAACACTAGAGGATGAAGCTCTTAGAGATGTTAGTACATTCTTGTCTTAAAACCTTGTCTGAATATACTGGACAACATCAAGTGGATGAATGCTTCTTGTTCCACTGGATAAATGATTGCAGGTGTTCATAAAACTAATAGGGAAAGTTTTCACTGGGTTTTTATTTTTCAAAGGTGACACAGTGATTATCAGAAGTTTGGTTTGTGTTCTTGTATGACATGTAGTTGATATAACTATGACAGGGCTACCTAGATACCTTCTGGCATACCTTCTGTATATTACTATTCCATGTATTTCCTATGCAACTGTCAGTACTCCCAAATGGTTTAAGACAAGAGCAGAGCAGAGTTGTAGAGTTGTAGGACTTCACCATTATCTTGTATTAGAGAAGGACTTAGTCACATGGCTCTGTCTGATCTTTCATTTTGTCTGAGTTTCCTGTAATTAACTGTACTATAATTCAATTGAGGACTATAAAGGGTGTGTTTTATTTAAATATGCATGTGCTTATTGTCAGTAAGTCAGATTTCCGGTGTTTTAGATAAACTGCAATAATTTGCTATCATGTTAGAGGAATGTTGTCACATTAAAACTAGATGGTCATTAACATTCCATATGAATACTGTTGTGTCATGCAATTTTATTTCTTTTCCTTCACAAAATTGCTCACATTATCTGTTTATTTGGAACTCCTCCCATGACCCAGGACTCCTCCCATGACCCAGAACACCTCCCATAATGCTACACTATTATCACTTACTGAACACGCTTACCATTGCAGTCAATGGGTTGATACACAGGACCCTGAAATTTTATTCATGTAACACCAATAGGCTCAAATTTTTTTTATATTATGTACCGCTCTATGAACGAGGCTCAGATTATGGTTTTTTTTTGGCTCATTGGTATTATATGGGTATAGTGGTTGATAGCAACCTTTTAAAAAAATGTCACCATATGAACATTGGTCTCTGTTTAGTTCACATTTATTGATATACCAAATAAATTCTGGAGAAAAGCCAACTGTGTGTAAAGGACATGGTTTCATCACTCTCTCTTAGGTGACTTGTTTACAAGTTTGATTCCATGTTGAACTGCTCATAGTTGACTGCTAGCAAAGTTGTTTTACATGATACAATATTTTGAAAAGGTTAGAATGCAGCTTGCTTAGTCTTTGTCTACATCAGAAGATTTCTTCAATTCATTACTTTAACAAATAAATTCCATGATAAGCCAAATCCAGAAGTCTTAAAGACCATAAGATATATTAACTAGGAATGCATCCTTGCCATTGGTTGATATGAAAATTGTAACCCAGAATCAGCCAATCAGAGGCTCTAGTTTGGAGATAGGTGCAAACAATCTGCCTTGTACAACTTCAGACCTGACCTTGTATATTTGTAGGACTTATTGTTCTTTATTACAGCTTGAAATGGAGAGAGCTTTACTGGATGGTGAACATGAAGCAGAGATGGAGAGACTTCAAGATGACCAGGAAAAGATTCAACAGTTGAGACAAAAACAGAATTTACTGATGGAGAAAGCATCAAGAGAAAGACAAAAGGTAACACTGGTGACATGAATACACCATAGTACTCCTTATAATAACTCCTGGCATGAGACTTATTGAACCTCTTCAATAGGGCTGTCCCGATATGGCGGTGTACCGGTACGTACCGGTACAGTGCTGAACGATATGCGTATCGTATCGGAAGGTCCCATATCGGCCATATCGCGGTTTATTGTTTTATATTAAAAGAAAAACTCTTAGAATGGTGAACAAATGAACTAGATTTGTCAATTTAGTCGACATTGCTTACGCAACTAATATCTGGGATTCCCTTCTCTATTAATAGACATTAGTTGCGCCAGGTAAAGCTAGACAACGAATTTAATTCGAATATTCAGATTTTGACATATAAATTGTAATACGCTACCATGTAATTTAACACATAAATATGGCAGCATTTTGTTTTGCCGATTAATGAAAAAAGAAGCACGTACAAATGTAGTGATCTATTAGAAGTGTCAACACGATGTCAAGTGTAGTGGTGGGAACACATATGTCTCGTTATCATAAGTTGAAGGTTTCAAAAGTTATTATTAATTATAAATTAGTTAAAAACTTTGATTCCTTTAACAGTTTTATATGGTTAGGTCCTATTCTTGATATAAGGTCAATTATGGGACAGAGAATTAAACTTGCTAATATTTTTAACAACCAACTAACATATACTAGTATATATGTGAATCAAATTGATGACTTTAAGTACCAGACAAACACCTTTTTAACAGTTAATTAGTACTTTCTAGCACCAAGCAAATGTGCAGAGTTCCCAAAAATACTAATTTTACAACATTTTTCATTACTTTGAAATATTTTCATATCGTATCGTTGATATCGCATATCGCTAGTACCGTATCGCAATACGTATCGTATCGGATGAGATCTGTATCGGGACAGCCCTACTCTTCAAAATTGATATCAATTGCTTGATTTTTTTTGGAGCTTTTGAAAGCCACCAAATTGGTCTTTCATTCTGAACTATTTCTTAGCATCAACCAAAACTGCTGTAATTTAATGTCTATTGAAGGTGAGCAGGCAATTGTCCAAAAATTGCATTTTTTCACAGTGCCTTATCTGCATTTTGATTTATTTCTTATAAAGTATCTGCTATTTTAGTGTTACCTTTGTTTTATTTAATTTAATGGGAAGGAAAATAATTATTGGTGTTTGGAGTTTCTGAGTGCTTAATCATTCCCTGTTTTTTTGTAAATCTGTCATTATCTCTGCTTTTATTGCTAATTATTTAACATCATTTCTGTATCATTTCTCATCTAGGCAAAACATCAGGTATGCTTAATGAATGTCCCTCTAAATAAGGGAACACATAGACAACCATATCCATTAGTTGATCATGTTTGTGAATGTCTGTATATGTCTGTACTGTACTGTACTAGGGTCTAAGGGATTTCTGTGAAATAATTTTAAGGGGTGATTCAAAATGTTCTGTGTTACCTTTTGGGGGTAATGTTTTCATAATGTTTGAACTTAAGCCATGAAAATCATAATGTTCTATGAGTTTGAAGCCTTCAATTACATTCAATTCATGGAAAAGTCACTAAAATGGGAAGAAGAAAAACATGAGCATGGTGGCTTTTATTCACAAATAAGCACAGGTTTGACTGTTTTCCATTTAAGATAGCGGAATATAAAATTCCCTGATTTTCAAATATATATCATACTTTTGTATCACCCCTTGATGTTTTTTGTCTCTTTGTCTCTAATCAAACTTTTCTAAACAAATTTGTACGATTATAGAGGAAAAATCCTATCTTTTATTTTAGGTACACCTTCCTGATAATTTCAATCATTTGTCCTACCTAGAATAATTGAGAATTTGTCATTTAGCATCATGTGACTGTTGGTTGTTCAGGGTCAATGAAGCCCTTGAGCACTTTAGCCATAGTTGGTGAACCTTGTAGATTTTAGTGTGGACTGTGTTACTGACCCTGGCAGTTCTTTCAGTACTTTGATTTCCGGTCTTCTACGTTTTTTTTTTGCTTCATTGTTTTGTGTAGATGTTTTCTGTTTGTATATAATATACATGTATGTGTATGATGGTGTTTATGTGAGACTTATATAGGTGTATACACTTTTATCTACATTAGTCATTTATAACTAATTTAACCAGGAAACAGTCGTAAGTTCAGATTTCCATAGCCGTCACTCTGTCTGTGCACATTAATTTTATGCAGACCAAAGTACTTTGTTTTTCTACATCTGCCATGCAAATTGTTAAACTAGTTCCTGTTCCAATTGTTGCAGTGTAAGTCTTTATAAATTCAATTTCCATGAGTACTTTCAGTACTTTGTTTATAATACAAGAACACACCAGGCACAAACAACATAAGTACAATAATAGGCACCAGGTCTGAGATTATAAACTTGAGAATTTTTATAAAACCCCAAGTCTTATATTTCTTGACACAATTTATTACAGCTGATTTTTATTATCTAAGAAATCCACAACAGTATGATCATCAATTTAACTTTTTTGAATTGATATTTAAATATCTGATTACTTTTGATTTTTAAGAAAAATAAATTGAGTTAAGGTAAAAAATGACCCTTACCCAATAATAATTTTGATGAGGCAACACTATTTCCTACTAATAATAGTAAATTTGACCCTTTGTACAAATTCTGAAGAATCAGAAGCTTTATATTGATAATTTCAAGAATCAAAATACCATTTTAAGAGTCAAATGAATACCCTCATTGATCATTACATGATACCTTGTAGAAAGTACAGCATGTTGTATCTTATACCACATGATTATGTTCTGGTATGTATATTGCATCTTTACAGATATGTATAAGGCATATACTCCTATATAAGTATTGTTATATAACATACCATAGGTTTTATGACTGTGACATAAATTTTAAATGTAGTTTGTATGTTCTGATTATTTTGAGATTATACAACTATTTGTACATGTAGTACTGGAATATCTATATATTCAGAGTAGTCATGTTATCCTATCAGGACCATAAAAATGCACTTCTGCATACAGACAAACCTGTGATAGCAGCCACCTCCAATTAAAGGCCACCCAGTGAATAAAGGCCATTCTTTTAAAAACTATCATTGATTTCTTATATCAATATGACCTCCAAATAAAGGTCACCTGTCAATAAAGGTCACATTTTGTCTTTCCCAAAGGTGGCCTTTGTTCACAGGTTTGATTGTAAATATATAATAAGAACAAGTTTTAGTATATGCTAATAAGATTACCTTGACGTTAGGGTATTTTGGTTTCAAACTTAAAATGTCCTCTTTTGAGGTTTACTATAAAACGTGTTGAAATAAAAATAAAATCATGGAATACTATACATGATATTCTCATTGTAAAGTCTGAAGACTAATTGATATGATGTGGTCTTGATTAAGGTAATGTGTATATAATATGATGATACATAACTTATCCAGTCCGGAAATATCCAAAAAAGAAGTCAAGCAGTTTTGTTATTGCATTGATAAACTGAAGGATGTTCAAGTAGCTCTTGTCTAATGTTGTTAGCCAATACGTGTGCTGTGAAGTTTGTTTATCACTGTTTGACATCAAAGTGAGTGTTTTTTACAAGAAACTTCTGCATACTCATCGGAAGCCACGTTCTTCCGTTGTAGTAGTTTGAAACAATAAAAACAAGTTTCTATGACATTGTACATGACTTTGTGTATGATGTACAGCACTCTTATTTTAAGTCACCCAGTGAAATATATTGTCTCGGTCACTACTGAGAAGTTATCCATACAAACTGGTCTTTATCAGATTCTACTTGTAGGGTTAGATATCCTTTTGATTGTTGTTGATCTTAAATAAACCAGTTTTTTTAGCTCACCTGATTCATCAGGTGAGCTTTTAGGATCGGTGAATGTCCGGCGTCCGGCGTTCGTCGTCCGTCCACAATTAGTTTGTTTACACTCTAGCAAGCGCAGCTCTTTACGAATCTTGATTAAACTTGCTCACAATGTATATGGCCACAATGTCTCCGTTAAGTTCGATTATGGGCAAAATCTGATAATAACTTCTAGAGTTATGGGCCCTTGAATTACAAAATTTGCTATATTTAGCTTGTTTACACTCTAGCGCCTTCATTTATTCACCAATCCTAATAATATTTTCAGTAAATGTGTATAACCAAAAGATATTGGACAAGTTTGATTATGGGCTGAATCGGACCAGAACTACAAGAGTTATGGGCCCTTGACTTTGAAAATTTGCTATATTTTAGCTTGTTTACACTCTAGCACCTACATTTATTCACCGATCCTAATAATATTTTCAGTAAATGTGTATAACCAAAAGATCTTGGACAAGTTCGATTATGGAGGGAATCGGACCACATCGTCAAGAGTTATGGGCCCTTGACTTAGCAAATTTGCTATATTTTAGCTTGTTTACACTCTAGCGCCTTCATTTATTCACTGATCCTAATCATATTTACAATGAATGTGTATGACCTTATGGTTTTGGACATGTAAAGTTATGGGTGGAATCGGACCACAACTTCAAGAGTTATGGACCCTTGGATTAGAAAATTTGCTACGTTTTAGCTTGTTTAACAGTATTATACCTTCATTGTTGGTTTTGATCTCAAAATCTACGTAAAATGAGTTTTACGAGATGGAAACTATATTACCTGGTCATTGATTATTGACCTTTGTTCTCAGGTGAGCGATAAAGGGCCAATGTGGCCCTGTTGTTTAAGATTATCTTCGTAGAACTTCCTTTTATTTGATAATTACTATGATAGAAAGTTAGATTGATATGCATGAAGGGTTTTCACGATTTTCTTGACACAGAATTTGGAAAATAATTTGGATATGTTGACAAACTATGTAGGGTTAGTCACACAGTAGTTTGATATTAGTACATGTATTAACATTGAAGTTGACTGTTAAATATATTCTCATTTTCTCGAAATGTCAATAAAACGAGCATTAGTTGATGATACTTAGCCTATATAGTCACTGTTTGTAAGACTTCATGTGATTTTATGCCAATATGAGTTGTGTCCCTTTACCCCCCCCCCCCCCCCCATTATAAAAATATCACATTTTCATAGTAAACTTATTACGGTGAAATTTATTTTTTATTTGTTTTTTAAGGAATTGGCAATCATAGAACGGGAGAGATTAAAGCTGGAGAATTTAGAACTACAGAATGGTAACCTAGAGAAACAATTAGAACAATGTCCTCATGATGATCAGAAACCAATCTTAGTCAAACTACAACGTAACAAGGAAATGTTAGACAATCAACGTAAAGTCTTCGATGATCTGGAGTTTCAGCAACTTGAGGTATAATTTGATAAATTTTATAAAACAACAAATATTTATTTTTAAAATCTTTGCCCAGGACCTTAGTTTTGTCAAGAAAGGAGTTTTAAGGTTGGTCACATCTTTACGGAATTTCATTCTACTCATTTATTCAGTAATCAAAGTACTGTATTTTAAGCAGTTTATATCATTGCCAAATTACAACTTTTATGACCCCGCCATTTGAAATGACTGAAGGGCATAAAGTGTTATAACTGTCCGTCTGTCCTTCCTTCCCTTTATCAATGATTGGTTTCATATTTTACATGAAGGTGTGTACTAATAAAATACAGATCAATTTCAATATCTGTTAAAAACATTTTCACAGGATTTATGGCCCTTTTTTTACTTAGCTCTCAGCAGGGGCATTCAAGTCTTTTGGACACATTTGTAGTATCAATTATATTAAACCAGGAAGAAAATGTTCTTTACTCTGTATTTCCAGTCTGAAGCTAAATTTGAAGAGGACAGAGAGCAAGTACAAAGAACTTTACTTGCTGACCAAAATGATCTTCTTAATCGTTATAAAACTAGAGAGGTAAGAGTTGTCTCTGAGAGGTTTAGTGAAGGTTGTAATGATTGTAAATTTATTTGAAGACCAATAACTATAGAAACATGAAGCATGTTCTTAGTGTATCAATATTTTTATTCTTATGAACATCTTCACCTATTTTCATGACCATTTTGAACTTCCTTAAAGAATAAAATATTAAGTTGCAAGGGAGATAACTCTGTAAGCAAAATTTAAAATAGTCATTACATGATTGTCTATCTTACTTTTATGATTCCCTTTGTTTATCTCGTCTAGTTTAACTTTGATTTTCTTGAAATATTGGTGAAAAAGAACTGTCTTCCTCAAGTTATTTAAATATTTGTTCATTACTTCAACCGTATCATAATTCACTAGTCTTTTTTTTTCATCAGGAAATTCAATGTGAAAGTAAAATATAAGGGATTAATCCCCTTCTAGAAAAATGTCATCTTGTTTAAATTATTTTACACAATTAATAGAAACAATAAAATTAATCATGATGCATTGTGTATTGTATAAATACATTTTACAGTGTTCATTGTAATTTGTAAATAATACATAAATGTTTGTTCTTACTGAAACTTTATTATGATTAATTGATCATGACTAATAGAGGCCTACCACATGTTTAGCATCATTCATGATGTATGCATTTATATTCCTTATCTCAACAATTGCCTTGGAAACCAAACATAATTCTTTAAAATATGTTTTGTTGTATATATAAATTCAGAATGTTGTTTGGGGTAATATTTATGCATTTTAAATAAAGACATGCATGATTGAAATTTTTAATAAAAGAACAAAACCAATTTATGTACAAAATTTGGGCAGAATTACTTCATATAAAACATTGGGGGATATGAAACTTTGTAGTAAACAAATGGTGTTACCATATAAGTATATTTATAAAACGTAGGATTTTAATTTTAGGATTTTAGGACTTAATTCATGAATAAGATGGTTGTACTGTAAAACATATTTTTTGAAATCCCAGTAGTGTGTGATAAAACGTTGTTTTCAAACATTTTAAGGACAACACCCCAACCCGCCCCGCCCCACATAACTTCATTCTTTTGTTAATGTTTTCCACATTTTGTAAGTCAGGTAGTCAGACGGACCCGTTCTATCCCTCCATCCATCTATCTGTCTATCATACACTGACATCCTCAAACATTCTGAATCCAGAATTTAATTTTGTTCTAAGCAGGAAGTTTTTACAATATTTATGTTACTGATGAATGGCAGTATGTGTTGTTTTCATACTTTATAAAATTTGTTATTAATATGATGAAGTCTTACACTGAGTACTGATGTAGACAGACAGACAGCTGCGTGATGTAAAGCTGACATACCATGTCTGATATGCTTCATTGACTATACTTTGTTAATGTTTGATTTTCAAAATACACCCTGATCATGGTTTATTGTGTAATACTTATTTTGTTGTGATGGTGATGTAATTGTTGATGTAAGGACAGTGTTTTATAAATCAATCAGGTTAGTTGAATAACTAATTGATTCATGTATCTTAAGAGTTCACATTTTATCGCATTCATTTAATTCTTGTTTGTTTCTGTGTGTTGGGATTTAAAATATTGGATTTTCTGCTACTTTCTTGTTGTTTTTTCGTATGTTCATTTATTTCATGAGTTATTACGAGGTAAAACAGTTGTAAGTTCTCTATTCATAACTTTCAGAGTCAGACTTCCTGACACTAGACCATCTTGTACTTTATCCATATTTGATATGTATTTATGCCATTGAGTTCTGGTCATTAAGATCACTTGCCGATGCTCTACCTCATGTATACCATATAGACTCATTTTGATTGGTGATTATTTCTTGTTTAGCATTCTATAAGGGGTCTTAGTAGTTGGGTGATTATGGCTTGTTATTGGTAATCACTAGCCCTTTACTGCTGCAGTGAGCTCAAATCTCATCTGGAAGTAAATAAATTTCACATGTGGGGAAACTGTCCAGCTAGATTACAGAATGTTGTGGTTCTGCCCAGGTGTACACCTTCTGTCTGCCTCCACTATCTTAATATAAATATGTGCTAAATGACCATTATGAGATGATGTGCCATAAAACATTATAAAACAAACAATCCTTCAATAAAGCTTGACAAGTCACTAAATTGACAGAGGAAGACTTCTAAAGTTACAGAAGGGTTTATAGTCCATAATTTGAGTGTAACATTAAATTATGATGTACTTGAAGAATTTACTGCCCTATATTACGCTGGCTAGGTTATGGTTAATCAAGGTATCATCTAGTTTGGCAAGAGTTTCATTGAATGCTTTTATTAGTGCTCTTTATTTCTGGTTTGATCTAAATTACAACTTACTGACATTATTCTCTTTATTGCTAGTTCTGTCTTCATAATAATAATGCCTCATTGCTCAGTTATATCTAATTTCTATAAGCGAAAGTGAAGCGAAAGCTTCTAAAGTGATACAGCCAGTTTTCTACTTACGATCACATGACAGCCTTTGAATACATTCACTTTGGAAAATAGAACCTCTGGCTGCATAAATCTACATTGCAGTTTTTGATAAATTTAATTTGAATATGTTGCAGGATTCTGTTAATTTTGATTTTTTCTGATATCAACAGGAAAGTCTGCAGCAAATATCAGCTCAACAAAGGGAGACAGTCCTGGGTGTAAAACATGAAATGGAAAGACTTGAAACAGATAGACACGCAGCTATAGATGAATTCAAACAGGTTGGTCTATAATGTTACTCATCATCTACTTCATATCTTATACATGAGTTACATTGTATGTGTAATCATTGTGAATCAAGAGGCTCACAGGGAAGATTGGGCATTGACTGTGTTGCCTCTATAAATAAAAGTCTTGATTATTGTTGTTATTATTATTATCATGAGCCTGAATGGAAAGTCCACCTTGAATTTTGTGTCAACTGTTTTACTTTTCAGTTAACTTTTGTGTAGCTGAAGTCTAACATATTGTTAACATTAATTGTAACATAATTCTTGCATTTTTAGTGGTAAATTGTAGGGATGTCAATTTGTCAAGATTTTACTAATCGGTTAATCGTTCGTTCATACGAACGATTAATCGTATGTTAATTGTACGAAGTGCTTATAAACATGAATTGTCATAAGTTTCCGCGACACCGACGTATGCGATAATGTATATATACATCAATACCAAGGACTTATATACATACATGTATGTATATAAGTCCTTGTCAATACATATTTACCACTGAAATGTGATGCGTGTATGTACTATCAATTTTCAATTTATATATATCAATGATCAATTACAAATAACATTACGGCAACTAATAGTAATTTTGTTTACAAAAAAAGTAGATTACGGCATACTTGTTTCATACTCAATTTGGTCAGGTTATAATTGGAACATTGGGCGGAGCGTACAACAACGATCATTTGATTGGTTGATTGGTGTAATGATGAATTTAATTGTGATTACACTCGATGTATTTAAGTATTTCACACTTTGTGCAATTGAGTATCAAATGTCAACACGTTCTCATAATTATCAGCCGCTATGTTTGATGCAAAGATGCAATATTAAATCATACCAGTGTCTTAACTCAGGGATAATTAATAAAGAACAAGGTTGTCAGTTTATATCAATAAAAAATGCAAAAGACGAAAAAGGTGATATTGTTCGACGATTTTATTAGCATGTCTTAGTAGAACGTAACAACAACATACGTGTATACATAGTATATAAGTCCTTGATAGTATAACATACATGCATTACCGCAAAGGTTACATTTTACGTTTTTTTTTCATCCAGACAGACGATTTTTTCGGCGATAGTATAACATATCATACTTATTGTATATAACTTGCGATACAATAATCAAATTGTGAGGAAGTCCCAGACCAAGCAAGTTTACTCGTATATCCAAAAATCGCTTGTCAATTAGTTAATTACACAATCAACTATAAACGTGTCAGTGTGTATAATGGTCCCTGGTCAGTGTCAATGAATTGTTAACTTGCTCAACTGTCGTATTTTTCGCACCTTTCGACGACTGATTTATTGACAAGATAATACGCGCGTATAGACTTCAAAGTTTCAAAAATGAAAATTTCGATTTTTCTATAGTTTATTATTATATTTTACTTGCTTCTTTCTTTTTCTTTCGGTTAATCGATTAATGATTTAATAACCGGTTAATCGAACAAACGAACGGTTAATCGATTAATCGATTAACCGTTTACATCCCTAGTAAATTGTAATTAAATATTTTCTTTGAACTGATTCAATCTTATTTTGTAAAGTATAATATACTGTTTATTTAAAGTAATAATTTTATGATATTGAGCTTTATTTAAGCTTAGTATCTCTGCTACGTTTAATATATGCATCATAATGTTTTATGTGCTGGGTAGTGCTTTATTGTGGACATTCAAGTTACTGATGACAGGATGTACTTATCACATTTATCTGTTCTATCCGAAATCCTTAAATTATGCTTTTTGAGTCATAAATAGTAACAAAAAAGCATAACTAAGTTTGGAACTACTTTTCAATGTGAGGTATTAACAGAACTGATGTGTAAATTTTGCATAATTTATTCCAACATACTCCATTGCAGTTCATGGAACATATTTAGCTTTCTTGTTATCTAAACGGAATTTTGTGCTTTCTTTCCATTTTGTTTATTGATGTTTCAAACAGAAACATGTGGAGCTGTTTTTACCTGTAGTCCTTTAACACAGAGTCTGTTATCATGTAGTGGAATTCAGAATTCTGTAAGAATGAAAGAAATCTTGGTCAATGTAGCATCATGTTTCTGTTTTTAGAACATTGATCTGTTTGAAAAGGTAAATTTTATGTAAAGTTGACATTACAAAGATTAATATCTGTTAATTCAGTAGTCTGAACAAATGTTTTCATGTATCTTGCTTGTTCTTCATTATAAACAGGGATGAGAATTTTTCGCTATTTGGCAGATTTTTGCTTTTTTAGAGTCTCCTGAATCACTTTGAGATCAGAAAAGGGCTTAGATGGCCCCCTTGACCACCCACCCCAGCCTGCAGATTTTTTCTCATTTGCCATTCTCATCCCTGTATAAAATACAATGACAGAAATACTGTGACACAAACATACAGTACTTAACTAGGTTTATGATGTGTTAAAAAGAACATAAAATGGTGAATGTTATAATGTTATATTTTATGTATTAGACTTGCTTGGTAGATTACTCTGTTTAGATAGATTATTGTATCATGATTTTGTGTGGAGTTATGTCCCTTAGCTTCTTTTTCTTTATTTTTATGAACTATTTATCTAGCAGCTTTGAAGCTATTTAAGGATAAAATCATATTCCTAAATGAATTTGAATTTCAAAAAAAACAATTGATTTATTATTTATTTCGTCTGTTTAATAAGACTGCTAGTTTGTAGAAAAATTCTTATAGGTAAATTCCTTATACATAAAGGTGCTCATATTTATTTATTTATAGAAAGCATAGAAGTATTTTTGACTGTGTTATTCATGTAGGGTCCATACTTTAAATAAGATGTTTAGATAAACTTAATTTTTCAGAAAGATTTTATAGAATGTATGTCACATTGTAAAAACTTGAGCTGTATGTAGACTTGTGGATGTTTGTCTGCTTATCTCACAAGTATTCTTAGTAGTTTGATTCTAGAAAAGGTTAAACAATAAAGTTTGGCAGTTACCAGTAAGAAGTTGACAAGATTTTCTTTTGCAGCAAAAAAAGTTATGAGTGCAAAGGCTTTTGCATGGCTTGTGCGTTGTGTTTAGTTATGAAGATTTTTGCACGCATGTTTTTTCTTCTTTTTTTTTCTTTTTTCTATTCTCTGGTGTTATTGAAATGGGTGCATTTTCAGGAAAAAGTAAAATTGGTTGAAGTTCTCGGAAGAATGGATGAATTATGTAAAACTTTAGCTAAATCCAATGATGTAGAGAAAGAAATAGAAGAATGTAAATCTGTAGATATCGACTTACATCTCGAGGTATGCTGACTGGTTTACAAATTTGTAAAAATTAAAGGATTTCAAATACAGACTGGTTTCTTTATACAGTCATATTGTAAATTTTGTATTGAAAAAAAAAGAAATTATTTAAAACCACTCTTACTGTAGCGCCCTCTTGTGGTTGATAAAAAAATTCAAATTGCTGTTTTTAGATGTTTTGCATATTGTGTAGCACACGATGAGACTTGAAGTCTTGGACGTCAGATTTTAGCCTCGTCCTTAGCCTCGTCCTTTCTTGCTTCATCCCAGCTGAATTATTGAATTTAAATGCATGAAAAACATCTGCTTTGATAGACGACTTGTTGGAGAGAAATGCTGCTAACAGGAAGATAACAATGTCTTAGATCTGATGCATCTATCTGTTAGATCTGTTTAAACTACACATTTATTATTGATGTTTTAGAAAGTTTTATCTCAAATAGAATGTTTTCGCGTCTAGTTTATATAAGTTTTACCTTGTTAAGATAAAGATAGTTTTAAAACAACATTAAATCTGCCTTGATTCATTCCAACTTTCTGAAATACGATGTTTATTTTCTGTAGTTAATAAGATATCCTGGCATGCCTTGTTTTACATGGATATGGGTTCTGTCCTTATTAGTTTACACCCGCATGATTGTTGATTTTGGTTTTTTGTTTTGTTCCGCTTATTATATGTATAGCTAGTTGTGAGTGACCTCCCCTGATTAGATTTTGTTATGAATGAGTAACTTCCCTTTGTTTTCAATCTGCTGATTTATCTACAAAATTACATTTTTGCTTCAGGAACGAGATAGTGACCTCGCCAGGAAGATAGAAGAATATCTTCAGTCTCCAACAACAAGAAACAGTAATGCTTTCCGTGCGTTAGAAAGTGCAATTCAGAATACTAGTAATATATCATACGGTCTCCCCCCTCTGTCGCCGACCTCCCCCCAGCCGTTGCATGGTTCAGGTGAGCGAAAGAAATCAGCAACCCTCCTGGAAATTGAGAAAAATCACTCACTGTTCCTGGAAACACAGGGCAAGTAGCGTACACTGAAGCTAGTCATGTGACATGCTAAAAATAGAAACCATAGTGTCATGTGATCAGTGAACAAATTGGCTGTATAATTATAGAATTGTGCATTCTATCATTCCTAGCGTTACCTTGACAACTTTACAGAAAATTACATTGATACAGATAGGCAGGACTTTTATAGTCATTGAATCTTGATTTAAATCATTACTTCATGACTTTAGACAGCCCCTTGCAGATTTGTGCATTACGTTAAGATTTCTATTTATAGAACTTGGGTCACATGACACTGTAACTAGAATTGTTTGGAATGATAAGAACTGCTAGTCAGATTACATTTATCCAATGTCTTTCTTTTGAGACCAAAATGCATTTTATCAATTACTAAACATATGGTTGCCACTTTTCTAGTGTATACGATCGAAATAACCGAATGCTGTTTATCAATACGATCTCTCTGCTTTGGATGTTTTCAATCTCGTTTGTAATAACATATGTATTCTGTGATACCTTTAATACATTTTAAGTCCGTACTGTGTATGTAACATTGAACTATCTTGTGCAGTACTGGTGTTTTTGAAGGTCTTTTTCCAGATAAATTATAATAAAAAATTTTACCATTGCGGATCAAGGATTGTAATGCTGTTTTGTTACATATAGAAGGAAAATGTTCAGATACTTCACGCTTTCCGTAAATATTCAGCGTATTTCGTTCTGAATGTGGATCCAATGCAGTCAAGCCTTTCTTATTATTTGGACCAATTTTTGGGAATTTTGTGAACGATAGTTTTGCTTTCCATAGCTTGGCATTCATAAATTTTTCCTGCGGACCAAAGTACTAAGTTTATCTACATCAGCCATGCAATTGTTAAACTTGTTTCGCATACCATGTTACAGTGCAAGTCTATGTAAGTTCAGCTTCCATGAGTACTTTCAATACTTTAACCATTATTATTGGGTTTCACATTTCAGCTGAAAATTTTTGCTTGGTACATATTTGTTTAAAATATTCCTGTTGAATTGTTAAAAAATAAACTGGTTTTTAAGAGGCAAATAAGTTCAATGTTACATGTTATAGTTCGGTACTTTATTTTTTGTCTTACGACAGTCAACTGGTTTTTCATCAGGTAAAGACATGTCATTGCTCGACTTCAGTGTACAAAACTAGAACTATTTAAGTATAAACTAACATTATTCTGTTGTATTTGCTAACATTATCCATAAATTTTATTCTTTTATAAAAGCATGGTTTATTTTATGGATTAGGTTTTGTACAGTGTACTAATATTTCCCATTTTGTTCTGTTCTGTAGTTTTAGTTTTGCTGGCAAAAATTTTATGAATGAAAACTTACAGATGCATGTTGATGTTAACATTAATTTTTATACTCCTGCAAACAAAGTTTGAGAGGGATATGTTGGAGTCACTCTGTCAGTCGGTCGGTCGTTCGTTTGTCAACCTGTCCGCATACAATATCACAATTTCTTTTTAAGCGATTGCAATGAAACTTGTAATATGTTATCACCCTAAGTGCAGATGTGCAAGACACAATTTTCATGCCCAGTGATCCACTCATTCCTGAGTTATGTGCCCTTGAACTTAGCCATATAGTGTATTATCACATTTTTAGTGTCAAAGTGGCAGTGGGGGTATTAGTCACCTCTGTGACAAAGCTCTAGTTTGTACTGTAAGATTTAAAAAATATGAATAAATATGCTTTCTCCAATTTAACCAAAATTTAGCTATTGAAATTCAGTCAAACGTAATTTTAATAAAATGGAGTTTATAATAATGATACAACATTTTTTTATATCCATTGCTGGATGATCGTTAGAGAAATTTTTATCAAATCAGGGAATAATTTTGCTAACCTCCCTTTGTAATGTTTTTTGCTGTGTTTTTATAATATAATTTACTAACCAGTTATATAATATAACACAGATTTTAATGTAAATAATGCATATATATTATAGAACTAATTTAACTAGTTTTCTTATGAAAATTGCTCAATACAGTTACAGTATTATAGTTAGGCGTAGATAAATTTGTCTAATTTTTATTATTGCTTATTGAAGCTTATTGAAGCTTATTGAAGCTTATTAATTTTCTGTAAGTTCTTGTGTGATTATTTTATCATTACAAGTATACCAGTATTTAAGTCTAATATTGACATGAAAATCTTTGATGTTCGGATGTGCATGAAACTAAAGTTTGAACCTTGTACAAAAATAAAAAAATAGTTTCCTTATACACAAACTTATGTCATTGAAATGATTCAAAATAGCTGTCATTGCTAATTCTGTTCATTCTACAGACAAGCAATAATTTATGTACAGTCAAAACTGTGAACAGAGGCCACCCTTGGGAAATACATTATGTGACCTTTATTGACAGGTGACCTTTATTCTGAGGTCATTTTGTTCTATATAATCAATGATGTTTTTTAAAAGAATGGCCTTTAATCACCGGGTGGCCTTTATTCTGAGGTCATTTTGTTCTATATAATCAATGTTTTTTAAAAGAATGGCCTTTAATCACAGGGTGGCCTTTATTCTGAGGTGGCCACTAACACAGGTTTGACTGTATTTCTGAACATAGACTAAGTAATCTTTATACAAATTGTCTCTAAGATGGATGTAGTAAGTACATGTTATATATCAAAAGTCTGGCTCCACACATGGAGTCATGGGTAAAAAATAATTTTGTATATCTGTCTGTGCTTATTGTAAACAGTTGTCAGTTCTAATAACCTCTGACTTTCCATTGCACGGGTGTGTATAATTTACATGTGTTTGTCTAAAAATGGTTTCTTTGAGATAAACATACATTATCTCTTCACAAATTTATAAATTCAAAACAAAAAATCAAAAAAATCTGCAATTTAGTTTCAGTTACTTTATGTTAAGCTAAACATTTATAGAAAACAAACACATTTTGTCTCCAAGAATTCTGTAGTTGATGTCTACCTTCTCATTCAGTGTAAAGTCATGCATGAATTCAGTGTTTTGTGTTTAACAAGGGAAGTAACTCTGACTTCATCACTGAAGAGTCAGCTGTAGTTGTCTTTCTTGAATTTCCTTACTATTATTACTACTCATTATTTCTCTTTCTTAATTGAAGCCATTTAATTAATATCTTCAAGTTTCTCAGTTAAAGCCTTTTGAAAGAATTAATGTTCATGGAATCTTAATCATAGTAGACAGTTCTCATAACTTACTTTCATAGTCACAATTAGGTTATCTTTGAATTACTCTTCTGTCACATGGTTTGAAATATTACTTGTGGAGTGAGAGCTTTTATCTATAGAATATGCATGTAAGTATGTGAAACCTATAAATTTACTATGACAAAGGCTCTAAACTATTTTTGTTTTGAAAGTCTTATCTGTGTGGTCTTAAATCATTAAGATAAGAAAAATTCCTTTGAAATGTAAAAGTGTTAGTAACCTCACTAATCATTAAATTATTGTGTCTTATAATTTGAAAACATAGCATTTATAAAATTCATCATCCCTATCATTTCATGCTTAAATTATTGGCTCTAATACAAAATTCTGGAACAGAAAAATAAAAATAGTACATTAATCTTATGTAACTGCATTAACCAATTGTATGCCAGCACAATCAGTTTGTTGCTTTAACTAACGCCAAATTTTAATGCAAGAAAAATGTTCTCCTCTGATTAAGGAGTCTTAGAAGGAGATAAGATAGTTCCAGGACTCTTGTTCATGAGTAAATAAAAAACTTGTACATATTCCAAAAAAAGGAGATTTATTTTTATTAAATGTTTATAATAATTTGGAACATTTTTAAGGAATTATTATTAAGTCATAGAAAGTTATCTGTGTTTAAGGCTAGCCTACTGATCACATTTTTTGCACCCTTCCTATAGTTCCTAAATACAAAATCCAAAGTACAAAAGGTATTTAAGGTAGAACTATATAGTCAAAGTACCAAAATTAAGTGTAGAAAAAAGTAAAGAATCTTTTTTGTCAAGTACAATGTAACTATAAAATAATGACTTTTTAACTTGTAATTGCCGGTAAATCACAATTATCTTGTTTTGTTATAAATGTTTAAATGATTGTATGAAGTTTATTGTTTCTATGATACTTGGTGTCAAGAACCACAAGATGAGCCTAGCAGTTATTACTACAGTCCCAGACTTAATGTTTGACAAAATGAATCTATTTTCCTTCTATTTGCCTGTCAGAGAAATGTGACCAAAAAACTACTGTGGATAGTGATTTTTATTGATTGTATATAATCTATTACAAAACATGAGTTCATGATTCTGTAGAAAAGAAAACGATGCTATGTGACTATGCTTATACTTGTTCTGTCTGAGAAAGTGACAGTGTGATGATCTGGACAGACTTAATGCAGTCAAACCTGTGAACAAAGGCCACCCTTGGGAAAGTCATAGTATGTCCTTTATTTACAGGTGGCCTTTATTTAGAGATAATTTTATTCAGTTTTTTATAGGAATTGCCTGCTTTTATTCATAGGATGGCTTTTACTTTGAGGTGGCAGCTAACACTACAGGTGTGACTGTACATAGTGGTTAAACCTGTTTTAGTTTCTTAAAAAAGGAAATTCTGGTTCTTCTGTTTTAGCTAATTACTGCTGTTTGTCATGAATTTTAAAAAAATGTGAAAATAATTTTCTTTGGCCCCTTTGTTTGCTTGAGGCAGTTTTTATTAACTAACTGACTATTTTTACCTAGAATAAAACATCTTAAAGTTGCCTCCTGAAGAAAAGAGCCAGCAGCATTATGGTCGTCTTTCTTGCAATTTAATTTCTTTAAACAGTCTGCAACAGTCATAAATGCCAGCATATCAATTATACTGGTTGTGTGAATATATTGTGTTATGTTGCCATAGTAACATCCTGTCCTCTAATTAATGATTTGTCTGACATTTTACTTTTTGTTGAAATATTCAGCTCTGTTGTTACAACAAAAACATTGAATTAAAAGGATCATTTTGTTGCTTTCTTAGAATACCATCATTTCATTTATCAATGTCGCTCTGATAAGACGTTAATGATAAACTTTAAAGGACCTCTTATTCTCTAAGCTCTAATTCTGGCAGAATATGTCTCTTGGAAACTTCTCCATAATGAACATTTCTTCCTCCATAAGGCAGTCGTAACTACATGGACATTTTCGTCACTGAGAATATGCCTCAAAATTAAGTGTTGGGTTACAAATTTTGGTATGTGGTTTCCAGTCACTACTTTTTCAACACTGGACTCATTTTCAAGATTCATTCTCCGAATGGCAGACTTTCAAACCAGTTTATCTTTCTCAATTAATGGAATATGTGTCAAGTTCACATTGAAACTGTAGCCCATGAACAACATCAACTACAACAATATGGCGGCCTGTCTATTATGTCCAAGGAAAATGCCAAGGAGCTCCATAAAGATTGTCCATAAAGAAAATTGCCTTCTGCATAAAAATAATTTCTTCCTCCATAAAGAAGAATCTTCATCCTTAAAGATTTCTTCCTCTGTAAAGAAGATTTTTTCCATTAAAGTGTTCTTCCTCTGTAAAGAAGATTTCTTCAACCTTAAAAATTTCTTCCTCCATAAAGAAGATTTCTTCATCCTTAAAGATTTCTTCCTCTGTAAAGAAGATTTCTTCATTCTTTAAGATTTCTTCCTCTGTAAAGAAGATTTCTTTATTCTTTAAGATTTCTTCCTCCATAAAGAAGATTTCTTCATCCTTAAAGATTTCTGCCTCTGTAAAGAAGATTTCTTCATTCTTTAAGATTTCTTCCTCTGTAAAGAAGATTTCTTTATTCTTTAAGATTTCTTCCTCCATAAAGAAGATTTCTTCATCCTTAAAGATTTCTTCCTCTGTAAAGAAGATTTCTTCATTCTTTAAGATTTCTTCCTCTGTAAAGAAGATTTCTTCATTCTTTAAGATTTCTTCCTCCATAAAGAAGATTTCTTCATCCTTAAAGATTTCTTCCTCTGTAAAGAAGATTTCTTCATCCTTAAAAATGTCTTCCTCCATAAAGAAGATTAACTCTTGTTGAAGGGTCAGGTTGTTGCTAAGAGACGGCTGCTCTGGAAAGGTTGTAATATAATTATCAATGGTTTAACAGAATCTGTTATGTATCTGATACCAAAATGATTTCTTCAGAGTTTGAATTTATGTATTCAATCCTTTCTTGGTTCTTAAAACACTGCTGTATCAGAATCCCCCTGAATGGTTCTGCTGCCCCTTGTTATTGCCCAAAATGATCAATAATTAATCAATTAGTTAATGGTACACACAGTACAGTATGTCAGATCTAACTTCTCTCAGTCTTAAATCATAATTCACATAATCACTAGTAGTAATCAGTACAAAATTGTCTACGTCTGACCTTCACCTTAGTCATTCAAATATCCCTATGTTTCAGTTTGGCTGTTTTCTATGACTGTATATTTATATATCCCTTGAGATCCATGTCACTGGTCATTAGCATTCATTGTTAATCTCATATAAGAGTGGTCAGCAGGATTTCACTGGTCATTGAACAATCCCTGGAGACAGATAGCTGGATTAAGAAGATTTTTCAGATTTTCCACAGACCGGAGTTTGTCTTAGATACAGACACTTCTCTGTCAGAAGAAAGTTACACATTGATCCCTAGTAAATTTCCAATGAAATTGTTACACTAAGATTTCAATGAATATCAATTAGTAAGCATACAACGGCACCTTTGTTACATACAGGCTCTAAGTAATGTATGCAAGTACAAGTCTGTTGATTTAGTTATCCTAAAACATAAAAGCTGGTACATTCACAAGGAAAAACAGAATTGCAAATTTTCTGTAATACCAAAATATGTTACATTTATTTAGTTAATTTATTTGTCTGAGAATTCAGTTATCTTATCACCATGTGATTATGTCTCTGAATTGATTTGTTTAAGCATTACTAGAGTGAAAACTTTCTATGTTGTTTTTCAGTCCCACAGGGTGTTGTCTTACAATTATACTGTTGTTAGTGAACTGTTGTTATATCATTATATTTCAATTAGGGCTTAATTGGTTTTTCTGCCCTCATGTTTAGAAATCCTGAATTTCTATCATTTCCACACCCAGTAACCTGTAAATGGTGAAAAACTTATTATTTCCCTATGAATATTTGTCACATATCTTACACATTAATGTCTGTGGAGGGTTCTGTATCCTGATATCTAATATTTACTGATATTATACCAGTACTTACTCTTTTAGTATTTCCTTAATTCTTCACAAAAAACAAAGAATTATTGTTTTGTAAAAAGCTATTAAGAGTAAAGGATTTGTAAATAAACATGGATTGATTTCATGTTGATAGAAGTTTAATGTTTTTTATTTCTCACTTAAAACCTTGAGGGGAAGATGTTTATGTATATATGTATTTCTAAAATTATTTACTGTACAAGTAATGAGCAGTTAGCATGTAATTTATTATACATCAAAACATTACTCCAGTGCTTTTATTGACTATGGTGTTTAATCTTTAGTAAATCAATGAAGTCCTTCCTGTAATATTATGGCACTAAAATGCAAATGAAAACAAAACTATTTCCTCTGTTTAAGGACCATTTAGATCAGTGTGGCATCTTGTTGTTACTTTTCTTTGTTGACGTAATTGTGTTTTTGGAGGTAGCTATAGAAAGAAACCATAACAGATCAGGTTGTCCATTTTGAGAACAGGTTTTAATTAAAGCATAGATAATGTCATTATTAGATATTGATTGCCTCGTGACTTAATTAAAACTGGTAATTACAACAGTTAATCAAATTTAACATAAACATCTCTTGGAACTTGCTGTGTAATTCTTCATGCTTTGTCTTACTGTCAGTGACAATCAGATGTAAACTTTATTATAAAGCTGTAAAGACAAAGAAAGGTGCTATAAGTAACATAGAACAATGCTTTAAAGAGATTATTTCTTAAAATAAACATAATGTAGTTCTCTGACTTTATTACGCATTCTGAGGGAACCCTTAGGAAATATACTTAAGTTGAAATCTTTGAGTTGATTATACATGCATTGAATTCATGATGAAGTAGTCAAGTGGTTATTTAGGTCAATAACTTCAAATTACTGTAACCTCTCACTGATAGAGGGCCCTGGGTTTGAGCCCAGCTACTGACCATGTCTCTTTATGTTAGAAAGTAGGCAGTTGCTTACGGAGGATGGGAGTCTAGTACTGGTTCTTCCCAGGAACAATGGTTAGGTGAACTGTCTGCCTCATGTGACTCTGACTGTTAAAAAGAGGCACAAAACTCAAATATTAGAACAAACAACCAAAAACAATAGAATATAGAGTATACGTGACTTATATTCTGCATATAGCCTTGTTCCAGTAGTCATTTAGTGTTATGTTTGGTGATAAAAAGTAATATATAAATCTTTGTCTACATTAGTTGTTCAGTCTTTTAAAGTTTTATATTTTTAAGAGCATGTCGCCATAAGATCATTTAAATGAGCTTTTGATAAAAATCTGAAAAATGGGACTTGAAAATTTTCTGGTTTTTAGGGTGTCCAGTTTTCAGGAGTTTTACTGCATATTGTATACCGGTATATTCATATAGTTTGCATGTAGTTTATTATAATTCTAAGCTTAACAGTTCATATTTACATGATAATAGTCTCGTAATAATTTATTGAGAAATTTTACTTACATGTAGTACCGTATATTAATATTAATTTGTTAATTGTAAAATTTATAGCAGCCTTTGAGCCCTATAGTTCTTGTATGCTTAAATACTTTACAAGATTGTTATTCTCTTAATTAGCTGATTTCATATGAGATAAAAGTATGTTTTTATGAATACATGTATTGATGTTTGAGTTATGTGTTATTTTAAAGCTCTCTTTTGTGGAGGTAAGCTGACTCCACAGATCTTTTATAGGGAGGTAAATTTTTCTAATTTGTGAATCATTTTGTGATATATAATATTATGTATATGTAAATATCATCTTTTGAAATATAGTATAAGGTTGTTTTCTCTTCTTGTAGGAGGTAATGTCATTGAGCATGAAAAACGTCGTATTGAAGAGTTACGTCGTCGTGCAGCCGACGAGGGTCGAGCGCAGTGGGAAGAAAAGAAGATGCGTGAAGCTAATTGTAAAAGTTTCAACTCCCTGGAGTCTGAAGATTCCAGCATATCAAGCAGCTGTGAAACTCCGTCTGAAAAAGAAATCAGGTAATTTTGAATACATGTATGTTTACAAAATCTGTATGACAATGATAAGAGTAAGTGACAATTTCTTTCAGACCTACTGTGGTGGCTGCCAGGCATCTAATATACTTAGTTATAAGAAGAAAGAACATGTTGTACCTCACTTAATTATACAGGAAGAAGTCCTACCCATCTCATAGTCAGCCTTTCACCTTTTTTAAGTTTCAGAAATAGTAAATTTGTATAAACTTTGTCAAATGTTCCATTGTAAATAATTAGAGCATTTTGTGAATGGCAATCATAAACCAGCTGTATAATAAGATACCTTATTCATTCCTTACAATGACACTGATAATTGGAATTAATTGGATAGTGGTAACTGCCATTCAGGCTGGATTAAATTGACAGGTGGTATTAATTTCATGCTATGATATTTATGGTATATACATGTATCTTGGAAATATATTAGCCTATGGACAGAAGTCTATTTTTGCTATCTGGACAAAAAGTACAAAGGATTAATTATTTGTATAACTTGTATAATGACTATTTTCCATCCTTTTGATAGTCTAATACTGTGGTGTAATGTTGTATAAAAAGCCCTCTATCCATTCTAGTAAGGCATTATTTCCTGTCTCTGATCAGACTGGTATAATAAGATATGTCCATTTCCTGTCTTGGATTGGTTTACGAGTGACTGTTATTTCAAATGTCCTTATTTGCTCCGAGTAAATAGATTCTGTAGTATCTATGGTCTGAGAGTTTAACTGATTGATTACATATTTCTGGGACTTGGAATTTGTTTGAAGTCTAAATATGGAACTGATAATTCTATATTTGGATCAACATGTGCCTGTAAAATGTTGCATGATCATGCTGTAGTATATCACCCTGTTCTGTGACATCTGAAGTTTGTCATTAGGGTATAGGTTTTACTTGTATATCTTTTCTGGTGTTGAAAATGCTGTTTTGAAAATCATGAAGGGGAATGCTGTTAAATTACTTACAAGATATATTTGATAGGAATGCATGAAATCATGAATTTTTCTTGGGACTGTTCTTGCAAAGTTCATGAACTATTCATGAAGTAGGACTTACTATTTGACAGGAGTTGTCACAATTTGTGTTCTATGCTAAAGGAATTTGTGTTTATAGCCTCTGATATATTTTTTTGGTTCATATTATTTGCTTTTGTTACTCATGTAATTTTTACAGCTATAGATCTTAACATTAACTACAACAACAACAGCTGTACAATTCAAACATTATTACAACAACAACAGCTGTTCAATTCAAACATTATTACCAGAATCCATCTATAATGTTGACTCTGCAAAATTCTGCTCTTGTCTTTATTGAGAACATAATTGGATTCTGCAGTACTGTTTTATAGTTGAAAACCATACAAAGAACTTTTCTTGTCCTTTGTAAAGAGTATACGATACTATTTGATCATTGACCAGTATTGACATTGTAATGGAAATGTCATTTATTGCAGCTTTTGATGTTCTTACTCTTTCCATTAACTTTGTTGTTTGGGTCTGTTCAAGAAGTGTTAATCTTTTACAAGTCGATTGTGTAAAAGCTTATTTGATATAAGTTATGTACTAGTGCCCTCTGATTCTTACTGAATTGTGTAATTGCCATTGGATTCTAAGTTTAATATTCAACAATATAAAAATGTATTTCTGGTGTTTATGCTCCAGCCATTGAAATGGCGGAAGGTTATAAAGTGTTGCCCCTGTCTGTTCATCCATTCAAAGTTTGGTTTCTGAGCAATATTGTTGTGTCTCTAATGTATGGCTGTTCTGTCTATGGACCCTTTGGTTTCCACTTGCCCTAAGGCCTATGGTATTCAAAGTATGACTTTAAGTCTACAGTGTTGGCTCTGAGTATCTTTCAATATGAATGCCATGCAAAGCTAAACTTAAGTGAAACTGACTGCAAGTAAGTTAGCCTTTAACCTGACAGTATTAGTTAGTGCTGCCAGACCAAATAACATGACATCACAAGGTCAGTGCTGCCAGCACCAAAAACATAACACTATTAGATCAGTGCTACTGACACCAAAAACATGGCATCACAAGATCAGCACTGCCGACACCAAAAACATGACACCATAAGATCAGTGCTGCTGGCACTAAAAAATGACACCACAAGATCAGTGCGACTGGCACCAAAAACATGACACCATAAGATCAGTGCTACTGACACCAAAAACATGACATCACAAGATCAGCACTGCCGACACCAAAAACATGACACCATATGATCAGTGCTGCTGGCACTAAAAAATGACACCACAAGATCAGTGCGACTGGCACCAAAAACATGACACCATAAGATCAGTGCTACTGACACCAAAAACATGACATCACAAGATCAGCACTGCCGACACCAAAAACATGACACCATAAGATCAGTGCTGCTGGCACTAAAAACATGACAACACAAGATCAGTGCGGCTGGCACCAAAAACATGACACCATAAGATCAGTGCTACTGACACCAAAAACATGACATCACAAGATCAGCACTGCCGACACCAAAAACATGACACCATAAGATCAGTGCTGCTGGCACTAAAAACATGACATCACAAGATCAGTGCGGCTGGCACCAAAAACATGACACCATAAGATCAGTGCTATTGACACCAAAAACATGACACCATAAGTAAGTGACTGTGACTGATGCTAAGGACCACAGACTCTTATAAAGTGTGGATGGAATTAGAGTGCCTAAATTGATACCTTATTTTACCTCTGTCTAAAAGCAGCCCTGTATGTAATTTTTATGTCCTATTCTACTACGTACATCTCTGTATAACAGCAGCCCTGTATGTAATTTTTATGTCCTATTCTCCTACGTACATCCTGATTATCTGTGTAGGTTTCTGTGAAGTAGTGTAAATAATAAATATGTAAATAAATAATAAGTTGATTTTGTAGAGCGAAGCATTGATTAACTCATTCTTATTTGATGTTATCCACTCAAAGCTTAATGCTGGTGTTTATATGCAAGCACAGTGCTGTTAAAAGACAGAGATTGAAGATAGCTGACAATAATTGCATCCAGTAGAATTTTATTTGTTTTACATAAAACAGAAGCTGGAATGTTTACCTTTATTTATGGGCTGAAATAATGGTTTTGTACTGAATTCATTGTTAACTATTATATATATAGTCAGGAAACAACTGAGGTGTGTATGTACGTACCTTGCCTACATTAAGACTTTCAGGAATTTGTATTCACCGAGAAAAGATCTTTAAAATAGAATTCAGTAGGGTCTATCTGCATTTATCTTTTTCAGAACTTATAAGTTTTAAATTTCAACTAATGGTAATGCCCCCTGAATTCTGGGTAGAATAAGATCATAGTTAATTCACAAAACTTAAAAAAGCGATAGTTTAAAAAGTGCGAAAGTTTGAAATTTTCGGACATACCTGTGGCATTTTATACTATTGCGATTCAACTGTATATTTTTAATGTGAAGTCTGCTACAATTATAGTACTTTATGATGTACCTTCACATTGTTTAATCTACTCTTAACCCTGTTTCTGTTGATCAAACAGAATATAGTAACCTCTGTCAAGTATTTGTTAAGATCTTAAAGCTTTTAAGATTTCCAGCTTGTTTGTTTTATCCTACTGTGGCAAGTATCATTATTGATACAAATTATTTGTTAAGTAATTCAACATTATTCTATCAAGTGTTTTGTTTGTAAACATGTCAGACTTACTTCATTCAGCAACAAAGTGAAGATTGAAACTTCTGCCGAAGAATGTCTTTTACCACATGCTCTTTGTCTTGTTCACTTGGAAGTTATTTTAATGCCCCGCCCCCCTCCCCCTCCTTGCCATTTGAAGAATGGTAGAAGGCATAAAATGTTAACCTGTCCATTCGTCCGTCCGTCCGTTCAAATTTGATTTCAGGGCAATAACTCAAGAAATATTTCATGGATTGGTTTCATATTTTACATGAAGGTGTATTATAATAAAAAAACAGGTAAAGTTCGATTTCAAATATAATCCAAACATTTTCACAGAAGTCATGGCCCCTTTTTGACTAAGCTTTCGGCTGGATAGACATTCGTGTCCTTCGGAAACATTTCTTGTTTCACCAGTTGACCTCTACTTACCTTCAAGAGCATCATGGTTGCTGAAATTTATCATTAACAAAAAATAGAAATAATGTCACTTTTGATCACTCTATTCTGTTCTTAATATAATACTACATCAATGCTTTTAAGTTCAAGCAATTTCTTCTAGACTTTCGGGAGTTAATAATTGACATAGTATTCATGTATTATATGTGACATAGATATCTGATATTATTACTCTTTGGGTTACATATTATTGTTCATGTATTAAATGTGGTATTATTTTCTGACATTTTTGCACACATTAGTTGCACTGATTTCTTTCATCAAATTAATCTCTCAGTCTCATTATTGATTATTATAGAACCATTCTAATGTTCATTTAGTGACCAGTCTTCTGAGTATTCCGGAAAATCAGACTGGTCTAGTGTTTATTTTATTCCTGGTGTTAATTTGATCTCACTGTCAGCCATATGGAAATGTTGACTGGCTAATTGTTTTTATTCTGTTTTTGTTGCCAGGCGAGAAGACTGCAAGTTTATGTGATTTTCTGTGATTCTCAGAAAAGTGCCAATTTCACGATAATATTCCCGAGATCTGAAAGCGATAATTGGATTGAAATAGGAGAACCATTATTTATTCAATAAATCTTCCTTTTGTAGATTCTGGCAAATGGGAAATCATGAATATCTAGTTCATTTGAATAATGGTATCAATTTAACAGATTAAATAGGTATTTCAATATAAATTTTGTGAACATAGACATGTCAATGGTTTGGTTGATTCTGTAAGGAAAATAGGATTCTAGATTGTTAAATTTGTATGTAACTTTGTATGTATCGAGATTTCCTTCAATGATAAAATATAAGTGATTGTGAATATTCCTCACTGTTGTCATATTATGGTGTTATCAGTTTTAGAACAGATTTCAAACTATTGGCTCTTTTTGAAACAAAGAAAATGTTTTTATATTATTAAGGACTGAGAATGCTTTTGATTATTTTTCTTATCTATAGATATTTGTACTGGGTATATTATAAGTTTCAGTTTTATGCCATTGCACTCTGAAAGGTGTAGATATTTTATCAAGTTCAAGTTCAAACTTTATTTCTGTCAGAATAGGAGATAAACATTTTAACAATAGCTTTGAATAGCTATCGACCAACACAATTTATTTATGTGTAAACTTGCCTCCCTACTGTATCATTACAATTTTATGAAAAGTTTGATCATTTTGGGGATTCAAAAGAAGGTATACACCATTGCAGTTTATTTCATTGAGCGTTCAATATTTGTGGACATGAATTAAATCTCCAACATAACCAAATCTTGACAAAGAACTTCTGACATAAGTAGCTGATATTGCTCCATCTGATCATTTCATATTTTCTCTTATTTCTCCCTTACAATGTTCACATGTTTTCTCTAATTTCTTCCTTACAATGTTCACATATTTTCTCTAATTTCTTCCTTACAATGTTCACATATTTTCTCTAATTTCTCCCTTACAATGTTCACATATTTTCTCTAATTTCTCCCTTACAATGTTCACATATTTCCTCTAATTTCTCCCTTACAATGTTCACATATTTTCTCTAATTTCTCCCTTACAATGTTCACATATTTTCTCTAATTTCTCCCTTACAATGTTCACATATTTTCTCTAATTTCTAACTTACAATGTTCACATATTTTCTCTAATTTCTCCCTTACAATGTTCACATATTTTCTCTAATTTCTTCCTTACAATGTTCACATATTTTCTCTAATTTTCTAACTTACAATGTTCACATATTTTCTCTAATTTTCTAACTTACAATGTTCACATATTTTCTCTAATTTCTCCCTTACAATGTTCACATATTTTCTCTAATTTCTTCCTTACACTGTTCACATATTTTCTCTAATTTCTAACTTACAATGTTCACATATTTTCTCTAATTTTCTAACTTACAATGTTCACATATTTTCTCTAATTTCTAACTTACAATGTTCACATATTTTCTCTAATTTCTTCCTTACAATGTTCACATATTTTCTCTAATTTCTCCCTTACAATGTTCACATATTTTCTCTAATTTCTCCCTTACAATGTTCACATATTTTCTCTAATTTTCTAACTTACAATGTTCACATATTTTCTCTAATTTTCTAACTTACAATGTTCACATATTTTCTCTAATTTCTCCCTTACAATGTTCACATATTTTCTCTAATTTCTTCCTTACAATGTTCACATATTTTCTCTAATTTCTCCCTTACAATGTTCACATATTTTCTCTAATTTTCTAACTTACAATGTTCACATATTTTCTCTAATTTTCTAACTTACAATGTTCACATATTTTCTCTAATTTTCTAACTTACAATGTTCACATATTTTCTCTAATTTCTCCCTTACAATGTTCACATATTTTCTCTAATTTCTTCCTTACAATGTTCACATATTTTCTCTAATTTTCTAACTTACAATGTTCACATATTTTCTCTAATTTCTCCCTTACAATGTTCACATATTTTCTCTAATTTCTTCCTTACAATGTTCACATATTTTCTCTAATTTCTTCCTTACAATGTTCACATATTTTCTCTAATTTCTCCCTTACAATGTTCACATATTTTCTCTAATTTCTTCCTTACACTGTTCACATATTTTTTCTAATTTCTCCCTTACAATGTTCACATATTTTCTCTAATTTTCTAACTTACAATGTTCACATATTTTCTCTAACTTCTCTCTTACAATGTTCACATGTTTTCTCCCAAGCTTTAATCTATAGTGATCCTTTCTATTACAAGCTGTGCTGAAACACTAATCTACAGATTTAGTTTCTCTCTGAAGTTTTTATGCTTCCAATTTGCATTATACGGAATGAATAAACTTTTCTACAAATCTTTGATAATCCTCAGATTTAATTTTTTTCAAAGCACTCATTCGTGGGCTGTTATTATTCTACTGCCATTACAGAATTCTCATACAAAATTATTTTTTATATTCTATAATCAGTTAGACTTATGATATCAGCATGCTCTGTGCATTGGACACCTTTTCATCCATTGGTTGGACACTTTTCTTCATGGAAGCATTCAACTGCTAGATTTCTTTTGTAAAAAAATAATTCTAAGAGTTTTTGTTGATGAATTGAAATTGATTAAACAACATAGGCTTTTTTCCCTGAGAATCCCCAATTCAGAAGATAAAATTTTCATTATCTTGATGAAAATGCTTTTTTGTCTAAAATTTCTCCTCCATGTAAACACTAGGAAAGAGTCAACAGTTAAATCTTGGTGTCTTTTAAACTTAATTTATGTTTGTTTGTACATCATTATTCAAAAGCAACAACGCAGAGTTGTGTCATTAGAGCCAAATTAAAAATCCAAAAAATTATATGTGGCTAACCACTTTTGCCAAACAAGAGGCCTTTAATTAACAACTACCAGTATGTTTCCATATTTAACTCAGTTTGTTACCTTCTGAGCAGATTAAATTGAACATAACTTTGCCATTTCATGAGATATTTTCATGGAATAGCTTTTATTTTGCTCATAAATCATAGCTTTTTTATGACAGTTAAATCAAATTTGCTAAAAATCAAAACTACTTTTTGCATATTATAATTTACATTCAGATTAGAATTTACTCTCAAGGAAGACATGAGAGGGGTGTTCCTAAAATAACTTGTTGTTTTGTGTGTTTTCGTTTCTCAAGATGTTTATTTTGCTGGTATATAATGCTTTAATGGACAACCCATATAAAAATGATATATTCTACATGAGTATAAAAGGTTGCCTTTCTCTAATATATTTCTATCATGTCACAATCAGGGTAATAAGTAAAGTTCTATTAAATAGCTTTTGACAGTCACATTATTGCTATTATTTGTATCTATCTGAAAGGTCTTGTTGTTATGATATTGGACAAAGAGTATTTGAATCTGGTTAGTGTTGTCAATGTTGTTGGGAATTTCATGGCTTCAGTCTGAATGATAAGAAAAGCAAGCACTTGTTCAGCATTATGTCATATTTTTTATTTTCATGAAGACAACAACAGATGGCACTAGTCTTATAGAATGCCATACAAATGAAAGAATTTCCCACATACACCATTTTTCTTCTGTCTTTCCTTTGGATACAATTGTTATCATTATTTTCTTAATTGTACAATTAGAAGAAAGAAGATAGGTCCCTAATTATGTGTTTTTGCCTTGTCATTCTCTGACATTACATTCTCTTACATTGTCTGAAAGACTTAATTCTGGACATTTTTTGGTTAATAGTATTTGTTTGTTGTAGTGACATTATAGTTCTGTCAAGTTGTCTGTTCATTTCTTCTGTGACAATGTCTGAGAATGGATTAACTTTTTACTCTTTTGGGGTAATTTGTTTAAAGCACATGTGATTTATTTGAATAAGACATTTCTCTTGATTTATGCATAGCAAAAAAGCTTTGTAAGGATCCATTTTATTTTCATGTTATTGGTTGATACTGACGTCTGTTCATAAATCTGAACCAAAACTGAAGTTTTATGAACTTACATGTAATTGTTACAGACATCACAGATGATATATCATACATGTATCTAAGTACTTGATTCTACAGCTACACAGCCTTGATTACCTTAGTTATCATATACATTGTATTACATGTTACTTTCAGCCAATCCTTTATAAAGTTTTAAGTTTTCACCTGATATAACCTTTATATGTACTGTACATTGTCCTCTGGTCAGCATGTGTTAGGTGGTATTTAATTGTAAAAGTGAATCAATGTTAAGGTACACTAATTATGACCATCAATGATATTTCTCTATCACAGATATTCTGTTACAAAGTGGCTGCTGACCGGTCAGTGACAGATTATCATCCTTTTATAGAATTATTCCTTCTTCATTGCATTTTTCTCAATTAGATTATTTTTTTGCTATCTGTAAAAGGATTCAATGCTGAGTTTTCATTAAGTTTTCCTGTAAAAGGCCAAACCTTGATTGAAGGAGACATTCCATGCTCATTTCAAACGTAGTAAATAATATATTTGTGATTTCTAGGTGGCTAATTTTCATTTCTAAGCAGGTAATTAGGCCTCTGGCCACCTTTAATTGAAAACATTGATTCAACTGCTGATTGATGTTAAAAAAAGATAAAAATAAAACCAGAAAGTCTCTCTGGCTTCTCCATAAATGTTCACTTTGCTGATATTTTGCAAACATGAACTTCAACATTATCCAATCATAGTTTACAGTATATTTAAAGTCAGGATTTTTTACTGTTTGTCTGAGAACGTTAGTAAGTGATATAGTATATACAAACATCATGTAACTTGATTTTATATTTTATTATGATAAAAGTTTCCTAAAATAACCTGAATAACTTTATCATGTAGGATAGCACCAATGACATGTTGTATATTGTAAGTTATACTAGTGGGCTTCTTGCAAACAGAATGATAAGGGGGGGAGGGGGTAAGATACGTTCAACAACAAGTAATAAACCTTAATGTAAAACTTAAGCAGAGATTTTTGTTGTTGTATTTACCTGGTATTTTTCAATTTCATGATTTCTCCTCCTTTCTCTGCTGTGTTCCCCTGGCAACAAATCTATCTTGACTTCCAGTGTGGTAAATTTTGGTGATTTAAAATTTCTGATTTGCACAGGTGAGTTTTAAAACTGATAGAAAGCAGATAAGTGAATGTAGAATAAAAACTCCAATTCAATGACAAATTTGATTCAAATAATTGATTTATGTGGAATTATTTTTTATTTAGTTTAACTTGGAGATAAGCATGGCTTTTATCTGACATGAACTGCATTCTCTTGTGCAGTTTTTCATGAAACTTTCATCAAAATTGATTATTCATATGAATTCAGGGCAAACCAAAATAACTCAAACATTTGTCATGTATGTGCAAGTACCTGTATCCCCTGTAGGTACAAGATGATTATTATATAATACAGAATTAATGCTTATTTGTCAAATTTTCTTGTACAAGAGTTCTATTTAATGCGCAGTAAAAAAACAACACAAAAATTGTTTCCAAGGCTGTGGTCCAGTGGTTTGTGCGCTGGATTGGTTGTGGCAGGTCAAACCCTTCCATGAAAATTTGACGACAATGTTACAGCTGGCCTTGTGGAATGGTAAGTTGTGTAGGTTAGAATATTGTCCAGGACAACAAGTTATGTGAATCGACCGCTGTATATAACTGGAAAATTGTTGAAAAGCGTTAAACCGAAATAAATAAATAAAAAAAGTTTCCTAACGAAAGGAATAAGTACATGTATAAGAGTTATTTAACCCTTCAGAGTGACATTTATTCACATACCATGTACCACATCCCCTCAATCAGGTAAAACACCAAACTATCATAACAGAATGATTTGTAGATATGTGGTACTTTTTACAAATTATTGAGATTGCTTTCATTATTAATGTTTTCTGTACTTTTACTGTTATTTATCATGTGTGAATTACTCTCATGTGAGTAGTAACATTCAAGCACCTGCTATAGCATTCAAACATCAAGTCTTTGCTAACATGCATTCCTGTTGCAGGTCTTAAACATTCAGCTACATCAAGTTCCTTCCTTGATGTTTAATTGGCTTCGTTCCTGTAATTTGTCAGACACGTGGGGAGGGAGGGGGGGGGGGGGGGGGGCTATAATCTCACCACACCTTAATGAAAAACTTATTTATCTTTAAACATTTTGTTTCTCATTCTGTTATACAGCATTTACATGCATTACATTACATGCTTGTTGACTTATTTCTATAACTTTGAGTACAAGTCTTATTCTAGTTTTGCTGTCCAGAGAAAGAAAATAATTGTTGATCGGAAATCACATTGTTGGTGACAGACAGAATTGGATTTCTAAAATCTTCTTACCGAAAACTATTTCCACTTAAGTTTCGGCATTCAAAATGAGAAAATATTTTTAGTTTGATATGAGGCCAGCTTCAGGAGACTGGTTCCCATGTATTATCTAGATTTATTTGTCATTAAATTGGGATGCAAATATCTTGGTAAATTGTGAAACAAATTTCTCTGATATCATCTTAACCATCTGTTTTTGAATTCCTGTAAACTTGGGGAAAGAAAAACTGCCATCACATGTCATGTTGCAGCATTCCTTAGCCAGAAAAAAACCTTGAGATCCCAGTTGAGGAAAATACGCTGTGATTTGGAGAAAGCTGATAAATTGGATTTTCAAGGTCAACAATATTTTGATTCTAATGTAAACTCTTCATGATGGAGGAAGGCTTACTCTACTTTTTTTGAATGCCAGTTTGTTTACAAGGAAACTTCCCTGTTGATTGTTCCTTGTTTATGTATCATGCTTTATGTATGTCTGTATGTGTGATTATTTCTCACAAATTCAAGGTAAACATATGCTGGCTTATTAATGAGCTGTCGCACATTTTTTACAATAATTACTTTCTTAATTGGCGCCAAGATTTTTACTCATTTGTGGACAAGTCTTTAGCATCATCATTTATATATGTTAGATTACTATTTGATGGAAAAAATTCAACAGCCAACCAAGTTTTATCATGGAATAATGTATGGGTGAAATTCAACAGCCAACCAAGTTTTATCATGGAATAATGTATGGGTGAAATTCAACAGCCAACCAAGTTTTATCATGGAATAATGTATGGGTAAAATAGAACAGCCAGCCATGTTTTATCATGGAATAAAATATGGGTGAAATTCAACAGCCAACCATGTTTTATCATGGAATAATGTATGGGTGAAATTCAACAGTCAACCATGTTTTATCATGGAATAATGTATGGGTAAAATAGAACAGCCAACCAAGTTTTATCATGGAATAATGTATGGGTGAAATTCAACAGTCAACCATGTTTTATCATGGAATAATGTATGGGTAAAATAGAACAGCCAACCATGTTTTATCATGGAATAATGTATGGATAAAATGGAGCAGTCAACCTTGTTTAATCAAATAATAGCTTTCATATAATTATGTTCATATTTTACCAATTTGAAGCATGTCAGAAAAGATAATGATTTCATTATTTGTCCATTCTTGTTGTGTTCTTCTGTGGATGTAATGAGAACTGGTCATGATCTTAGCATATTTAACAGCCAGAAAAAAACTCATTAACTATTGCAGAAAGTGAAATTGTGAAGAGATCATTCATCAACTGATTGTTATCTGACAGTATCTGCCGTAAAATTAATTTTCTGGCAAAAACAGAACCATCATCACCATGGTGAATCAGATATTTTCTGTATCTCATATCTCAAAAGTTATGCAATAGTTGATTTACTGGCTGTGCTTAAAGTGTTTATTAATGAGACATGGTGCAGGCATTTTCATAAATAAACTCCATATTTCTCTAATAAATGCAATAATGAGAATTAAGTCGGTGAAAGTTATGTGTTTAAAGCAGCTTTCCTACAGATTTATGTTGTTTGTTTCTTTGGACAGGTGGGGTACTTGAAAAAAGCATCCCCTCCAAAAGCCTTGGACATTGTGATATTTATATATTCATAAACCATAAATTCAATTTTTACTGTTTTGTATCAATCACTCTCATTGGTGACTGATGGATTAATTTATCTGTACTTACATATAGATAAGGATTGTGAAGATCATGTAATCGATCAAGATTCAAACCTATGATCTTTTGGCCCTGTGTCCTCTTACAACTTATTACATGTACTTATCTTCTACACCATGTTAAACATTAGAGTGACTCACACACTCTGTTTTATATTTTCAAATTGTTTATGAATATTATATTCATGTATTTTTTATTTGCGTGACTTTTTTTCAGATTTTTATCGAAAACTTTCATTTTGTTGTTAATACAAGCTGTATGATGTTTATAACTTGATTTTCTAACTATCAGGAAATCTAGGTTAAAAGTTTTGAAGCATAGTAGTTGGTTATGATTCATTTACTGTATGTTTAACATAATAAGGCTCAACACCTAGTCCTAGTCTAACTTAATGAAATGCATGATTGTGTTTCAAAATAACTTGGCAGGGAACGCAAAGTGTTAAAAGCTTTTGGTTCTCACCAATATGAATTGTGTTATAAAATACAAGTTGTAGCCTATGTTTCTAGACAATGGTGTCTGGTAAGGTAATTAGCTCTGACTGTAATAGTGAAGTCAGAGAATTAACCGACCGTTATGGCTGCAAACTCATATGGCGGCTTATGAAACCATTTGTAGGTACATGGATCAATGTTCTAATGGTAACATGCTGGACTTCTGATAGAAAGTTTGCAGATTTGAATCTCCACTCTGTTTTCCGCTATTTCTGAAATACTTTTTCAGTGTCCCCATTCCAAATAACAAGCCAAATACTGTGTTTAGAAAATCATAGGAAAATGGATGTATATACAGTACAGTTCGGGTGATTTGTCCGATTTTCGCGAACCGCCGTGGAATTAAAATCGCGCTAAGCCACAGGTAGATCGCTTCAACGCGGCGATTTGAATTTTGGCCGTCGCATTCAGAGCGACGACGATCGACGGTGACCGTCACCACTGAAGGGCAATAATTCGAGGTGGATTGCGGCGACGATTGCTCAACCCGGTGATACGCGATGTTTACTCAAAACTTACAAATTTCTTGTAAATAACACTGTTATTCACACATTATTTAATTGCGCTTTGTGAACAAATTGTTACCTGATATGTGTGAAAAATTAGCGTTGACATAAATTATAATCAACAAGTGTTGAGAACTTTATAGTAGTTGATGAGCTTTAATTAATCTGTCAGCTTTCGTATATTATTGCGCGAAATAATATTACATGTAAACAGTGGACTGGTTTTATTGATTAGAGCACCGAGCTACATTCGTAAAATGAGAGACTGCGACTCGGTCTAAATAATGATTCTCGCCCTGGTACTACACTAAAAATAGACATATGAATCTCGCCCTGTACGTAATGCTGCATATGTAAAACATAGCTACACAGTTTACATATATTCCCTTAGCAATTTGCCGGTATTTCTACATATTTACTTCAAGAATGGGATTTCCTACTTGACAAAATTTAATCAGATGTCTGGATTTCAGTCGGTCTTGGCCGACGGATTTAGTAAGTGTTAAATCGTGAATTATCTTACCATGTGACTGTTTTCGGAAAATGAACGGTCAACAGAAAGCGAAAGAAGAAGAAAGATGCACAATAAATATCATTTTATTTACTTGAGGATCGGCTTTAGACGTTCGCGAATCACCGCGATCCATCGCTATCAAAGATTACCGACTGATAAATAAGTCATAAAACGCGGTGATTCGCATTTTTTTCAAGATGGATGCCACGATGAAAACGCCGCTACGGGTGATAAGTTGACGATTACGAACGCGGGGGAAACGCGAAAATCGGACAAATCACCCGAACCGTACTGTATGTATGCTTCATCAGGCACGGACTATTTGAAATAAGAGGAGGGATATAAATGTCAGCTTCTCCTGTGTTCTTCTCTCCGCCCTCTCAGGAACGGTTCTAAAAAATGACCATAGTAGTCAAATTAACTAATAAGTAAAGAGAAATGAAACCATTTAAACTTGGTTGTTCTTTAATATTCAAATTTCTCAGTACATAATTATGCAAGGCCATATATAGGTACATTCCAAGTGCATGTTTAGTGTTGAATGATAATCACCCTCAAGGAGCTGGTAGATGCAATATTTTGTTTCATTTTCCTCTGAGTATAAAATATAACAAGAATATTGTTAGGGCATTCTGAAAAATGTTTCATCTTGGTTTATTATGTCCTAACCTTTCAGAGAAAATTAGGGAGAAAATTGCCTGAGTTATGTTTATTTTTCTTGCATTCAAAACCTCATCTGGTTTAGGCCTAGGGCTATAGTCTGGATACATAAAGTTATATGTTTACATTTTTGGGTAGAGAAGCAATCTAGGAAGTGTTATAAAATGTTTGCTGTAAATATTTCAGAAATTACCATCAGTCGTAATATTTTTATTGGCACTTAATTTGTGTTTTTTGTCTTTTCTTTATTTTTTATCGTTATTACTGGCATCCTTAACTCTCTGCTACATAGAATTTGTTCTTTGGAATTATTTGTCTGCTACTTAGGATATTATAGCTTTGCATTATCATAAAAGATGTAACCATTATCATCACATGATATTACTCATTATTACACAATTTATACTCATCATCACACGATATTAATCATTATCATACTAGTTATACTCATCATCCTCATTATTACACCTGCAAGTTATACTCATCATAACATGATATTACTCATTATAACAAGTTATACTCTTCATCACAATGATATTACTCATTATTGCGCAAGTTATACTCCACCGTCACATCATATTACTCATTATTACACAAGTTATACTCATCATCACATGATATTACTCATTATCATACAAGTTATACTCATCATCATGTGATATTACTCATTATCATACAAGTTATACTCATCATCACATGATATTACTCATTATCATACAAGTTATACTCATCATCATGTGATATTACTCATTATCATACAAGTTATACTCATCATCACATGATATTACTCATTATCATACAAGTTATACTCATCATCACATGATATTACTCATTATCATACAAGTTATACTCATCATCATGTGATATTACTCATTATCATACAAGTTATACTCATCATCACGTGATATTACTCATTATCATACAAGTTATACTCATCATCACATAATCTATACTTAATTCTACTTTGGCAAAAAATGATGTCGTTCTAATGGTGGCTTGACCAGAAAAAATCATTGATTGGTTTCATGTTTTACACAAAATGTACAATAATAAAATACATGATGTGAAGTTTGATTTCCGTTAAGATCCAAATATTTTCATGGGAGTTATTGCCCCTTTTTGACTTTGCTCTTAGTGGAGGCATTTATTGCCTCCGGACATATTTCTAGACTTATCTTAGTACTTTTGCAGCACAATTTATCCCCAAATATTTTAAATGCTAAAGGGGACTATTTTTCTAGTCTATCGAGTCATTGATTCTCTTCAACTATCTTCTTACACTATTTACAAAGTACAGTTGTTTTTGTAACAGACTAGTAATATACTTCTGTGAATTAGCCCCACTGTGTTATACACAATTAGTGGTTTTTCCTAGACAATAATAATTGCTATAAGGATAAATCTCCCACGATATATGCTGGATTACTACATTTACTACATCATATTTCTTCTGTTGACAATATGGTTCAATAAAGTCTGTTTCAAGTGACTTTGTTAAAGTATTGTGTTAGTGATGTATATTTCTAAATTTGATTGAAGTCCAGCCTGACTTAAATTTATTTCTGATTGTATTAAAAAAAAATACCCACATATCAATCATCAGGAAGATTTACGACTCCCTGGATGTTTAGTCAGTAACCTCTTTGGTATCACAAAACATCTGAGCCATTTAGCACTTTGAAACCTCTAGATAGACTGTTCAGTTAAATTTAGAACAAATTCTGTGTCTAATTAGATTTGGAACAAATTCTACATAATCTTTGAAAATTGCAATAACTGAACATGCAGCTTCTGCGTTTTTAGCTTACAAGAACAAAATCTAAAAAATCTTCTTGTCCAAAACCAAAAGGCCTAAAACTTAGATATTTGGTATGTAGCATTTTCTAGCAGACCTCTACTTAGCTTGTTCTAAATATGGTACGGGTGTCAAAATTGGCCCAGCCCAGGGGTCACTTGATTTATATAGGCCCATATAGGAACATTTAAAAAATCCTCTTGTCCAAAACCATGAGGCCTATGGATTAGATATTATGGATGTAGCATTGTCTTGTGGACCTCTACCAAGTTTGCTCAAATCATGGCCCCATGGTCAACATTAGCCCAGCCTCGGGGGTCAGTTGATATCATCAACTACTTGACAGTTGGGGTAGATACTCTTTACTATTACAAATAACTTACCTTGATTGAATTATCCCTTAGTCTTAAGGTACCCAGGTGAGCGATACAGGGGTATCATGGCCCTCTTGTTCAAAGAATATTTTTGGATCATAAGAAAGAAAAACTTAATAAAAAAGATCTGCCTTGACAAAATAGTTCTGCCTGGACAAAATAGTACTGCCTGAACAAAATAGTACTGCCTGGACAAAAAAGTACTGCCTGGACAAAATAGTACTGCCTTGACAAAAAAGTACTGCCCGGCCAAAATAGTACGGCCTGGACAAAAAAGTACTGCCTGGACAAAATAGTACTGCCTGAACAAAATAGTACTGTCTGGACAAAAAAGTACTGCCTGGACAAAATAGTACTGCCTGAACAAAATAGTACTGCCTGAACAAAAAAGTACTGCCTGAACAAAATAGTACTGCCTGGACAAAATAGTACTGCCTGAACAAAATAGTACTGCCTGGACAAAAAAGTACTGCCTGAACAAAATAGTACTGCCTGGACAAAAAAGTACTGCCCGGACAAGATAGTACGGCCTGGACAAAAAAGTACTGCCTGGACAAAATAGTACTGCCTTGACAAAAAAGTACTGCCTGGACAAGATAGTACTGCCTGGACAAGATAGTACTGCCTGGACAAAAAAGTACTGCCTGGACAAAATAGTACTGCCTGGACAACTGCCTGGACAAAATAGTACTAAAATATTAATGTTGTAGTTTGTTTGAAGATAATTACTTCTAGTGCTTTGATTGTAGACATTAATTTGCAGAATTTACAAATCTACGGAATTATGTTGGTAGTGTATGAATATTTTAACATCGAAATTATTTTACATGTAACTTGAAACTTCAGGTAGTCGGAAGTGCAGGTTTTTTATTTGTTGCTCATAGAACCTAAATGGAATATTCTTATCAAAGACGGAGTATGTTTTATGCATTCTTGTGGATTGATTTTAATGAGCAAGCATTCAGCTAACTGTCAATATTTTACATGCATGGATAAGTTTGATTGATATCATTTATAATGAGTTTGTAGATTCTGCTCCTGGTTGTTATTGATGTGATCTTGTTCTATGATTCTTTGTACAGTTTATGAGTGACTGACATGGAAATGATCGAGGGAGATAACTAGTAAAGATTGACAAGGGAAACATTGTACTTACAATCAATTGGTACAAAATAATAAGGGAAACAAGTTGTATTTATAATCAAAGGAGGTAATTTGTACAAAATAATCAGGGAAACAAGTTGTACTTATAATCAAGGGAGGTAATTTATACAAAATAATAAGGGAAACAAGTTGCATTTATAATCAAGGGAGGTAATTTGTAAAAAATAAGGAGGGAAACAAGTGGTATTTATAATCAAGAGAGGCAACTTTTACAAAATGGTTCTGGTACTCAGTGACTAAGGCTCGGATTCAAGGTTCCCATACACATATTTAAAGTGCTATCCTATATAATATAAGTTGCATGAAATTATCTTGTTTTGAATGTTGATCCTTTTATTGGTGGAATGAACTTATATTGTTTCCTATATACTGGTTTGTAAAGAATTGTAACAAAATGAAAATCTGTACTCCATTAGAAGTTTCACATATCATTTATTTGGTGAAAAATACGATTAAACAAACTTGTAATAAAAATATGTACTCAATAATTTATTCAGAGAGAGTAATAGATATTTAAAATCAATGGATTTCACTGCCTTTTAATTGGTTAGTTGTGTCATTAATGAAGCTTGTTTGGGTAGGACAAATAGTGCTGGAATATTGTTACATTGAGAAATTGAACACTTCATTTCGCTCGGGAACTAAATTGTTAACAGGAAAAGTGGTGAATTATTTATGACTAAAACTTTAAATGGCTCTTGTCTCCGGATCACATTGACCTGACAGTCGTATGAAATGTAACTAATGTTCTCAAGCAGAATTAAGTGGTATATTTATTTTGGTGTCATGATGATTATTTGATAAGTTTTTTTATCTAAACTCTATATTGTATTTAATCTTGAATTCACTTGAACACAAATTCTAATAAGTGGTTTTGCAGTGATTACTGGTATCTTGTATGCTTTTCTGATTTGAGCATTACAAACTGAGCTATTGAACTGTCAACATGTGGTGTATCCTTAGAGCTATAGATGTGAACCTTGTTACCGGCTGATGTTCCATTTTGAGGAGTATCACATAATTGCTGTTTAGTTTGAGGAGCATACAGTGTTTTCAACAGGAAGTGGTCTGTGAATGGCCAGATTAACTGCTTAGAAAAGAAAATTGGCTACCTAGAAATTTCAAATATATCATTTAGAATTTTGGATATGAATATGGAAAGCCTCCTTTCTCTTACAGGAAAACTTTAAATGAAAAGCCTGGTGTAACATAATTGCTTATATTTTGAGGTGTATTCATCATTCCTATGTATTTGTCCTTGTATTAGTGGTAAACCTGTCACCTCTCATTCTGTCTTTATAACAATTTTACATAAAAGTTCACACTTCGAATGTCTGTCATGTCTAGTAAAGTACTGTCATGTTTAGTAAAGTGCATTCAGTCTTGTGTAACTTTTCTTCTCTCTCACAATTTCCACTAAACTATTTCCTAGGTAACCAAATTTAGTCTAGAACATTATCTGCCTTCAGGGTACTGTCCTCACCATTTTCTTCCTCCTATAATTACCGGTATGTTTGTATTTCTTATGTTGATGTATTAGTAGAAGCTGGTTTGTATGGTATACATAATGTACATTGCTGATATTATAGAGACTGTGTGAAGTTTTATTTCTACTTATTTGATGTAATTAAATGGTTTACTATGAAAATTAACTTAATTAAACAATCTACACTTGAGTCAGGCTGGTCACAAAGTTTGTCAAACACCAAAACTAGTGAAATGATACTCCTGTTCATGTAAATGTTTTATTTCCTACCCAAGTCAAATAAAGTAGTGAATTACATGATTAATATACAGACACCTTTGACATGTCCAGGTTCATTTTTCTCTGAGAATTCATGTTAGCTCATTTTTCTATGATCTGATGAAGTAATTGTTAAATTGGTGGTGATTACTTTAATTATATTTTATTATAAATTTTAATTTAATGGGTTCATTGATATTTCAAAAATTTCTTGGTAATTTGTTCATTAAATGAACAGTTGGAATTATAAGGTTTGTTATGTAGTTGGCGTGAATATAATCAAAGATGACCAAATGAATTCTATTGAATTTAATGAGTGCCATTTTCATGGAGGCTTTGCTGCTGTAGGATGGTCCTTCAGTAAAAACAAATTGTTTTGCTTTAAGAGTTGGCATGCTAAATGAAAGTTTTATGAATTTCTTGTTCCATTTGCGCAATAAATTTAAACTAAAAGCATTTTTGTTTGAGCAAACAGGGTTAGAAATTTCTCATACAGGTCTTTTGTAAAATATTATCTCTTAGAGATTGGACAAAAACTAGTGTATCATTTTCTCTCACTGTTAAAGGTCCTTAAGACATTAAATATCTGTTCCTAAATTAAATGTGACTCAAAACATGGAATTATTGTTGCTTTTAAAGCATGCAACATTTAAATATTGTAATAAGTTTAATTCATGTTAAATTTGTCTAATTTTCAAGCAATGAACTCTTGAAGTCTCCAACCTGAAGTTATAACCATGTTTTGTATAATATTTTCACATTATAGTATATTTTATAAACATATCAAAGTTTTATTTTTATAGTTTCACTGATAATGATGTTCCTACAAATTAGTGTATTAACTTTATTCAGTTTATGTGCTAGTAGATATAAACTTAAATATCTAGATTTCTAAATGTGGTAAAACTTATAAAAGTATTTCTACATATGTAACAACTTAATAAAGACATTGAACATGTGGCCGGCCCCCTTCAACTACTTCATAGGTTTATATTTCACTACAAAGCTGTTTGTTCTTGTTGTACTGTGGTACCGAACTGATATAAAAGTTACAGAGAGCAAGAGAGCCTTTCTTCAGAATCCGCTACAATATAAAATGTCAATATTGTTTCCTGGTATGTGAGCATATTAGACTGTGTATAATTGGTGTTCACTTGTGGACTTGAACAAAGTCTATTCTAAGCTAATGGAACTGAAATGTATTTATATTGATCTACACAGAAAGTGTAGTCTGGTGAAAAAAAATCACCTTTAAAACTTCTCTCATCAATGTAACTGATCTGAGCGATTGAAAGTTTTATTGTGCTGTGAGTTTTCTGTTTACAACTTCTTCAGTGTCCTGATCTTTACAGAAGCTTGTGTCAGGAATTCGGGTTTTGTCAGGAAATGTTCGTGTTTTTTTACGGATGTTCTAGTCTTATCATGGCAGTAAATTATGTGAAATGTGATTAAAATTGAATAAGGTAAATTCTTTGAGAATCTGCTTCCAAATATCCTGACTGGGAAAGTGTGAAAGTTTGTTTTCAGAGTAGAAGTTGATGCTTCACTGATGTCTGAAAATTTAATGTTTTCTCGATTGGTTTTAACAAATTCTGTCATCTCCATGGAAATGAAAATGAACAAATTCTTCCAATTTTATGGTTTACTGGAAAATATTAGATTCTTTACACTCGCTGAAAATCCATGCTTATGAACTAAAATTTTTAAAAAAAATCTTTTTTAGATGAAATTTTGTCAGGTAGTGGTCATTTTCGTTGCTTTGGCATTCATGCATAACGTGCGTTAGTAACCAACACTCCTGTACTAAAATTACTGATCAAGTACAACATACAGCTATGATTAATGCATGATTAAATGTTGAAATATGAAGAAATTAGTTTCTACTTTGTGTGATAATGAAAGAACACATCTGAAATTAATCTTTTATTAAAAGAAAAAAAAGTCTTGGGTTGGATTACTCAGTTGTTAGATGTTTAAGAAAAAAGACTCGTGGACTACCTGGGGAATACAATTATGTGTATAATTGATTAGAGTTAAGCTGGAAAATTGTTGCTATATCTGGGTATGTAATTATAGTCTGATGTTGATGGTTAATTAATAACCAAGGTTATAATTTCATGTCTGTAATAAAAAGTTCATAAAAATCTAGAAATTTGGTTCATTTCCAGTCAATTTTCTGTTTATCTTTTTTTTTGGATAGAGTTTATAGTAGACTGTTGTATATTGTATGGAACAGTGGAGTGTGTATTTTCTTGAAGTTTGCTATTTGTTGGAATTAGCTTAAAAAAGTTCCATTTCTGGTGAAGAGCTGAATCTTAAGTGCTGACATGAAAGATGGGGAAAAAGTTATAGCAAAACATGTACGCTAACACTCAAGTCCGTATTGAGAGTCGGGATAATTGAAAGTAATGCTCTCGAGGATTTAAGTGTTTGTATTTTATTTGGCGGGTAATGGTTTGGTTCATCATATAGTTGTTTAAGAAAATGAGTGGTGATCATATTTCTGTAACATGAATGTTATAGGTATGAAGATATGTGTATAGAATCATTCATGTTGATACCTGCAGACAAATATAAACATCAATAGATGTCTAGGTAACTTTTACTGTTGCCTGAGAAATATTTGCTTTGACGTGTTTGGAATTACAACAATGAAAATTGGTGAATATGTATTTTTAATTGTGTTTTAAACTAAATCAGTTTTAAAATACAACAAAATGACGGTGTGCAAAGTTAATATATTTGTTTTTAATATTGCGGACTTATGGAGCCCCGAAAAGTGAATAATTGTCGTGGAAAAAACGGATTTAATGTTCCGCCACAAAATCTAGAACTTGAGGTGGAGAAGAAACACAGGATTGCTTTAAGCTTTAATCTGGAGCATTGTTGGTTCTGTGGGCGACCCATGACCCCTAATAGCAGGTAATGTTCCTCTAATTCATCATTATTATACTTAGGTAGTGTTGTTTCATCGTGTGGGTTGTTAAATCCACAGGCTGGTATTAGGTATCCCTAAATTTGTTCAGTTTGCCATTTGACCCCTAATAGTAGTTTCACCTGTAAATTCTTTGCTTAAAAAATGTGATTACGGTAGTATGCCATCAGGTAAAAAATGTAGATACAATTTTTACTTCATATATGAACAGATTGACCTTTTAATGTCAGGTGTGTTAAATTATGAATAATTAAAGGGCTTAGCCCTTTTTATGATAGCTTTAAGGTTCTACATAGCCACACCAGACTCTTAAATGTGTTGTTGATATTAAAAGTTTTACCTTCTAATTCTGAAGGCCCCCAAATAGCATTATAAGGAGAACAAGATGATTTATTCTAAGAAATCTAGATCTGCCTCTATAGAGGATAGGAGAAAGTGAAAGATTTATGTCCAGTCATACAATGAGTAATAGTGTACATATATTCTCCATTTATTCATTATCTTAACAAAATATAAGAGAAATATGGCATGTTGGATTAATCTTTGAGCATGTTCAGGAAGATCTGAACTTTCTCATGATCAGATACAGTCATTATCTTAACTTGTTTATGATTCACAAGATTGACTTCACACACTTAAGAACGACTTATCATAAAACTGGCTTATTAGACACCTGTCATAGCATGCTACTTTGTCATTGGTCAATTTAATACCAGTACTTAACTTTGAAACAACCAATCAAGATTTCTTCTCTTGTCCGATACCATAGACCTTCCTATATTTTCTTTGCTTGTTCTCGGCTTCTGACTCTTCACACACAGTTATCTTCTTCATTAGGTGACCTATTGTACCTTACAAATGAAGAGCTTTTCCTCCTACATGATGGATGGAAATGTGAAGCTGGAACAAAAAATACAATATTGGTGTCTAATTGTTAAGATACACAACAGTTTTACTGTGATAGGGTACTTTATATTGTTCTGTGACAGATAATCTTAAGTCCCTATACATAATGTTTCTTGTCAAACAAATGATGAAAAATGATGGAAAAAAACAATTTGTCATTTTTATGTTTATCCCGATGAATATGTTGATGGCTCAGTAGACAAGAGACATAACCATTCATCATGATACAGCCTGGAAATCCTTCTCCTAGTGTTCTAAGCTGTTTGTGCTTTCATTCATTTGTTTCTTCTATTTTAGCACTGATATAATTGTGCCATTTTTTTCAATTTTTTTTTTCAACTTTTCTGTGTTTATTATTTCACCCAGGAGTCCAGCTTCCACAGCTTACTTTCCTTCATTTACATAATGTTGTCAGCGGCTTGCTAAGCTTGGTTTGTAACCCAGGGGGAGCTGGCTTGGTTAATTGACTTACTGTTCTGTTCTGTTCCACTCTAATCTGTTCCTCTCTGTTCTGTTCTGTTCCACTCTAATATGTTCCTCTCTGTTCTGTTCCACTCTTATCTGTTCCTCTCTGTTCTGTTCCACTCTAATCTGTTCCTCTCTGTTCTGTTCCACTCTAATCTGTTCTGTTCCGTTCCATTCCACTCTAATCTGTTCCTCTCTGTTCTGTTCCACTCTAATCTGTTCTGTTCCGTTCCATTCCACTCTGTTCCTCTCTGTTCTGTTCCACTCTAATCTGTTCCACTCTAATCTGTTCTGTTCTGTTCCTCTCTGTTCTGTTCCTCTCTGTTCTGTTTCACTCTAATCTGTTCTGTTCTGTTCCATTCCGTTCCACTCTAATCTGTTCCTCTCTGTTCCGTTCCACTCTAATCTGTTCCTCTCTGTTCTGTTCCACTCTAATCTGTTCTGTTCTGTTACATTCCGTTCCACTCTAATCTGTTCCTCTCTGTTTTCTTCTCTTGTATACATTGCTGATATATCTTGCTCTGTTCTGTTCAATATCTTCACAACAGGTTTTATAAACAATGTTGGTTAATTAGAGTGGCAAGTTTAAAATTTCAATTAATGAACATGTAATGAACTTGTTAGAAAAAAATTATGCCAATTAAATACAAAGACTGCTATATGAATATCAAATCCTTCACTTGTTCTCAAATTGATTAAGTTCATTGTTTTGTTTAAAATTTGTATTCAAAATTTTGTATTTCTGGATTTTTTATCAGCTTGACAACATTAATTTACCAGTGGGTGTATTTTTAGAAGCTCTCTTTAAATTACTTTTGTGTGAAAATTTTCACAAAATTTTATGTAAAATGCATTTCTATCATGACTCTACAGTCTGCTAGCTGACATATACCTCCTACACCTAGTTGTTTATGATTCTGTTTGATAATCAATTATTTGCTAGGATGACATATGGCAGTTTAATGTTTATTCTGTTACCTTGTATATTAGACAAACTAAGTCTAAAATAATATTTTCATGGGGTCCCCTTACACTACAATTCTTAGCTGAGTTTAATCTTTGCTGAGTGTAATATTAGATCACTGACCGACCGACCGACCGACTGACAGTGACATACAAACCAACTAAATGAAAAAGTGTTTATAAGAAGGAAAAAAACTCAGTAATCCAGAATAAATCATGAAATTTGGTATTTACAATTGACGGTCTATCTTTTTATTCACTTGGTGTCTAGTTTGTTTCTCATTTGACGGGAAGAATCTCAGAGAATTATACTGCATCTACCATATATGGAAATAATTCCTGTTTAGTTTCCCATTTAGTTTTCCAAGAAATTTATATATAACCTTGTGCTGTCTGATAATGGTGACTCCTCCAAGGTTTGACTATAATAAAATAGCACTTAACAACACACAAGGTTTTTTATATAAGTCTTCTACTAATTTTTTGCTTTATTTTATTGTACGTTTCTTGGTCACATTTATCATACTTTGATACTTTGATCACAGAGCTAACACAAACACAGCCAGCCAGCCAACCAGCCAACCAACCAACAAACAAACAAACAGCATAAACAAAACAAACAACATAAACAAAACCAAATACACAATTAATGAACATTAAACCGACAAGCATAATTAAGAGATATCAGAACTACTTTTTCCCCAAATGCAAAAACCTAACAATTCTCAACTCGTTTTTCAATCGTTTTGCAAAGAAACTGTCTGAAGATATTTAATTTGTTGTATTATTATCTGTATGGACATCAAGTAATGCATTTACTAAAGTTCAATGACAAGTACTGAGCCTACTTATCAATCATCTCTTGTAGTCACCATGTTTGATCACTAGATCATTATAGTCCATAGAAATCATTTGTTTATCCATCCATAACATCTTCCTTTTTTGATGCACTGTTGACTCAGTGACATTGATCAGACTCTATTATATTATTTCACTAAGCCCTCAGAGGTGACTTATTTTTCTCAGAGTTCTCAACATTCTGTGTCTTAAAGCTCCCTTCCTTGCGAAACACGGTTCTTGTGATTAAGAACTGTTCATAAATTGTTCTAGAACATTAAGAACAGGTCAAAATCTGCTCTTGATGGTTGTTTAAGAAGATTTGTACTTGATCTGTCTTAGAAGACGGTTTAAGGACAGTTCTTGAAATTTCTAAGAAGTCGTAATCCTTAAAACGAAAATAGAGTTTGACCAGATTGATATAAATACCAAACATTTTATTAATTTTTAAAAAATAACAAAATGAAATAGTTTCACTATTAATGTATGAGTTACATGTATGTTACAACTAGGACAATGTCTTAAAAAACTCTTTGTTATTACTGAGACTTCTTTGTCATTTGTCAGTGTTTCTGGTCTAGATTCTTGCTATTTCTTTGATGTTTTTGTAATTCCTATGTACAAGCTGAAACTTAAGATTCCAAATTTAGAATTGATTAAGATAATTCTGTTAAGACTTAATTGGTTTCAGTATCAATTTCTATCTGCTGTGAACACTGGGAGGGAGAGCTGTAATTATCTTCTGTTACCAGTTGCAGGATTTGTCAGTAATTTACGTGTGCAGGATGAAGCAACACTTCATTGCTTCTATAGTTATAGAGGTTTTAAATTCACAAAAGGCAAACTGCCCAATTCTGTTCTATTCTGTGTTGTTGTTGTTGTTGTTAACATTGTTGTTGATCTCACACAAACAAAGTGTACATAATATAATGAACAATATTCTACACAGTCCTTAGTTGGTATTCTTAAGTATTTTCTGTTCTTTGTGTGATTGCTCTACTAATTATTATATCAGAGAAATAGATCCGGCACTTATAAGGAAGGGCTTGTATGCTTGATCAGTTGTGACCCTTTTAGGTGTTTAAACCTACCACTTCTTGTTTTAAATAATCTACACCTTATCTGTAGTAGGTGACCATTTAAACTGAGTCCTGAGTTCTACCTCAGTTAAACCTGTTTAAAAAACATTTAGCTTCATTAGTGTCCTAACAGTTATCTATGTTTGTTCATCATCTTTGTATCTATCTGTTCTAACATTTCATAGTACAGTTTTTATTTTGTATATTTTCAGTGTAAGCAGTGGTGAAGATAATTTAGAGAAGTTACAAGAACTAGAACGATTATTAGCCCAAGCTCAACAAGAGAAGATGAGGTTGATGGAGGACCAGGTAACTTCAGTAATGAAAACCTTTTATTATTTTATCATTACCCCACCCTCTGGTTTCCACATTGCCTATACCATGTGACTTTCCATGATGAATTTTTAAGATTATGGCCTAACATGGCAATTTCATGTCACTCAATTACGTTTTCGTCATAATCTTGCAAAATACCAGTTTCTTTTTAAAACAAATTATATGTATGTGTCAGTTACTTTAATGAGACGACTCTACACTTTATCTGATGAGAACTGATGAAGTATTAGAAAAGATATCAAAGTAAATATTACCTGGGTTGAGCGTGTATTTACAAATTTTGTCCCAGGCATACCATAGAAAGTCACATGGTATAGGCACTGTATTTTCCATTGTCTAGATTTCTTAGATGGTATCTTAGTCGAGTTTCACAACTTTATTCCTGCCTAGAATATTTTGGTTTACATTTATTTGAAATAGGAAGTACTATTTTCATTTTTTTTTAGATTTGGATTGATTGACAACAAAAACACATGTTTTGGTTCATTAAAATTTCATTTATAAGTTTTCTAACTTCCTTGTGATGCGCTCCTTCAGTGAAATGTTGAACCCCTATCTGATTTCCTCCATTAAGGGAGAGCATGATTACTAATTAAGATAAATTATTATTTGTGTAAATCATTGCATATCACTCTGTAGACAATGATTTTTATTTTATCACATTGAGTAATTTTTCCTCCATATCAGTGATGTTTAGTTTATATATAGTGCAACCTGTCCAAAGTGACACCCTTTGGGGAGTAGCTGAATTATGTTGTTGTTGAGAGGTTGCTCTAGAAAGGTTAAATAAATACAATGAAGTTAAACCTTATAATTGGGAAAACTTATGCTAGAAAGGTTAAATAAATACAATGTAGTTAAACCTTATAATTGGGAAAGCTTATGCTAGAAAGGTTAAATAAATACAATGTAGTTAAACCTTATAATTGGGAAAACTTATGCTAGAAAGGTTAAATAAATACAATGTAGTTAAACCTTATAATTGGGAAAACTTATGCTAGAAAGGTTAAATAAATACAATGTAGTTAAACCTTATAATTGGGAAAACTTATGCTAGAAAGGTTAAATAAATACAATGTAGTTAAACCTTATAATTGGGAAAACTTATGCTAGAAAGGTTAAATAAATACAATGTAGTTAAACCTTATAATTGGGAAAACTTATGCTAGAAAGGTTAAATAAATACAATGTAGTTAAATCTTATAATTGGGAAAACTTATGCTAGAAAGGTTAAATAAATACAATGTAGTTAAACCTTATAATTGGGAAAACTTATGCTAGAAAGGTTAAATAAATACAATGTAGTTTAACCTTATAATTGGGAAAACTTATGCTAGAAAGGTTAAATAAATACAATGTAGTTAAACCTTATAATTGGGAAAACTTATGCTAGAAAGGTTAAATAAATACAATGTAGTTAAACCTTATAATTGGGAAAACTTATGCTAGAAAGGTTAAATAAATACAATGTAGTTAAACCTTATAATTGGGAAAACTTATGCTAGAAAGGTTAAATAAATACAATGTAGTTAAACCTTATAATTGGGAAAACTTATGCTAGAAAGGTTAAATAAATACAATGTAGTTAAACCTTATAATTGGGAAAACTTATGCTAGAAAGGTTAAATAAATACAATGTAGTTAAACCTTATAATTGGGAAAACTTATGCTAGAAAGGTTAAATAAATACAATGTAGTTAAACCTTATTATTGGGAAAACTTATGCTGTTGTTGAAGGGAGGTTGTTGCTCTAGAGTCTAACTCTGAGAGGTTGTACTGCATTATAGGGAATGTTATCTTCTATCTAAATTTGTAAAAAGGAAGGGTGATCTGTGCACTTGAGTGGTAACACGCTGGGCTACTCAAAGATATGTCATGGGTCCGATTCTCAGCTTAGGCAAATCTCTCGGGAATGCTTTTTCATCGTCCCCATCCCAACTACCGAGTTCTGTGTCTAGAAAGTCATAGGAAAAAGGGTGAGGTGTGTATTGGTGCAAAAAGGAGGAAAAAACATTTGAAGAGTAGGGATATAAATGCCTGATTTCCCTATATCTTATCTCCCTTCTCTGAAATGAATGGGCCGTTAAATAATTAGTAAATACGACTTATAATGATTAATAATAATATGATAATTTTATTTGACTGGCTGACGGAACATCTTTTGTCCTATTTTCATGTCTTTCAACATTTTTATATAAAACTGTGTGTTATATTTCTCTTGAGTGATGCTGTCTTTATACATGATATCATCATCATTTATAACTTTAGAGAGATTCTCTTCATTCTTGAGTTATAATCATGTTATAAATAGGAATACAGACAGAATGTTGAGACAAAACTTTCACAGACATACGGAGTTCTCAAACAGACCGATTTTCAGTATTTCAAAAAAATATCTAATGGAATGTGTAAATTATACCATCTATTAATTTTAAGAGAACTTTACTTAGAATTCTTTCTATTTAAACACAGAGCTTTTATCTTAAAGTAAATTAGACTGGTATTATCTCCAATTAAGAGAGTACCTTAATTACCTGCCTTGATAAGTGGATATAATTATGTCTTAGACCCAGAGTGATCTAATCATTTCATTCTTTCTTCTTGATGTTTATTTGCCTCATTTTCACAGAGAGAAATAGCCAATGACTCTAACGACCTGTGTGTATTTTATTTATTGTACCAATCACTGATTTCATCAGAAATCTACAATAATGAAAGGTCATTATGAATGACTCCTTACTACAGTATGTTCAATACATCTACTTTTACCTCCTTTTTTGGAGAGCAAAACTTCTCCATAGTAATCTTGCCAGTTAACATCCTTCTGATTGCTTAGGTGGTAAATCTCTCCAACTTGAATCTATATGTGGGAATGAAACACACACACTCTTGTACACTTCTTAACACAGCATTACTTTACACTAACTATACTTACAATCAGTTCTAGAGTGATATATGGTGGAGCATCTAAGTCCGCCACATGGCCGAGTGCGCTGGATTCAATCCCGGTCGGGACAGGTTATACTGTTTTATGAAAATTTGACAACAATGTCAGTTTTCCACCACTTATGGTGAAGTTGCCAGCTCCTTGTTGAAGGATAAGTTAGTACAGGCTAGAATACAGTCCAGGGATATGGTTAGGTGAACCAGCTTCTACAATGTCATTACTATGTTATTTAATCTTATTTGAGTTCTTGTATGTGACACAATTATAATTAACATTATGAATGACTGATTGTTTCAACATATTCACTTAGATTTTGTATCGTTTTCATTGTGTTTTTCCTTTTTATCAAATGAACATTAAGTATTTACTGGGGCTTTCTTTATGTTTCGGGGAAGGTGCCCTAGCCTTTAATTTTGGGATGAATGAGCAGGTCGAAGCCTCTTTTTGGGATAATATTCTCACCTGAATCCAATTTGGAGAATGAAATTTCAAGAAGTAGATTGGAAATTTGCAGAAATCGCTTGATAACAAATACATTTTCAGAGGGAAAGCGCCTTTTTCAGCTGACTACTATATATTGAAGGAAACCCATGTGATACAACCACCTGACTGATAGTAGAATCCTGGGAAATGGTCCCCTGCTGACTTTGTTTTATCTCATAACTTCAAAGATTGTTAGATGAAGTCAATTCTGTCCCACGATGAAACAAATTATTTTGACATTAGTGTTCACGTTTTAATATTTTATGACCATAAAAGGTTGTAAGTGTTGTCTATATGTTTGTTGTGTGTGATGTATTCAGTGATAAGCCGTCGTGAAATATCTGTCATCCACAGATTATAAGACTTGTCAATAATTCATGAAGTTTTACTAATACTCAAGGGCATGGCTCTCAATCTGTTCTCACTTTGAGATTATCGAGAATTCTCAACTGATGAATATTATGTGATATTATTTTTTGTCACAGATCTCAGCGCCCAGAAAATCTCAGAACATCAATTAAATGAATGAAGTCTTAGTTTCAATCACTTACAGATTTCTTGAAACCAAAAACTTATTGAAACATGGCTATTCTTTAAAACACACATACCAGTACTAATCTTTGATCAATTATAAAATTAGGGTTGGAGAAAGTAAAATTAATCTAAAATCTCTCTCTCTCTCTCTCTCTCTCTCTCTCTCTCTCTCTCTCTCTATTCAAATACTTAGAGATAAGATTCTATTTATAGACTTAATATTATTTTCCCCATGAATTTAGAATTATCTGTAATGTTAAATGTTCTATAATTGTGCAGAACGTGACTTATTAGAAGGTGACTTACCCTGTAGGCCATGTCTGTCTTCTCTCTATTCTGATTTATTACTGTTTTTATAATCAGGAAATATATACCTTGACAAAGGATATTATTTGTAATTGTCTGCTGCATAGACATGCACTTAGAAGTCTGGAAGGTATATCCACTGATATATTTAGACATTTTACATCTTCTTAGCTCATACAATTTGATACATACAAGAATGCTACATGTATAACACAATTAGAAGAATTAAGAAGAATGTTAAAAATAAATAAGAAGAATGCTATAATATATTTTCCATTATAAACTATTCCATATTTGGACACTTAGAAAATTCATGCATCTTAAAACATAACATGTCATATCTCATAATTGTTATCACTACCGGGTAAGTTAATGTGATATTATTATGTCCCCACCCAGTATCAGTGGTGGGGACTGTAATGAAATCCTTATACCTCCACCCACTATGTTAATCTACATCCGCTGTATGATTGATAAACCAGTTCCTGTTCCATTTTGTAGTGCAAGTCTATTAAATTCTGTTTCCTTAGTATTTTCTGTACTTTGATTTTAGTGACATTTTATACTGTAACCTGTGAGTTGCATGCAGAATTAATTATTCAGTATTAACACACTGAAGTATTCATCAATTAACAGATTAAACTGTTTTCAATATTATTCATAAATTGTTTATTTAGCCTGTAGGAAAGTTACATAATTTGAAAGCATCAATATGGCTCTGTGTTCATCCTGAATAATTTCAATGGTTTACAGTTGTTTTTTATTCTAGTTTACTGAGAATGGTTCTGTTTATGTAGGGTTATAAATAGAATCAAAGATATTAAGTGTTTGTGGTAGAATAATTGGTAAATTTGTTTATGAAATCAAGTGGCCTGGAGTCATGGATTCTCGTATAGCTATAAATTAGCACACCCATTTCAAAAGATAGCTTGTTGGCTGAGGATTTAATTATTTCCCTTTAAGGCTTCTTACAGTCCACTAATTGATTGTATTCATGCATCGCAAACTAATGGCAGGAAATATGTCAATTAACTTCAATTAGAGTGCTACCAATTAAGAACAAATAGAAGGAAATTGAAAATTAATGTCAATTAAGTGATGTCATGTGATTTGATAGGAAGCCCGGGGCTGTGTGAGACACTTTTAGGTTCTGTATAAAATTTGCAGGGAAACTGACTTTTACAAGCATTTCACATCTTACATGTATCTGATCACATGACTATACCCCTGTGAGATTCTATGTGTGCTTGTTGTCATCATCTGAGTTAATCAAGATAAAATATAAATATTTAAATATCTTTGTACAAGTGTATAAATATTTACTATGTTTGTCATGGTGAGTTCATTGTGAATTTATAGATGAGGAGAGATTTTCTGTTAAGTATTTTTTCAATTCAAATTCAAAGTTTATTTGTACAAAAGGCCACCAGCCCATTCTTGAAAAACAATGTTAAGGATGTTTGAGTAAATCATGACATTTGTATCTTAATGAGTTTACCAAGGGAAGTAATACATAATAATTTGCATTCATGTCAGATGGAGTTGCCTCCCATAGTTAAAATATTTCACTTCATCCTAAGTATCATCTTCACTTGTGCTTTTAGAATTATTGTCCTATTAGATTGTTCCTAAATAAAAATGATAGATGTATTCAACAGCTTATAGAAAATGAATTACTCACGCATCTTGCATTTAGACATTTTTTTTCAAATATTTTTTTATATTTTCAGATGAAGTCGAGAGAGAATGAAATGTTGGCGCTACACGAGGAGCGTCAGAAACGTGAAGAATTAGAACGTAAGTTACGTGAAGAAACTCAACTTAGAGAGGAACTTGTCACTCAACAAATAAAATATAGAGAAAAACAAAAACAGCAGGTTAGAATGTTTGTAATTTTAAATCAGTTTACTTATTCTTTACAGTACTAGAAGAGATTTCATATTTCAAGTAATTAGAAATAGTAATGAACATATTGCATGTCTAATTTAAAGTCCACATACTTTGAATTCTATTTATTTTTCATGATTTTATATAAGTACATTTGTACATGTAATATCTTTATCCAAAAAGATGTAGTAGGAGTTTAACGATTTACCTGATGTGGGGCTTGAACCAGTGACCTCCTGCTTGCAAGTCAGATACTCTACCAACTGAGCTAATTGGGCTGGTTAATATAACAGCCAATTAATCAATACCAAGGCTAACTAACATACTGCTACAAAGAATTGAAATTTAAATAATTTGAACTCTATTATAGAATATGAGATTTTGTTATTTGTATAATTATAGTTAAACATACACTTGTACATCATGATTTTATCATGAAGCTGTGTTAGATGATTCCATAATCTATATTAATGGTTGTTTTACAACAAACATCATGTGCCATGTAACTGTTAAAATTGTCTATTCAGTGTTGTATAAATTAAAGTGTAAATTGAATATGAAAATTCTGCAGCTTGCTATATTCAGATGTTGTGTTAATTAAAAAAAAATTATTACAACAGTCAATATAATGAGTAACACATGTTTTTCTTTCAATAGGTCTGTGTATGTATTGTCTGTTATTGATGTCTAGAGTTATCAGAACATCTGATTTACTGACATGATTTGAAGCCTTCCAGTATGTTAAATACATCTACAGTAAAATGTTAGTGTTAACATTGGGTACTACTTTAATTGTCTTGAATGTTATCTTTCTAACTTATATCAATTACTGGTAATGTTTCTATTTTTCAGGCCCGTCCTTTGACACGATACTTGCCTGTAAGAAGTCCAGACTTTGACTTAAAGGTTCATATAGAGACTGCTGGACATCATTTAGACATGTGTCCCCACGTGATAGTGAACGCCAATAGTGCTCGAGGATTTCTGGTCAAAATGGGCGGAAAAATTAAAACCTGGCATAAACGTTGGTTTGTGTTTGATCGTGTTAAAAGATCTCTCGTGTATTTCGTAGACAAAAGTGAAACGAAGCCACGTGGTGGAATATATTTTCAAGCCATAGAAGAGGTTTACGTAGACCATTTAAAAACTGTTAAAAGTCCAAACCACAAATTGACCTTCTGTGTGAAGACATATGAAAGAACCTATTTCTTAGTGGCTCCTTCAGCTGAAGCAATGCGTATCTGGATCGATGTTATATTCACAGGAGCTGAAGGCTATCAACAGTTTCTTCAATAATGTTAGCACGTAATGTCGTATTAGTTTACAACGCAGCTTGATCATTCATATGCTCATAAACCTGAAGTAGGACCGACTATGAAGACAAGCTATGTGGAATGAAAACAGTCAGATCTCTGCTACGTGAGAATCTTTGAACCATTTAACTTTACAAATTTCTCAATTTTTTGAGACACAAAGCAAAAATGTGTATTACCTAGTTTGTATATTGTTGTCATATCTACTCATACACCCTGTTAAACAACTATAGTAATATATCAGTAAATCTTCTTGTATATGAAGAAAAAAATTGGATTAAACTGAAGTTATCTTTAACCAAATTCGGATGGTATCAATTTGTTACCTTAAATTCATTGTTCAATATTTTGATTTTTATCCGATGTTAAAGTTTGAAAATATTTTTAAAGAAAGAAAATATTTTTATTAGTCCTCTACTGGTGTTTTCACTTGGTGAATAGATATAATGGTATTGATATCATGTAATACTGCTGTATATCCTGACGTCCCCTCCCTCCCCCCACCAGTTTTAATTATCTTTAATTTTTAGTACAACTTCTATATTAATTTTTATTACATAGGAAATTTTTAAGTTATATACCATTGAGAACATGGATGTTTCAAGTATATTTATGTAATGTATTCGCTAGAATTATGTAAAGAGAATTTAATACAGGATGTGCATTAGATATTTCCCACTCACTGAAAGATAGTGCTAAATTAAGTTAATATTTTCCTAATATTTAGATTCTTTTAATGTTAAGATGTTTAAGCATATTTGAATTCAGTTAATGTATTTCATAATCCTTTGTTTCAGGTGGTATAACATAGTTAGCCTTCACCATTACTGATTGTATAATATCGATAAATCCTTAGTGAAGTTTTTCCTGTAAATTTGACAATGGAAATTTTTGTTTTCTTCGATTATTATGTGAATATAAATATTTGGTTCTAAAATGTCAGCCAAATAGAATAGTTACTTGTTCAAAGTTATAGTTCAAGATTACTTTAAAAGGTCAAGGTCACACTGTTATAAGGTCAAGGTCACAATGTATGTTACAAGGTCAAAGTTACATTATCTGGTGTTAGGTTGATGTTGCGAATATGTTCATAGTTCATGTTGTTAGCTCGTCTCTTTTCGGAGAAAAAGTCAAGCTATTGTTATCACTAGGACGTCTGTGTTTGTGCAAAAACTTCAATATAACTCATAACTCAGAAACTATAAGAGGTAGCAGCTTGAACATTCATAGGTGGATAGATGTTACTGAGGCAGTGAACAGACGAGCGTTAGCACTGCTCACAGCACTCAGATTTTTGATAAGTAGATTTGAAAATCATAAGACTGTTGCTGTGTACAAATGGTTATTTCATTCTTATATGTTGTTACCTTGTATGATGACATGAATTCTTGTTTCCCCGTCAGCTGGTGACAGGAACTGGAGTTGATAACAAATCATGTGTTTTGTCACCACAAGTATTTGTTGTATAAAAATGATCGTATGATATATCTGGTGCTAAACATGCTACAATTTTTCACTTATCTTGGTATCTGTGTTTTATTTTATAAAATATTAAAATGTTTTATTGTATTTATAAGAATTCAACAGGGAATAATATATCCCATCAAGTATAACCACTTGATTTTCTGAGGATTGACAAGAAATATGAAAAACTTTGATACCTAGCGAAAAAATGATCTTATCAATGTATATCTCCCTATACTGACTAAAATGCTTGTTTATTCATATTATGTCCTATACACTGATGTTCTGTTTGGAATAGAATTATTTAAATGTGATTTTTTACGAAACTGCTGCTATGTTAAACATTTTAATTGAGTATATTGTTATAATTAGTTTAATGAGAGTTGAATTTATAACAAAGTTTCTGTTCTTGTTGTTATGTATATATTATATTATTTGTTGTATTCATTTTTATGATTGTTTTAGAAACTTACACCAAGTATAATTTTCTGATCTCTGAAAGATTTGAGACTTTGGAGGAATTTTGAAATCTGAAATAAGGAACATGGAGCAAATTTTTTTTTAAAGCTTGAACTTCATGTGTGTGTCTGTCTGTCTGTAACAAACCTACCGCTGTATTGTGAACAGCACTGATAAACTTACTAGGATAATTTTGTGTAGCAAACTTTAATCATTTTGCTTTTTTCCACATTCTATAAAGGAATTTATTTCATTGCTATGGCAACATTACCTATGTCAGAACACATTTTTAATGATGAAACATCCAATATGTTTTATTGTCAAACTATCTAGGAATTCTGATACAGGACTATTTTTGGCCCTAAGTGAACCTACCCCAAAATTGCCGATGTGTGAACATTGATGACATTCACTGAAATATTACTGGATTATTAATTATATATTAGTGTTCTATTTTATTTTTTGTGAGAATTGCCGTTTCATGAATATTTCAATATTTCAGGTGTTTTAATTTACATGTATGGATTAACTCATCATTTTATTAAGTTTAAAACTTTACAACCAGATACGAGTATCAACGTTCCTATGAGACAACTGTCATATTAGTATGTTTGCTATACAACATTGCAGCCAAACATTGGCATACTTTCACTACTGTACAATCTTGTATGAAGTGTATCAGCATCAGCTCGATGTTGACTACTTCTGGTGTTTGCTACTGATGATAAGAATATATATATTTGAGTGTAGACTATGATAATGTTTCTACTTGTTGTATTATTCCCTTTTAAACATGAAAGCTTTGATATGAATAAAATGATAAAATCCTAGTGGTACCATTCTCTTACTTTTCTGTATCTAATAGTTCACTGTGTGGTACATGTAGTAACTGATCCAAAAAGTTACATTAAAGCGTTGTCATTGGTGATATTATAGTGACAAGTATACTTATGGACAAAAGTCTTGTATGGTCTACAAAAATTGCAATATCAGTTTCATATGTAATCAAAGTAGCGAATCATTCAATGATAATTTATACTGAATTAATGACAATATATTAAAAGAAGGCTAAATTACAGAGACTTTACTGGTTGTTTAAATAATCATGGAAACCACAACCAGACGAGACTTTTGTCCTCAAGTATACTTGTAAGCAATAGTCTAGCTATACTAATCTTTGAGTGAACAGACTGCTACAAAGTCACATTTTTTAAACATAAAATTTTGAGCTAATTTAAAAAGCTTACATTGATGTTATATTGTTGAAAGAAATAAAAGATGATAAATACTGGGTGAAAGCTTTATTTGTCAGTAGCAAGCCAAAAACTATGTTCAACAATCAGTACATTAAAATGTAAAACGACTTTTCTTCTTGGTAAAACACAAATCATTCTCACTGCTAAAATCCGCTGATTTAGAAAATTAAACATTTTGCTGCAAAATAAAATAAGATGTAAACTGATAAAACAAATTACAACAAAATCATGAATGTTTCCCTTCTAGGTGACAACTAATGATAGTATCTTAACCAATAAAATTCTAATTCTTAATTATATCAGATGTCTGTTTTAAATTTTAGTGTAGTGGCATTAGTAATTATACACACATACTGAGCTCCGATCGTGAATACACTAATTGAGGTCCATGTGTGAAAATACACTGATTTATACAGATCTATTCCATGCTAACATCCTTCAAGCACTTCTTAATTAAGATTTAATTGTATTTATTTCAACTATTTTCATATTATAAAAATCACTGTAACTCTTCATAGAAATTTGATATTCAATTCCTCTAATAAAAAAAAAGAAACTGTTTTTTAAAACCAATAAATAGGACAACAAATGTTAATATTCAGGCAAAAAGGGGAGATAACTCAATCATATAATCCACGGACTACATATACATATTCACATTCATTTGGATAAACTGTTAGAACTGTAAAGAAGTTAGAAGGGGTTGAACATTGCTTCAACTTTAAAAACTTTATCACTTATATTGCAGAATATATACAACTTACGATATATGAATTATACGATATGATTGTATTTACATAAATGAAAGAAACAACATCTACTGATTATTTCAATAACAGAACTTAACTCATGGACAGAGAGAGAGAGAAAGAGCAAGATGTAATTCATGATTTGAGAAACCTTTGAGATATTTGGTGTCTAGACATTATTCAAATTACAAGACAGGCATACTATAGAGTCATTAGTTTAATTAAGAAGTGATTTAAGATAATAGCTAATTTCAAATTGTTATTATTTTTAAGCATTAATTCTCAAAGTTGATGATAGCTGGTTTCACAACAGTCTCTACCTGCCAACTGACACAAGAATTCTACTTGGCTGAAATAAGTGAACATATATAAACAGGCTAGTAAAAGCTCTTAAAAGGCGATTAAAACAACTCATCACTGTACTCATTCTAGCCACAGATAATTCTACAATATTCACCAAAGCACAAAATATGTGAGACAAATAATCACACAGGTACTAGATAAAATTCTAACATAACAGAAAATTATGTTCTGATGCAAGAAATGTGTAAAAGATTTGACTGAAATTCTGTGAATGGTGGATTTGTGCAAAATTCAGCTAAAAGATGAAATAGTGTTAAACAATTAGAAATCAGTTATTCAAGACTGGAATGTGTATCATACGAAACTTCTCTCAAAATATCACATGAAGACACGTTACGATTTCAAGATGCTACATGATCGCCATGAAAAATCATAAATCTCAAAAAAAATTTTAGTAATCAGTAGAATAAGAATTTGAAAAGTGACCAAGGTCTGAGATTCCATAAATTATGCATAAATATGTAAATGATGTTCACTGTCAAAGGGGTGTAAGAAATGAAAGTGATAAATATTCAAGTAAGCAGAGTATATCTTGTCTGTGACCACATCAAACATAAGTCCCTAAAACTCGTGCATTTCATTGTAAGCGCTAAAACATAGGAGTTCAGATACAAAAGAGCAATGTAACTGATGGACAGCTGGAAATTAAGAGTACTGTGACTATACGTGGCTATAACAGAAATAATGAGATTCAGACAATTACATGTCAAAGAAAGATGAGTCATCAATCTTATCTTAAATTCTAAAATATGGTGTGGTATGAATGAAGAGGGGTTTAAAAAGTTTAAACTTTTAGATATTGTGTTTAATGATTGTATAGAAGTTCAAAAGATCAGTCACATACATCTGAATGCTTTACTTCAAAACAATGGATATTTAGAGTGATTTACAAATTTTATATAAATATAACATACTATAACGATATGTTTGTTACATTAAAATTAATGCTGATGGTGTCAAGGTACTTTTTTCTGTAAAATTAACGTAGAAACAATCAATGACAACTGAGATTAATTTAATACAAAAAGATGTCATGAATCAATTTATTGAGCAAGACATAAAATACACACTAAATATTTCTAAACCTTTTTTCTTAATTTCTATAAGCAATGAAAACATTTCTTCATTTCAGGAGCCAATTTCTTATCAAGAAAGGAGAAAATACAGGAAGAACAAAGTGATAAAATTAAGTCAAAACTGTCAAATAGACAATAGTTATACTGTATCTAGTAAATCAATTAATTATCAATTACAATATTAATCATGATGTTATTTCATTAGAAGACAAAGAGAGCAAGTCCTATGAATAAGTTGTACAAGGCAGTTACAAAGACTTCTATTATAATTCAAACAGTTATGTATTCTCGGCATACAAATGAAGTAAAAATACAAATATATATACAAATACCATACATAGTTATATAATAATATATGAGACTCACCACACATCCACATACACACAGACAGACAGACAGACAGACACGTAGATACCACACAATCACTCTTCTATCATACACTACACTTGCTGCTTTAAGTATGCTGACATCCACATATAAAACATTTATGAAGCGATATAATGTCATCCACTCTATGTAAAACACCAGATATACTGTACACACATAAAAATGATGGAGTCATACAATCATGTTCTATCATACATGTTTGAATGTATAAAATGAAACAGCCACACATGAATAGATGTCATACAACATATACACAAAATCTAAATTTTAACACAAATATAATATTGAGGTAATTAGAAAATAACTGAAATTTAACTTTTCACAATAAAACTTCATACCAAAATAAAACCCAAACAATACACACTGTATAAAATGAATAGTTTTAAAAGTAATAGGAAATAAAAATAGACATATTAAGATGTAACCAAATTCATTTTAGACAATAACAAAAAAATACTACAATTTAATATTCACTAGTTAAAGCAATACTTATATAATCAGCACATACCAGAATAAAATTAAAGCACTCATAAATAGCACTAAGTAGATTAAAATGTGAACAGTTTAGCAGCAGTCTATATTAAAGCATACATGACACTAAACACAACACTACACTCACAATGGGCATGATTATATTATAAACAAGCATAAAACACTCTAGATTCAGGTTGACATAATCTAGTATTGACCAAGCTACCATGTAATACTATATAATATTGTACATCAAGCCAACACCAGCCTAACTTAAACAAGATCCAGCTGGAAAATAGTCTCACTAAATAAGGTACCGGGTAATACTGAGTATAGTATTCAATTTTGTAGTAAATCTCACTTGATTGTAAATTATCGATTATTCCATCTAGTATTTAAAAACAAAATTTGTCTTACAAAAAGGATTTTAATCAAATTACAAAACTTCAATTTTGAAAATAAGTCATAACAAGGGAAGTTACAAAACACAGACAAGAAATGAAAACAATCTAACATGAATTATCTTAGATATTTCTTTATAAAACAACCAATCAATTAACATACATAGCCTGTTGCAGCTTTCAACAAAATGCTACTTAAATCAACACAATCTGTATAATGGATTGGATATAAGACAAAACAAGATGTGATATATTTATGTGAGGTAACCATGTCTAAATGCTGAAAACGGTGAAAATGCTGAACAAGTAGAGAAAAATACTGTACAATAAAAGTAAACACTACATAACATCAAATAAAGTTTGCTTTACTGATTTATATATAATGTTACTTTAATTTAGTCATGAAAATCATTCAATTAATTTTAAAGCAATTACAATGACAAATACACAATCATATTTTTTATATAAAGTCACATCTTAAGACAAATAAAATCAGTGGAACGAGGCTAAGAGTACTAATTCCACGATAAAAAGTAAATACTTAAGCCAATGAAAGGAGGCGTTGTATGAGCCAAGTAAATATTTAAGCCAATGAAACGAGGCGGTGTATGAGCCAAGTAAATATTTAAGCCAATGAAAGGAGGCGTTGTATGAGCCAAGTAAATATTTAAGCCAATGAAACGAGGCGGTGTATGAGCCAAGTAAATACTTAAGCCAATGAAAGGAGGCGTTGTATGAGCCAAGTAAATATTTAAGCCAATGAAACGAGGCGGTGTATGAGCCAAGTAAATATTTAAGCCAATGAAACAAGGCGTTGTATGAGCCAAGTAAATATCTAAGCCAATGAAACGAGGCGGTGTATGAGCCAAGTAAATATTTAAGCCAATGAAACAAGGCGTTGTATGAGCCAAGTAAATATCTAAGCCAATGAAACGAGGCGGTGTATGAGCCAAGTAAATATTTAAGCCAATGAAACAAGGCGTTGAATGAGTTGAGTAAACATTTGCGCCAATTAACAAGTGTTGCTTCCATTAACATTCTAAGTAAGGTGAAAACAAAAGCAACATACAGCACACTATAAATATACATATGAATATGATAAGCCAGTCTATGACATGTATTAAATACAACCCCCATTTATCAATGATGATTAACACCACATAATAACTTATTTACATACATTATCAACACCTTTACATACAGAAACTAATTTAGTACCAGTTTTCATTGATCTCAAATTGTTTGACCAGATCAAGAATCAAGGTTTATTTACAAGGTAAATATGTCAGATATACACAGTAAAAAAAACTGAAAACCAGACTCCCTGAAAACCGGATCTTCCTGAAAATTACATGATTTTCCAAGTCCCAATTTTTTTCAGAATTTATCAAATGTTCCCTGAAAACCAGAATTTCTCAGGAAACTGGACTTTGGCCCAGTCCTGAAGGGGTTCGGTTCTCAGGGTTTTTTTTACAGTACAACTTCCATACTGGCAATCATACGACTGTTCCTTTAAAATTGTTGCTTTTTTTCAATTCATACAATTTTACAAAACACTAAGCTGAGGATATGATTGATGTCAATTCACTCAGGAAGTTAAATAACTTGACATTTCGCTGTTTCAGAACTACAAGATTGTCACAGTAATTTTGTCTTTTTTCTGTTCAGATTAACAACAAGAGATGACTGTAAGTCTTGTTAAATCTGTGCACTAAGGTATATTAAACCAGTAAATCTGTGCACTAAGGTATATTAAACCAGTATTTAGTAGCAATAAATGTGCTTGAAACAAAAAGGAAACAATAACAAAATATCATACAAAAACTCATCACATTAAAAGATTTATTTTATCTGACTTGGCTATCTTCATATTATTAACTGAGAAAAAAGCATTAAATAATTAAGCCATCACAATAAATTAAATAGATTAAGTAGTTGTGTACATTAGATTGGTAGCTACAAGGAGACACTTCTCTTTCTGTTTCACAGAACAGAATTACAGAGCACCTGTACAAATATTCAACTTAACCCAAATACATTGTTTAAGTCGTATGGTCACACTGAGTGGTAATTGGACATCACTATGATCTTTGTGTTGTGTTATCTTCATAACATGATCTCAGAGCTGTATTCCATCAGCAACAAATTTATTCAACAAAAATATTTTACCCAAATCCCAAAATACAATTAAATGTTATACATGCATCTACACAAACAAGAACATGTTGTACTTGGATAAGGATTAATCATCTTTTTTCATTATGTGAGTTTTTTTACTATTCTTGATTTGAACATTGTTTCTTGACTTTCCTTCTTACCATATAACAGTTTTAATCGCTTGATCATTGTGACCTTAAAAATGGTACACCTTTTCAGTTAAGATTCTTTGCCTGTCTGTTAATATAGGACAACTAAATTCCACAATTATTAAGACATTTTATCATAGCGATGCTTCCTTGAAATGATTCTATTTCACCATCTACTTAAATATAACTATTCCTTTATGATAATAACTTCCATTAAAAGTCCAAAGCACTCATTTGGAGTAAAAAATGTAATATTCTCATACAAAAACATACAATAATCATATTTACATTTGTAACCAAAACAGTATCAATTATACTTTTTCAAGTATTTGGTGTCCTTAACTTGATTGCTAACAAGGTTTATTTTCCTATATTGTATCATCAATTAACAAACAATAGATTATAAAGTAGGTGCATGTGATCATCATAACAATTAGCAACATTTTTTTCAGCATCATAAAAATCTCGACTTGTTAAGTTATGTCACATCTTATACAACATTCTTCTCTTCTTGACCCTCATTCATATCTCTCATGCCGATAGCCGTGTATCCAACTCCTGTGAGAGGTGTTGAACTTTCAAGTTGTTCAACAGGTAAACTATCCAAAGCTCTACGTTCAGCCTGGTGCTCCTTCTTGGCTGGACCCCATTCTGGATGAGTCTTACACAAGAACTTAACACTCTACAATTTGGTAATAGATAATACTTATATTACACATCAAACATTTTAAAACTTTGTCCTCAAACTAAGCTGGAGTTATCTTTTTTTTAAATTCATTGCAGAAATACATTCATAGTACTCATTTTATACAGAAAGATGGAAACCTAGTCTCATTAAGACATGTAAACTTACTAGAAATCTAACTTATCAAGTTTGATTAGTTTGTTTGTTTCAATGTGTTTATCACTGTTTCTCAATAATATTTCAGTTATACTTGGCAGTCAGTTCACCTGGTTTTCCTGGACGGTATTCTAACCAGTACTAACGTACCCTTCCACAAGGAGCCGGTTTACATGTCCAGTGAACTTACGACTTGACCATGCCGGCAGATCTCTCTAGTTTGAGCTTACACCTGTTTATAATTACATATACCATATTGTGTACATATTGAATGAGGGAAATCAGCTGTACAGTCAACGTAATATTCCTCATGGAAATAGCATGTAACCATAATGTACAATACTTTTAGAACATCCTTGTGTTACAACACTTTTATAAGCCAGTAAGCAGTTCACCTGATCAGTCTACCTAGATTCTGTACCAGAAACTTCGGAACAACCAGAAAGAATAAGAAACAAGGTGTTTGTGAAACACAGATGCCCCCTAAAGGCCAAATGTATAGTAAGATCTTTAATCTCAAAATCAATAGGGGTAACCTACATGTGCTAACCAACCTCCTTACCATATCTGAGGAGCTTAAGCCAAGTACTTCTCTAGTTATTGTCTAGACATGGTTTATTCACAGATGGACCTTCCGACTGACCAACTTGTTCAAAGTAATATAACCTCTTTTCTTCAAAATAGGGCGTAATCACTTCTTACCTCCATGATGGTGCATCCTCTAGAACTCTTGTGCTGTGCCACTCTGAAGACCATAAAAGCAGGTATGGCAAGGATAGATGACAGAGATATCAACCATCCTAGACCATCAGCCCAGGCTGGGAACACAATATCATCATACTTTGTTGGCTTGAAGTCAATCCAGGTGAAGATCAAGATAGCCTGAGGATGAATTAGAGATTAGTGAGTGATTTAGATGATTTAATACAATCACTAGAACTGATTTAATATGATCTCATTTCTGTATGATTTGAACTTAGCAAATAATTGACTACCTTGGTGAAAAAGAAACATGTTTCAGCAATTTATTATTGTCCAGAAACCACTTTCCTATATCTAAAAACAATGGCCCTTTCCCATAACTAGGTTACCTCCCTTAGTAAATCGACGGTGATGTCCCCTGATAAGGAATAATTCTACTTCCGGGGACTACGCTTATATCGATGATAATGGTGGACAATTCTTAACGCGTTAAAGAAATGCGTTTTCCTTATACTTGCAAAACTGATAAGCTAAAAAGTTATATACGGGTCGTTGGCCAGTATGTTCATGGTAATTAACGTGAATTAATTAGATCCGTGGAAGGGTTATTTAAGCTCGATGATAGAAATATATATCATGAAGAAAACTCAAAATATCCAAGTATGCTAGTGGCGAGAGCTGGAACTGTTAACGTTTACGAACTGTTGTTGGAGAGATGTCGAAACGTATATTTTATAGTACGTGATGATGTCTCAGTGGTACAGTCTCACTGGTACTTGAACTCCAAACATATATACAATTATTTTGCTGACAAGTTGTATACAAAACGTCAAGTCCAGTCATATATGAAAAGGGCCATATTTAGCGTCTGTCTAAATATGATTTGTGGTTTTATTAAATACTTACACTAATATCCTGTACATATACATCAATAATTATATTATTTTCCGGTTCATCGCTTAAATTACAAGAAAAAAATGAATACTAGAAGCCCAAGGGCAACATGTCGAGCCCCTGTTTAGCCAGCTTGTGATCTTGACCTTTGAACTACAAGTATGGGTGATATTCATGACACATCATTTCATTGAAGTAAACTTTTATACCAATTTATTTAAAAATCCTTGAATGCAAACAGAAGTTACAGCCCAGACAAGGAAAATATATTTGACCGAATGTGTAATCTTGACCTTTGACCTATAAAAATCTGGGAGTTGCCCAAGACACATGGTCGCATTGTATTATGGCAAGTCATTTTTAAATAATTCATTGCATAAGGGAGACACAGCCCTGACAAGGTGTATAATGATTATTGTTTATGTTTGACCTCTAAGTATGACCTTGACCTTTGAGCTAGAGACCTTGTTCTTACGCACTGCACACCGCCTCATGGTGTTTTACAATTATGCCAAGTTATCTTAAAAAGTTTCAATGCATAAGGGAGATACAGCCTGGACAAGGTGTATAATGCTCATTTTTGACGTTTGACCTCTAAGTGTGACCTTGACCTTTGAGCTAGAGACCTGGATCTTGCGCACTGCACACCGTGTCATGTTGTTTAACAATTATGCCAAGTTATCTTAAAAAGTTTCTATGCATAAGGGAGATACAGCCCGGACAAGGTCTATAATGCTCGTTTTTTATGTTTGATCTCTAAGTGTGACCTTGACCTTTGAGCTAGAGACCTGGATTTTGCGCACTGCACACCGCCCCATGGTGTTTAACAATTATGCCAAGTTATCTTAAAAAGTTTCTACGCATAAGGGAGATACAGCCCGGACAAGGTCTATAATGCTCATTTTTTATGTTTGACCTCTAAGTGTGACCTTGACCTTTGAGCTAGAGACCTGGATTTTGCGCACTGCACACCGTCTCATGGTGTTTAACAATAATGCCAAGTTATCTTAAAAAGTTTCTATGAATAAGGGAGATACAGCCCGGACAAGGTCTATAATGCTCATTTTTTACGTTTGACCTCTAAGTGTGACCTTGACCTTTGAGCTAGAGACCTGGATTTTGCGCATTGCACACTGTCTCATGGTGTTTAACAATTATGCCAAGTTATTTTAAAGTGTCAATACATAAGGGAGATTCAGCCCGGACAAGGATCCGGACGGACACTCACTCACTCACTCACTAACTAACTAACTAACTAACTAACTAACGTACAGACACGCAACCGCCATTGTGGCGACTAAGTCGAGCTCACCGCAGGCGGGCTCGACAAAAATCATATGTGATGTGTGTTTTCACTCGACCGTGCGAGAGAACTCTGATCATGTACTGGTATTTTTGCTATGTTTCATTATTGGAGATGTATGAATGTGTAAAATAAAATTAACTGTGCAGGAACGGGCCCTTACTTATTGAATATCATTGACACATTAATGAGGAATGTGTTGATTATCCAATTTGCCATTGTGTTAAAAGAATACTAATTTTTGGCGTCTCGTTTAGACTCATCATTCATGAACAATAGAATAAAAAAGCTTATATGCCAAAATAGCTATAACTTTATAATATATCTATCATAATTTCGCCTCCATCTTTTAGAATATACATCTATCAACTCCATAGCTATCAATAAACCCATGTTCGTATAATATTGTGAAACTACTTGTATTAAATCTAGAACCGTAATACCTAGCATCATTATATATCGAGGGTTCAACGCAACAGTGTCGTAACTCATATTGAAATAAGAACAAGTTACGACAGTGTTGTGCTGAGCCCTCGATATATACACATATGCAATTAATCATTACAACAGCCTGGCTACACTTATTATGGAAAAAATCTTTACGGTTCCAAAAACGACTATGTCTTCAAAATACAAAATATTTATTCATTTACTGTCCGATAATGCTACCGTCTCGGACCGCTCTTTCATAGAACCAAATATTTCCCTTTCGAATTACTATATGTCCCCTACTATGCAATATGGCCAGTTTCGTCAGAATAAACACGTAATAATGTGTTGTTTTATGGTCCCATAAACCAATCAACAATAAAAGTATCAACTAAAACACTGATTGTTAATCGTTAACGTTGACTTCTCACCGGGGTGCATTAATTAGCGCTACACGTGGCAAACATACCATAAAGATCGTCTGCGATAAGATTAGTTGATGTTACTGTGGTATGACAATGTATATACTGACCCATAATTACCAATAAATTAATATACAATATCTTTTATGTCATAAATCGGCGATTTTCACCTCTAATCAAACTTATTTTCGTTATTAAGAATTGTGACAAAAAAGTTATTCATTTAATTGTTCATTAATACTGAAGAAATATTGAATATGAAACAATGTGGAATACTTACGTTATAAATTTTAACAATTAGTAGAAATTATGTAGTCAACAATTTTCATCTTTATTTAGCACTTTGGATGTACTGACTGTCATGGGTTTGGTATTCACAGAAACCCGAAAGAGTAAAATCAAGATATAATAAAATATAAATTTTAACATACTTGAACGTATACAAAACTATGCCAAATTTAAATATCATTGAATATTAATTTACTGAACAAAGAAAATATTGAGCAATAGTGTTTGAAAGCAGTAAATTTATAGTTGAAAGATGGTGTGTCTAACTAATGTGTTCAACACATTTGGTATAAGATATGTACATGTGCAGCTTCTTTACCTTTATGTAACTCCTACATATAGGTATTAATATATCATTTAATTGTTAAACTTAATCATGCACTCATTTTATTATTTGTGTTTGCTTATATTCGTGTAGATCTGCAGTCAATTTTAGATTATTATGACATAATCTAATGTCGGGGTATATGCACGTCAATGATTAACTTGCTACTTTTTACACCTCTGAGAGACAGAATGATAATTATGTTGAATGTTACGAATTTAAAAACATTAATTTCATTACTGCATTTTGAAAGTCTACATAATTAAAATCTGTCACATTATGTTTTATTTGCCAAGATATCACTAGTTGTCTGTGTATATGTACCAATTTTCAGTTTCGTTTTAAATAAATAATAACAATTTTCATCGGATTTTGTGTGTTAAATCACATGCATGCATAACATTAACTAGTGGTTTATAACATAATGTGTGAAAAAAACTTAATTATTGACTCAATACTATCAGGTTGGGGAAATAGTATTGACTTTTCATATATGTGTTCTGCTTGGCGAATTAAGATATAGTCCTCGGAAGTAGATAATATTTTTAGCGCATGCGCACTGCCGACAAGAACGACAATCTTCCATGGGAGACTACCTAGTCATGGGAAAGGGCCATTGACCTTGACCGTAAAACTTTCAAAATACATCCTGAACTAGCTCTCCATAACAACTAGCTATATTCTTAACTTTGTGGAAATTTCAGCCTGAATTCAGAGGTCATTTTGTTCTAAATTTTGTTCTTTAAAAGGAGACCTTTATTAACCAGATGGCCTTTATTCTGAGGTTGCTTCAAACATGGGTGGGACAGTATTATGTTCCTGAACTGCTGTGTAATATACATGTAGCAGTCTGCTATATTGTATTTATAAATTGGCTCGGATATTCACCAGCCCGATTAGCTCAGTTGGTAGAGCATCTGACTTGCAAGCAGGAGGTCACGGGTTTGAGCCCCACATTGGGTACATTATTTTTCTCCTCATATTACATAAATAAAACTTTGACTCACCAAAAGAGCGATTGGTGCAATGAACTTCCAGCTCCATGTCCACATTTTATGAGGTCTGTAACCCAACATACTTTCTATATCAGTTAAGAACCTGTCCGCACCTAAGAAATAACCAAAACACTTCATTATACAAACTTTTATCAATGAAAACAGAAATCTTCCTCACATGTTTTGAGTTTCGTGACCTTTGACACGCATATTACATAATCATACACGACTGGTTACAAAACATTCAAACGTGGCCATGTTTGAGAAGCTTTGAGATTTTTTGTCATAGAAATAAATATTTTATCTTTTATCATAGTAAAATGGCTTCAAGAGATAGTAGAATTTATCTATTTGTATGTGTAATATATATAGCTTGGTAATAAAGAAACGTTTACATTTATATGAAACTATTTCAAATAGAGATCGTTAAAATTTGGTAAAACAAGAAAACAAATGGTAGGAATGAAACATGATAAAGAAGTCAGAACTAAAACCCACCACTTTCAAACATGGCTTATAATACAAGGGGCCAAGTTAACATAACTGTTCTTTTAATCTGTCTCTTAATAATTGCTGTATATTAATTTGATACCACATAATATTTACGCAATTGAGATTTCATACCACAGTTTAGCAGTCATGTTACAGAACAAATATATATTAAATTATTTATCATTCAAATTACAAAAAATAACTAATTCTAATTATCGAAATAGTTTTTAACATAAAGATCATAAATATATAAATGAAATATTCTTAAATGTCTGCTAAACTGTACTGACAGTGTGTTTCAAGTTTATTCTTGAACAATAAATGTGTGCTTTGTTATCGTCACCATGACGACGTATTGCTAATGGCAACCATCAACCCGAGAGGTACTTAATATATATAATAGCACTTTAAGTAGGTTTAAGAATGTACAAATTATATAAGTTCTCAATTAACAATTTGGATAAAAAATATAAACAATTAACAAAGTTGAAGTTGAAATTTACAAAACTGAAGATAACTATTTTTTGTAAACTCGATGGGGGCCATTAGCAGAGTATGTTTTCTTTCGTTGGCAACTTCTTAAGCTTATATTTGCCCTTCATAGACCAATGGGTGAAAATGAGATCAAGAGTATGTACACCTAATTCATGAAGTGACAATCATAAAGATTGTATTAATACACTCGGTGACAATAAAGATGGGAAATGGAGGTGTGAGGTTAGATAGCCTAACAAAGGACAAATATAAACAGAGAGAAGTTGTGAACGAAGGCAGTACGGTATCTGAAACAGTTCAAAATTGACTTGAATTAAAAATATCTATAATCTAATTACCATGACAAGTGCTATGATTCCAGTGACCATTGAAAATAAAACAAATAGTTTGATTCTCACAATGAACTTCTCAGAAGTTTCATTGTACTCTTATTATTACTATTGTTGGATGTGAAAATTTAAGAGAAAAAAAATTAGAAAAAAAAAAATTTACAAGGTCAGAGTTCATACCACTTGTCATTATACAGTTTGACATGAGCTGTGTTCAGCTATAAGCTGGAATTAATCAACAATAATTCCTTATTTGTCAGAGTAAACAAGACAATTAAATCACTTGAAACACAAAGTCAGCTTCTTATATCTCAATCTTAAAACCAGTCCATTTTAAATTCTTTAACACAGGATTTGTTTAACTTAAACTTCTACCAGCAGTTATACTAGTATACGACTCATAACACAAATTCTATAAAGGCACATTATTTCCAAATAAGGACATCTGCAATACTATTACACATGATATTTACGTTTGAAATCTGTTATATTCTAAGAGGCTCACAGGGAAGATTGGGCCTATGCCTAACTGTGTTACCTCTATAAATCAAGTCTTTATTATCATTATACCCCAGTTGCAACAAAATTAAGCTCAGTTAACCAAAAACAAAACATATTCTGAATTTCAAAAATATACAAAAATTATTGTAATAAATATAAACATTATCAACTAACTTGTTTATTAGGAAACAATCATCTAAGTAAAAGAAAAATGGTCACAGATAGACATATGTAAAATAATGCAGATGCTTTTTAGAACTTTAAATACTGTAAATAAAATCATTTATGATCAACATACTGTTCAATCTGAGATTTTAAGCTTAAAAAAAAATTAATAATAACTATGTTCATAATTTTTATATATATTTTTTTTTAATTTGAGCTTAGGAAAATTGTTTTCCCCGGGCTCAAACCGTGGAGTATGTTGATCATAATTTTGATTCAATAAGTTCTGATACATTACTTATACAAAGTTTAGCAAACGCTTTACAATACAAGCGTATCAAATCATCTGTGTGCCTTTGTAGTTTCATTTTAGCGCTAAAACAATCAGAAAATGTTTATTAATAACTTGACAAAAAAAGGTTCATTTACCTTATAGCCATATGCTTGACAGGCTATTGGTTGGTTTTGGGTTGAATTCGAGGATAAACAAGGGGCTTACCTCCCCCTTGAATTTCCTCGAATCAAAAACTTATCACTCACCATAGACCCAGGACAGAGCTAGGGACTCCACAAGTCCTATCACTAACAATGAGTATGTGGCTGCATAGTTGTCAAATAACTGTAATATGTACATTCCACCCTATACAATAATACAGAAAAATAAAGGGGAGGTAATTCTCGACCTTGATTGAGTTTTTTTTATAAATGGAGCTCTGCTCTGTGCAATATAAACTTACCATGCTTCTTGGTGTAAAACAACATGACCAGTGTTATGTCTCATTTGAAGCCTTCAGTAACATTCAATTCATATTTAAATATTTTTACCAAATTTTAATGTTGAAAATATGTGACTACTTCTCGACCTCTTTGGCCCACATGAAAACTTTGATTAAAGAGAGAGACAAACGTTTTTGAAAAACAAAGCCCCCTACAGGTGACCTTGACCTACTGACCTTAAAATGCACAGGTCCTGTAGAGGTTGTCATGAGGAACCACTATATGAAGTTTGATGACTGTAGGTGGAAGCATTTTGATTTTATAGGAAAGGTTAAAGTTTGGTACAAACAAACAGACAGGCAGACAAAAAACAATATACCCTCGATCTTTTGATGTGGGGGCATAAACGTCCACTCCAACATTACAGTCAAACAATAAGGATAACAATAATTAGAAACTAATTGCTTGATTACATGAGACCATATCAAAAACAGGAAAACACCACAATACATAGTTTTAGAAGAGGTAACAAAATCATCATTGGTAACTTCTCAAAGATGCCAAGAAAATAGTCTTCAAACAATGGATAGAAATTTATATTTACCAAAAACTGGCAAAAAAACACATATGGTTTGAGAGGAAACATATTTTCATTAATTTTGCTGATTTTGCACAATGTTTCATCCCACCCACACATAAATTACCAATTAGAATATAAATCATTACAATAACTGGAACATTTATACTGAAGACTTCCAATGTAAACATGATGTTTTTGCTGCAAGAGCAAAGTATGCACGCTTGTATGAGAGCAATTATGTGCCTGAAAACATTCTAATAATACATAGAACATGTGTTTATAAGACAGGAATTAATTATTTATAAAAACAACATCATAAAACAGGCATTTTTAGAAAGAACTTTGTTAATTAGAATTTATCATTTCATTAAGTTATAATTGTTTTATAAGATTTTATTTGACATAAACGCATTACTGCACATACAAAAGAGGCAAGCAATAGTTTTGTTCTAAGAACTCAAGACAGAATTATATCATACTATTAGACATGAGCAAATATAGTTCATAACATTTAAATTATTGTATTTAATAAAACTAATCACCTTAATTATGTATAAAAATCAATTTTAAATACAATAATAGAAACTTTAATCTAGAAATCAAGCTCTAGTGTATGAAAATGTAAAACAAGACAACATGTATAGAAGAGTGACAACATTGAGATGGGTACTAACCTGTGAAGCAAAAGCCAGTCCAACAATGTAACAGAAAGTAGCCAAAAGAACCAACAACAAGATTCTACGTTTCTGGTTTTTGCGGAAGATGTGTGGGAATTTGTCGAGAAGTGTTGTATGGACAGTGGTCACAGTAGAAATCTGAAATAAAATAATAAAAAGAATGGATATATACACAAACATAGACAAAATAGAGGGTACAGACAGTGGTTTTCTTTATGTTCTGGGAAAGGGGTCCTAGTCTTTCAAATGGGAATGCAATAGCAGTTTGAAGAACTCTTATGAGGAAAAGATTCTTGCCTGAAACCAATTTGGGGAATGAAAATTCAAGGATTAAATTCAATATTTGGGGAAAATTGCATGATGCCAATAAAATGTTGAGAGAGGAAGGTGCATTAAACAAGCTACAACTATACAATAAAGAAAACCCCAGATAGATATCATAGCTGGATATGTTAATTATGTTTTATATACACCAAGTAAACAATCAGTCATGTTTATCATTTCAAGAAAGAGCTCAATACTGGTTAGTAATGTTGTGTTTAATTTACAGATTTCTTTCCCCTGAATTAAAACAGAGGACTGATACATACAGGTCCATGCAAGACATGACACTCCATCCCCCAGTTATTACACAAAGCACTAAACATATTGAGTTACCTTCAATTACCATTAAAGAGGTTACTAAATATTTTATAGTCACTCTACTTTATACTAGTGAAGCTATAATGGTTGTGTAGTAGTATGGTATATAAAAATTATAGAATTTGTATAAACAAATTAGCTGAGATATTATCTAGCCCGATCAGTTCTGCTGGTAGAGCATCTGACATGCAAGTAGGAGGTCGCAGGTTCGAGCCCCACATCAGGTACATCATTGCCCTCTTCCTATTACAGTTCATATATTTAGTCAGCAATTAATAAGAAAGTGTTAGATTAAATGAATAGAATAACAAACCTGAGTGCCAAGTCCTAATGTTATCAACATGGAGAAGAAGAGAACAGACCAGAGTTGAGAAATAGGAAGTTTGGTGACCACTTCAGGGTAGACAATAAAGGCTAGACCTGCCCCCTCTGCAGCCACATCTTTGATATCTTGATTCATTTCAGCTGCCATGTAACCAATAATACTAAAGATGACAAGACCAGCAAACACACTGGTGACACAATCCATGATAGAGACAATAATAGCATCCCTGAAAAACATAAAACACCTTGATATACTAGTACATGTATAACAGACAGACATGAACAAAAATGAAAACTGTCATTTGAATACTGATGAACAATATACATGATAGGAAAAAATGCCACCAAGGGGAGAGAAATATGGACTCAAGTTCTGCAGATTGTAAGGTGAATTATCCATAAATGTTACTTCACAGGTTAAAACAAGCTGGGTCCCGGATCCTATGGACACTGGTCCCTGACCCTATGGACACTGGTCCATGATCCTATGGACATTAGTCCTGACCCTATGGACATTAGTCCCGACCATATGGACACTTAACAAGTCCCTGTTCTTATGGACACTAGTATGTGACCCTATGGACACTAAACTGGTCCCTCCTATGGACACTGGTCCCTGATCCTATGGACACTTTATTGGACCCTATGGACACTTGACTTGTCCCTAACCCTATGGACATTACTATAGCTTTCTATAAATGAATGAATTTTATCACAGAATATGGTACTATTCAATAATACAGATCTACATATTGTTTATTGTACAGAAACCATGACAACTAATGGTAGAAATATTGGCTAACAATCCAATACTGACCATTTACATAAATATTGATTTATACCAACAGCAGCATGTTTCAGTATTTTATAGAATGATTTTATTGTTGAAGATGCATAATACCAAGGTCGAGTATGCATTTATTTTTAGCTTCTGCAAGATTTAATAACTATAGTTAGTTCAACGATAATCTTTGTTATATACCAGTTGTCGTAATTACATGTATTCATCTTATAAAATTAAAGAACATTCCCTTGCCATAAAAATAAACGGAAACTATTAAATAGAACCCACAACCCTCTATCTGCAGTTTGTTAAGGTATATGCTTGTATCACTGTTGAACAAAAAGCTTAAATACAGAACTGAAAAAAAAGAATAAAATCATACACTAAATGTTAAAAAAACTCCACACCTAAAATTAGTGAGTCAGCCTCTGATAATTGATGTCTGTGATGTCTGTATTTGAACACCACTGTTATATTTAGAGATATCATGCACTAATGTGTGGAGACAAATATGGAATAATGCTGTAGACGCAGAAATGACTTATCTTCATGATAGAACGTAACCTGACCTTATCGCTGTCTTTTATGAATAAATTACCTCAGTGAACTAACTGAGAACTGCTAAGTGTTACATTTCATGTTTGTCTGTATTCAAGATACAGTAATCCTTAATGACTGATTATTCAAACTTGTCTGACTCAGACAATGTCAAACGAGGTTGTTAAAATCAATATTGTGTCTTCCATTAGAAGCTTGTATTCAAAGACAACACTAGTCAGGGAAATATTTTATACAAGAACAATTTAAATTACTGCTGAACATGTAGAGGTATTATTTGCTATTCAAATGACCAAGTAGGAACACATAGAATAGTTCAATCAGTTAAGAATCCGGCTCTGTAGACAAGAAACCCTAAGAGTCCTAATTAGTGACCCAAAGGCCTATCCCTAACCAGTATCCCATAGTCCTATCCAATGACCCTAAATCCTAACCAGAGTCTTTATGTTATAGAAGGGTTAGCAGGGGCCATAACTCCAGTGAAAATGTTTTCAATGGAAATTGAACCTAACACATATTCCATCATTATACACCTAGCTTCACATAAATCTTGAAATATCGCTTGGAAACCAAAATTTGAATGGACAGATGGATGGATGGATGGATGGATGGATGGATGGATGGATGGATGGACGGACGGACGGACGGATGGATGGATGGATGGACAGACAGGGGTAACACTATATGCATTTCCATCATTTCGAATGGCTTTGGCATAAAAAGGATTGGCAGAAAAAACAGGGTCGTAAGTGGAATGCATGAACATTTTTAATACCTTAACAAATAAAGATTAACAAAGAATGTTACCAAAGCACATGACGCAAATTGATTCTACTACTAAATGTCAGGAATACAGAGATATTGGAAATTTCATGTCTGCACATTACAAAACAGGATGTAAACATGAATTCAACAAAATTCCTCACAATACAAACAAACAAACAAACCAAGCCACGTCATTTAAAAGATCTAAGGATAATCTGAAGTAGAATATCAAGCCAGGGTACATCAGACACTGAATTAATAAAATTGACATAAATTAGTTCAATTTCTGTACATTTGATCTTCTCAACATAACATTACATTATTGATTATTTCTCACTTAATGCATACATGCAAGTAATAAATTCTATTTCCATATCTCATGACATTTCGTTTAGGAGAAGATAAATTTAAGCTAAGTTTACAGTGAAATGGTGAAGGACATGAATTCCATCTTATTTATTCATCATGCAGACTAAATATCCTTATTACGCTTCAATTAGAATTTATCTCAGACAATAGAGTGATGATGCAGGCCCTTAGTAAGTTATGTTTGTTGAAAACAGTGCTCTCTTCTTAAAACACTTCCACCAAGACATACACCAGCACCACAGAGACACAGCACAATCAATACTTTGTTACATAAGAAACATTTGATATTATGTGCGGTTATTTTTTGTTGTCTTTATGATGATATTGCAGTCAGAAGAAATCTAGCAAACAACAACATAACATTAACACCTGGCATAACAACAAACTGAAAATAATATCACCCTCAGAATAATGACCAAAATCTGAACAATGGTCACCTGAGTATAAACAACACCCTAAGAATAAAGACAACATAATTATGTTCACAGGGTTCAAATAAGCTGGCCTTACAGGCCTGTTGTGGGGTCCAGGCATTTTTCCAGCAATATTTTTAAAACTTTGAGATTTCTTACCAGCCCAAACTTGTTTCTAAGCGGTTAAATCAGCAGGAAGCAGGTTATTACTGATAACCCTATGTACAATGACTTCATTTTAGCACTAGCCACTGATATCATAAGCCAAATTAATTTCTGAATAAAGGTAAAGTACAGGAATGCCTTATTTCAACTCCTTTTCATTAGTTCTAGTTCACAGGTTTGATTGTACACTGGTTTATATAATACACAGAAACAAACAAGGCATTTCATGAAAACTCTCAATAATGTCAAATGATTCAAGTAGGATGTTTCTAACTTATGACTGCAGGAGTATTAAATGTACACATTGATCAGACAATGTATACATGTTACATGATGAATCTAACATTAACATGGTTAGTCCTAACTTATCTGAGAGTATTATCAATGTATTCAATCAACTAGGGAAATGTTTCTACCACACAATCAAGATTTCTTCCAAAAACATGACAAAATTATTGCCATAATATGGATAGAGCATCTGTTGCTTGACAACTAAGTTAAATAAAGTCTGCAAAAATCACATGTCAGCCAATAAAACACAGAAAATTCAATATGAATAATTTTAGTGATTCTAACAATAGACATAACAGCACGAAATAAAATAAATGGCCCTATAAGCATCACATGTTACAGCCTAGCACTTGTAACAGAATTATATGGTATTAATATCGATAGATTCAATATAAGCAAATTAAGTATTAGAAGATCACAGTTATATACAAAGAGTCTTGTATCAGCTTTTTGTCCCAACATGGCACACTAATCCATGCATTTATCATTTTATTAACAATGGAAATGTCACCATAAATGCTTCTCAATAAAATATCAGCAGATGTATGCACATGTTTATATATATATATACATATATGCGTGCATATAAGGTCATATTGTGGATATACACACATCTGTATACTGCCATCAATGAGTTGCTGATTGATTCATCCTATTTGTTTGAAGAGTAAGTACTGGGTAAAGAGCAAAAAGAGGTAAATATTTTTCACCTAATTTCATTTTCATATCATGTCTATTAACTTTGATGTGACTATTGTTGCAATAGAATTAAATATCAGCCCTTCTTTATTATTTTGGGGAATAGGTGTCTGGTCCCTTTGATAACATACTTTCTTGAGGTAGTGTCTTAACTTATATTTTTTAACGTTTTTCTCAGTGGGGAAATTATATACTTTTCTACCTGGGAATGGGGCCAAATAATGGCATAAAAAGGCCTGGATATGAACCATAATAATACAGTGGTAACTAATCTTGACTCATATATCAGTCAGGTATACAGATATACTTACATAAAACAGTTGTTATTAAACTTGTTGTAACTTGACAAAGTGATAAGTCCACCCCAGCATGGTGACAAAGAGAAGAAAATCTGAATAGCAGCATCTCCCCACACCTGTAAGACAAGAATTGTAATTGTTAGACCAGTAATACATGTACCAGCTGGTAACATAATTAATAAGTTAAGTAGATAACTAAACATGCTTAATTCTATATCTTTGACTCTATACATGTATATATATATATATATATATATATATATATAATGAAAAATAACTAACATTCCATAGGTATTATTATATATTTCATTCGCTCAGTCAGTGTGAACCATCATTTCCACATGTTTAGACTTCAGATCAGTAATACTGTCATCATGTGTTCAGATTAATTCAGAGAAGCGCTGGTTACAAAAAATGTCAAGATATGTCTAATCAACTACAACTACTTGGCCACTGCTTCCAGTATTTCAGGGATTCTATCTCAGCATCTCCCCATCCCACCTAACGAGTCAAGTACTGTGTTTAGAAAATCACCGTCAATGGGTGAGGTTTGTGTGTATGAGTGCTTTACCGCCTGATAAGGAACCAGGACAAACTATTTGAAATAAGAGTAGTGATATAAATGCCAAGTTCTCCGGCATATTCCCTCCCCTTTCTCTGGGGCAGTCCTGAAATGTTAAACACCAGACGAACAAAACAGTACAAAGATAAGCCCATTTGTTGCTACATTTTATAACTTTGCTGAGCACGGAGAATCAAAATCTTAATCTGCATCAGAAAGCAGTGAAAATCTACAGATTTCATACAGCAACTAATGAATGAAAAAACAAACCAACTAGGTCTGATAAGAACTTGAGACATTCATTTTCATTTGTGTAGGTAGTATAATGAGAGAAATAGGCAGAAAACATATGTTTTGTTTACATTATCATCGGTCTGGAGATTAATTTCAGGCTTGTGTAAACAATGTGTGCTACAGTGAAGGAGAGAAAGCTATATCAGAGTTTTATAAATACCCTATATACATACACATTAACTTATGTTACATTCAGTCAAAGAATTTTGTATGAACCCAAGTTTTAAGTGCAGAAATCACAGTTCAAGACTAGACTTTCACATAAAACTTTATATTTATACATATTACCAGGGCATTATGTAACAGTCACCCTGTTCAAAACAAGCATTCTTAAACCATAAGAGTAACTGATAAACCACAAAACACAACTGTATCTATTCATATACATAGTAAGTCTTGAAATAGTTCTCAAGAATAATTGAAAACGATGTAAGACAACTACTGACCATGCTCTATAGTACCATATTCAAACTTTAAGCGCACCTTCCAGCACTAAGGATCTAACTTACTTAAACAGCATTGTAACTCATCAACAATACTCACTTTAGCCTCTCCCAACTTCTCCCACTGTGGTTTAAAGTAGTAAATGATGCCATCTACAGAACCTTTTAAAGTCAAACTTCTCACCAGTAAGATACTCAGTACAATATATGGGAAAAATGCAGTGAAATAAGCAGCCTGTAAAATAAAATATGAAATACCAATCATATATACATTTACGAGACAGGATAATGTTGATATTCTAAATCCTGATTCTCACTAGCACTGGCTTTACCCTGAGCCAATTAGTACTGCAGAAAACATTCACTAATGCCATACATGCCTGATAAACATACATAGACAATATGTTTATAAGAAGACAACATGTTTATAAAACAGTAAGTTTTTAAGAAAATATGTTTGTAAGACAATATGTTTAAAATACAAAATATAGTTGGTTCTTTCATTTTACTCTAACCTAGAATTGAAAATCATAGTAAGAATCTCCATGTAATGTTTTACATAGGAACACAATTTATATGCATGGTTCAATCTTTCCACCACCTTCTGCCAATACCTAAACAACGTGACAAATGAATGGACATATTTTACTATTTTTACAACCAGTCCTATTGATAACAAATAAATGACTAAGAACCAGTTTATGTACACATAGGCTACATAACCTCATCTGTTAATTACAGTACACAGCAATACCTTAATCTTTGATTTAATCTTAGACAAATCTCATCTATTATACAGGAGTAAACAAATACCCTTTTTGGCGATCAGAGTAATTTGTCTGACAATCCGATACAGATAGAAAATGCAGACAAAAACAACTTGGCAGTTGCAAAAAACTTCTTCCTCGCTCATGTTTAGTGGGTCATTATGTTAAAGTAAACCCAGAGACTGCTTTATTCGGTCATGACCGAGTCCTATTCTGTCTACAACACCTGTTAAGACTTTAGGTTTAACAAGGAAAATTACATTAATTGACATGATTGAAAATATACAACTACAACTTTAACTTGAGTATTAGAATTATCAGAAAGTTGTCATTGACAGTCAGAGTAACAAAAGACAAAAAAGATGGGCATATATTAATAAAATTAAAATGCAATCATTTGCTAGGGAAAAAGGTTTTTACAATAAACTATGACAATATGTACTCAATAATTTCATCAGTAAATATTAAAACACTCAACAATAAAAGTGAACAATTTACAAGGATGTGTGTTGTATAGGGTAAAAGATCAATATAAAACTGTATAACCACTAACCACCAGAGAACTGAACCATGAAAAAATCAAAACATTGATAAACAATAAATACTAGATTAAAAAGCAATATCATTCTACGTGATTCAACAGTAAACCACAGGTAAAAAAAATGTCTGGTGTCAGTGGAAAATTTATGTACTTAACTGGCTGAAAAGTCATGGAACGTTATGAGATACTAATATGAATTTTGCAGGCAGATTCAAAGCGGACCAACACAGTAAAATACCATATACATAAGACAATCCAAGGTGGATAACTCAGCCTCTGAGTCAATATTCCCAGCATGTATATTAGATGCCTGACATATAACAGATCAATAGTAACAGGATGAAGTACTAGGATGAGACTATCAATAGTTACAGGATAAAGTACTAGAAGTCATAGGATGAGACAATCAATAGTTACAGGATAAAGTACTAGAAGTCATAGGATGAGACAATCAATAGTTACAGGATAAAGTACTAGAAGTCATAAGATGAAACTATCAATAGTTACAGGATAAAGTACTAGGATGAGACTATCAATAGTTTCAGGATAAAGTACTAGAAGTCATAGGATGAAACTATCAATAGTTACAGGATAAAGTACTAGAAGTCATAAGATGAAACTATCAATAGTAACAGGATAAAGTACTAGAAGTCATAGGATGAGACTATCAATAGGTACAGGATAAAGTACTAGAAGTCATAGGATGAAACTATCAATAGTTACAGGATAAAGTACTAGAAGTCATAAGATGAGACTATCAATAGTTACAGGATAAAGTACTAGAAGTCATAAGATGAAACTATCAATAGTTACAGGATAAAGTACTAGAAGTCATAAGATGAGACTATCAATAGTTACAGGATAAAGTACTAGAAGTCATAAGATGAAACTATCAATAGTTACAGGATAAAGTACTAGAAGTCATAGGATGAGACAATCAATAGTTACAGGATAAAGTACTAGAAGTCATAAGATGAAACTATCAATAGTTACAGGATAAAGTACTAGGATGAGACAATCAATAGTTACAGGATAAAGTACTAGAAGTCATAGGATGAGACAATCAATAGTTACAGGATAAAGTACTAGAAGTCATAAGATGAAACTATCAATAGTTACAGGATAAAGTACTAGGATGAGACTATCAATAGTTTCAGGATAAAGTACTAGAAGTCATAGGATGAAACTATCAATAGTTACAGGATAAAGTACTAGAAGTCATAAGATGAAACTATCAATAGTAACAGGATAAAGTACTAGAAGTCATAGGATGAGACTATCAATAGGTACAGGATAAAGTACTAGAAGTCATAGGATGAAACTATCAATAGTTACAGGATAAAGTACTAGAAGTCATAAGATGAGACTATCAATAGTTACAGGATAAAGTACTAGAAGTCATAAGATGAAACTATCAATAGTTACAGGATAAAGTACTAGAAGTCATAAGATGAGACTATCAATAGTTACAGGATAAAGTACTAGAAGTCATAAGATGAAACTATCAATAGTTACAGGATAAAGTACTAGAAGTCATAGGATGAAACTATCAATAGTTACAGGATAAAGTACTAGAAGTCATAAGATGAGACTATCAATAGTTACAGGATAAAGTACTAGAAGTCATAAGATGAAACTATCAATAGTTACAGGATAAAGTACTAGAAGTCATAAGATGAGACTATCAATAGTTACAAAGTACTAGAAGTCATAAGATGAGACTATCAATAGTTACAGGATAAAGTACTAGAAGTCATAGGATGAGGCTTAAGTCTTTTTTCTATTGAATAATTTTGGTAACTTGTCATAAAATAGACTAGGAAGTTGCAATATATCCATTATATTTCTTAAAACCATCAAGTTGAAACTGGGTCAAACACTTAAATCTTGGGTCTGTATGTGAAATTTGAGTCAAGCAGTTATATCTGAGATCTTTACAAGGCATTGGGTCATGTAATAAAGTGTTGTGTCTGTAATAGAGTATATTCTCACCTTTCCTCCAGACTTGATACCTTTAGCCAGACAGAAGCACACTAGAACCCAAGCCAACAGGAGACATAATGCAAGTTCCCACTTGACGTTTCCCATATCATGTACACCAGTTGTTATATCCAACACAACTTTACTGCAATAGATACGAAAAAAACATTACTTAGTAATAAAAGCTGTGAAATATACATTTTTCATACAAAATAGTACTTCAAAAATACTTTATTTTTTTTTGTAAACACAAGCTATAATGATTGACTGGAGGAATATTTTATGTAATGTTGTCAGTCACAGACCAGATAACTGCATTAATTTGTATTATGGTATTACCCCGCTATAATGTAGATTTCTTAATAATTGGAACATATGAAAAATTCCAACATTCTGTTAGGGTATATTTAAGTAAGTAGAGATTTTTTTTTTTTTAACTGTAACAACAGTGAAAAAAAATGCCCCCCCCCCCCCCCCAAAACATTTGATTTTATTTATTTGCTAGTATTTTCATGAGTAGGTAGGAGCACTTCATTTTACTATTATTTTCAGCCTAATAAAGGTTTTTATACTTTTTTCATCATCTTTTATATGATTTAACCTAAAGATCAAACATTGCCCTGCTGTTCATTCAATTCGTGGTACTTTTTTATAAACAGGACTCTTAAATGTTCATTTTAGCCAAACATACAGTCAAACATGCGTTAGTGGACACCTCTGAATAAAGGCCATCCTGTGAATAAAGGCCACCTGTCTTTCAAGGCCACATTTTGTCTTTCCCTATGGTGGACTATGTTCACAGGTTTGACTGTAATTTCACCAAGGTTCACATAGTTGAATCTGTATCTATGAAGTTACGAGATAAAACAGGAAATTATGGTTTATTCTTCCTCTCACAGTTAATCAGAATAATTATCAAGACTGTGTATGTTACTGAAGTAACATTTGACCAAAAACTGAAACCAAAAGTGAATCAAAATGACACATTTAGGCAATATCAAGTTGACCTAGAAATATTAGTCTCATAAGTGGTGTACTAACACATCATGAAAAAAGAAATGCGGCAATGCCATGAAACCAGGATTTCCAAGTCTTTTATACCACAGTTGTTAAATACCCAGTTTAGTCAAGATTAGTCATTCCAAACTTAAGTTATTGACTGGACACTGATTTTCTATTTTCAGTAACAGTGACCTTGACCCTACAGATCCCAAATACAACCCAAAGCTATGTTTTCATTCAAAACTCCTACGTTACAAGTTTGGTCAAGATTGGTCAATTCAAACTTAAGTAACTGACCGGACACCAACTGTTTTGACGCCTGCTCGAGAGAAGCCCGCCATATTCTGCATTCTAATAATCAGGTTTCACTTTGTACAAAACCTGGTTAAAAAACTAATTATATCAAAACATAGTTTCCAAATAAGAGAAGTCAGAATTTAACGGGCTGAAAAAATATTGATGGTACAAAATTTTCCATCAGGAATCTATTAGCCATGACAATACGCACGTCGATCATACTAAAAGTATTAACATGGCAAACATCTAGAAGGGCCTCGAGCCAAACCCGTAATTTACTGACAGTTAATATACTTTATACATAGGACCTTTGACAATAAGGTATGTTACAAATAAGTTCAGGATAAAATGAGAAAACAAAATGTTTATTATCAGTTCATGGAATTTCTAAAATTAGTTTACCTCAAGTATTTCATTTGAAATCATTCAAGTAAACTTTTAAATCAACACTCACAACATGGCCTGTGATACACGGAGAGAAAAATACACAAAACACATACAGATTAAAGATTTGAGTGTGTCAGGAAGAATTGGGAAACTCAACATAAATTAAAATTGAATAAGAATCATAAGGTAAAACACACCTAAATGTTTTATGTAATCTGATAAAAAAGGCCTATGATTACTGATCTAACCAATGAAGATCTCCAGCTTGCGATTCAGGCCCTGTACCAATTGAGATAATCAGGCTGTTAATAATTATACCATACTGCTGCATAAGAAAGTGAAATATTCATATATAGTTTTTCCTTTCAGTAAAATGATTATCATCTATGAGACTAAATGATAAACAGCAAAAGACTTAATAACAGCATTAAAGTGTGACTTACAGTCAGTGAACTCTTATTTCATTGACCTTTTAAAGGATTATTGAACAAACCTACAATCATCTCAGTGTTGTACACATGACACGATATTACACTCCTTAAACTGAATCCTAAAACTGTACTTTTCTGACTTATAAATCTACTTAATACTCCACAAAAATATCAATATTACAAAAATAATACTGCCAGCCAACTATCATTATTAATTTGATATTCATCCCAGTTGTTTCAATTTTAGACTTTTGTACAAGTTATTGCTCTTACTGAGAAAAAGAATAATATCAAATTCTCTTGATATTGCATATTTTTCTTTATCAAATTAGATAGATCCAGTGTCTTGCATTTTTTTACAATGAATTTTCATTGAAATAGATGTTGTTGTTTTTTCTTTAACAGTTACTCCCATAGACTTCAATGCAATTTTAAAAAGGAAAAAACTCAAAGGAATATCAGTATCTTTAAAAATCTCACGGTAAAAATATAATGGGAACCTAGAATTATGATCATGTCCAAAATCTGTCTGCCCAACTTATGGATGAAAATTTTCGGAGTTAGGATTCATTGTAACTTAATGAAAAATAAATAAAAATCTAGTTTTTATAAAGCCATTCTTACAATGGTAACACTACCTACGGTACTCACCTAAGAAGGCCCTACCCAACTTTTTGGGCTTCTTATGTAACAACATTTTTAAACAAAAAGATAGCATTCCAACAAGTAATTTGGGTAAAATAATATTTATTCCAGTCTACCTAACCACTCAAAATTCCCTTGGTAGGGTTAGCAAAAATAATTTTTTAAAGGATGGCCTTAAATATAGTAAATTGACAAAATCACACATATTATATAAAATGTTCCAATTATTGTCCCATTAATAAAACACTACATACAAGGTATTTACTTTCTAATAACTTCAGTACATGCAGTTCAGTATGATCTATACTCACTTTTGTACTCTTTTATTAACTGTGTCATAATCATGTAAAAAATCAGTACTTCATACATGTATATACATTCAGGCTAACATTAAACATGATGGGAAAACTTCCTCATCTTAGAGAAATAAGGACAAAAAAATCAAAGTACTGAAAGTCTTTAAATCAAGCAAATAATGGAATAGACATTAGATTATGCATCATTAATTAATCTAATTCAAGTTGTTCCAAATTTTGTATACTGAGTTCAATCAGATACTTAACTAATATATTGAGTGGAATTTCATTCTGTGTGATACTAATTTACTTCATTAACTCAAGAAACTTCTCTTCTTTGAGTCCTTGTTCTCCTCATCACATCACTTAACTTCATGCACTAGATTCTAAATGTACAAAGTTCTACTTACTGAAAATAATCATCACTGGGTGAGATAGGGGCAGGTTCCGTACAGTTAGATATATTGTTCCACACACTAGCTGACACCTGATCCTGGTAGTAACATTTCTCATCACAAAACACACCATTATTGTCAGTACAGTTCTTCACCACAAAAGGGCTGATTTTGGAGCATGCTGAAATCATAGATAAAAACAATAATAATACAATATTTATAGTATGTAGCTGCGAATATTGAATGCAACATTTGCAAAAATGAGTCCCTTCTAACAGAACTTAGGTTAGTATTTCTCCTTAGACAATCCCTTTTAACCAAACAACACTGCAGCATGGTAAGAACTAACTCAAACTAGTTTAGTTGCTTTAACAAAATCTCTGCCCTCAAAAGAAAATGTTGGTTTGTGGCAGCTAGCACAACCCAAACTGGTTACTGTAGGTATAGATAGTTATGCATTTTTTAACAACCAACACTTTTAACAGTGGGTAGGTAGGCAGGCATTTTTTATGAAGTCAAAACATTCATTTTGAGGGTAAAGATAAATCAAAATTGAGAAAACTCGATCACACAAAATCAGCATTTCTATTATTGTATCAGTATTTATTACACTGTTATGTCTCAATTAACAATATTAACCAATCAAATTATAATGTAATATTCATAATAACACAGGCTGTGAACGACAAATCACACTTTATCTCATACTGCAGTGTTTATGACATTAACCGAAAAAACAACCTATTACAATCATTATAAACAGTAGAGGAATGATGCTTTATGACGTTAGTATAGCAGTGAATTAATTCTGATATAATTAAGGTAATAGCACTAACTGTCTCTTATATTACCTATATCAGCTATAACAAGCATTCTATGGAGAAAACAATCTTAAACCATTAATCTAATACCATTGTTTATATCTTATAATTATGTTGCATTGGAAAGTAAAGCCGTTAATGTGAGTGAATACTTCAAAATCTGTAGCATCAAAAAAGCATCATTCTAAAACTTAATAGAATGAAAACTATTAAGTCATGAAGTCTAGTGTTTCACACACTACCAAACAATTTCCAACAATAGGTTAATTTCCTTCTAAAACTGAAGTACAGGAAAAGTATGTAAAAAAAGAAACATTTGGCTCATAGTCAGAACAGAATTAAATTAACAAACAGGTCCCACCTGTGTTTCAACAAAATCAATTAGAAATAAAACAGTTTGGTGAATGTTTGGCACATTAATAACCAAGAGTTTGTAACAATGCTTTTCAATTGATGACTTACTGAAACCAGTAGTCTTCGAATTAAGCACCGGACCTTGAACTAAGTCCACCAAAATGTTCATCGGTCCAGTAAATTAGAAAAGCTCAGTTGTCTGTCGGTCCAGTTAATTTTTTTAGTGATAATTTTACTATTTTTCAGAGCAAAAACTGAAATATTCAAATCACTCTTGAAAAATATGACATATCTAGCTGAATTATATAAAATTTTGTGTATTCTCATTTTGGTCCGCTAAAAGTTCATTTGGTCCAGTTAAATTTGCATTTTCACTGGACCGAATGTCCAGTGCTTAAACAAGATGTATTTTATAAACACCATGCCCCCTCCGGTTGCCCTTTTTAAAAATGCACAGGTCCTGTAGAAATTGTCATGATGAACCAAGATATGAAGTTTGATGATTACAGGTGGTAGCGTTTTGATTTAATAGGCAAGGTTAAATTTCGGTACAAGCAAACAAAAGGCCGTAAATCTGCTAAAAATGATCGAATCACTAAACCCTAACAATATGTACTGGTGAACATGGTGACAATAGTTCTATCAAAGTTTGGTAAAAATCCCTTGAGAAATACAGAAGTAGTTGCAAACAAAAGAGTATTTCTCTATATATTACATATGCACAAAATAAACAAAGGGCCATAATTCCGTCAAAATTTATCAAATCATAAAACCTTTACAATATGCATTGGGTATCTCGATAACAATAGTTCCATAAAAGTTTTATCAAAATCCCTTAAGAAAACAAGGAAACAAGAGTATTTCGCTGTTACAATCACACAAAATAAACAAAGGGCCATAATTCCGTCAAAAATGATCGAATCACAAAACCTTGAATATATGTGTGGGGGTTCTTGGTAAAAGCAAGTCTGTGAAAGTTTCGTCAAAATCCCATGAAAAATGTAGGAGTAGTATTCTAAAAAAATGTCGGAATTTTTTTAAACACAATGACCCTGTGACCTTTGACCTGAAAATGTACAGGTCATGTAGAGGCTGTCATGAGGAACCTACATATGAAGTTTGATGGATGTAGGTGCAGGCGTTTTGATTTTATAGGCAAGGTTAAAGTTTGGTACAAACAGAGAGGCCAAAAGCAATATGCCCCCCCCCCCCCCGATCTATCAATACGGGGGCATAAAAAGTTTTTCTTGAAGACTGCAGTGTAATACAATAGATGTCGGAAAGTTTGATTGATCATGAAGTTTACAATAAACTCAATACTAATACAAGGCAGGGGAAAGCATGACCTTAATTTGTTTGTGATATTCAAGATGTAACCCTGTCCAGATAGATTGTTTCTTTCCTCAAAGATGATGACTTACATGTATAAGTACTAATTAAATACTTGACACCCAATTAACGACCAATCAATGAACCTATGACATACTGTTATCTTATAAAGACAAGTCTTCTTTATTTTTATTTTATTTCCGGTCACTTTATCTTTCAAGCATCTTCTCTCGAAATACCACATCAAACAGGAAATAAAAGAAAAATGAACCAATAATCTTTATATTGACAGTTTAATACAGTAGGTAAATATACCAGCAAATACAAGAATACTCGATCAGACACAGCTCAAACATCCTGTTTTTCATATCAAACTTTACATCATTAACTTCTGAATGTGTATAGAAGTTTGTTTATTCAATTCTTGCAGCAATTTCATGGTTTAAATACCTCACACTTTTAGAAGAATTCTTAAATATAAATTTATAAAGATACATAAGTTTCACTGCACAAGCTCTGACAAGACATTGAGAAAAATCTAACAATATGCTGATAATGGTAATAAACCAGTGTCATGCATTTAAATATTTAAACTTTTTAGGGCATTAAAAAAATTTATTCTTGGTTGGATCATACAATCTGAAAACACAAACTATTTATGTCATCTATTACCATGAAAGATTGAAATTCTAAAGGAAAATACAGCAAATTTTTTATTGTAAAGAAAAAAAATCGTTGAACAAGCAGGACGGATTCAACTATTCACATAATTCAATGACTTCATAAGCAAGTACATTAAAAAAAATAAATCACTGCACTTCATGGAAAGGTAAAGCAAATAAGTATTGACAAAGTTTTTGGAGTTTGTACAAACATGATTTTTTATCTTCTTGTCATGCGAACAATGTTGCCTGACTGAATTTTGGAGGATAAATCTGGTTAAACAAATTTCAACAAAAGAATCTAATTAATTGTTTTTTCTAAACATTCAGTTTGTTGACTGAGCTAAAGTCTGAGATTCAATAACCTTTCTGTGACCAGAACCAGTCAGTAATCTGCATCAAATCATATACTTGTACAACTAGTCAATAAACTAAACAACTAGTCTATAAACTAAACAACTAGTCTATAAACTAAACAACTAGTCTATAAGCTAAACAACTAGTCTATAAACTAAACAACTAGTCTATAAACTAAACAACCAGTCTATAAACTAAACAACTACCGGTGGTCTATCAACTAACAACAAGTCTACCAGCCCATGACTGAACAACCAGTCTATGAACTAAATAACCGGTCAATGACTGAACAACCAGTCTATAACTGAACAACTAGTCTATGACTGAACAACCAGTCTATAACTGAACAACTAGTCTATGACTGAACAACAGGTTTATAACTGAACAACCAGTCTACCAGTCCATGACTGAACAACCAGTCTATGACTGAACAACCAGCCTACCAGTCTATGACTGAACAACCAGCCTACCAGTCTATGACTGAACAACCAGTCTACCAGTCCATGACTGAACAACCAGTCTATGACTGAACAACCAGCCTACTAGTCTATGACTGAATAACCAGTCCATGACTGAACAACCAGTCTATGACTGAACAACCAGTCTACCAGTCTATGACTGAACAACCAGCCTACCAGTCTATGACTGAACAACCAGTCTACCAGTCTATGACTGAACAACCAGCCTACCAGTCTATGACTGAACAACCAGCCTACCAGTCTATAACTGAACAACCAGTCTACCAGTCCATGACTGAACAACCAGTCTATGACTGAACAACCAGCCTACTAGTCTATGACTGAACAACCAGTCTATGACTGAACAACCAGTCCATGACTGAACAACCAGTCTATGACTGAACAACCAGTCCATGACTGAACAACCAGTCTACCAGTCCATGACTGAACAACCAGCCTACTAGTCTATGACTGAACAATGAGTTTGTTGCTTAACAATTTGTTGACGAAACAACTTGTCTATTAACTTAATGAATATTCTGTCAAGAAATGTCGCTATTAAATGTCTGCATGGTGCCCCCATAAGAGTTTGTGAAAGTGACAACACATCTATAATACACTCAAAGTAAGACAATGATGTTAAATGCAACCTTGATCTCTCAGATGCATGAAGCTAAATGTTTGACACAATACTGTCATGTATACTGACCAACAGATGTAACTAGACATGACAAACCAAGATTTTTAACTACAATCTCATTACAAGCAAAACTAGTGACCTTAACCTTTATAGTTGTTCAGATCTAGGGGGGGGGGGGTAATAACACTATAAATGAGTAATTACCTTTCTTGTAACAACAAGATAACATGTTACAAAACAAACATCTCTTATGAAACATTTAAACTTTTAAAAATAAATCAATCAAACAATCAAACAGATACAATTAAGATGTCTTATTTACAAGACAATACACACAAGATCAACCTTGAGTACTCAAGACAAGCTAAATGTTGTAATCAATAAAATATTCACAATGCACAGCTATTGTCAATTCAGACCATATTACATTAAAACTAAACTTCTGGTATTTTCTCAGACACACACTATTGATTTAAATGGAAATTGTTATCAATGGATCATTAAAACTAGAATCAATAAAACAAGGCTGTCAACTGTCTTGTAGTTTGTTTTAAAATGTTTGCTTGGTTGAGTTTTACGCCCCTTTTCAACAGTCAGAGTCATATGAGGCGGTATGTTCACCTAAGCAATGTTCCTGGAAAGAACCAGTTCTAGACTCCCATCCTCTGTTAACAACTGTCTACTTTCTCACATAAAGAGACATGGTCGGTTGCTGGGCTCAAACCTACAACCCTCTATCAGTGAGAGGTTACAGTGATTTGAAGTCAGCAACCTTAACCATTCGACCACGGAGGTGGGTTTAGTCTGTTAAATATGAAGACTAAAGTAGAACAACATTGGTACATTGGAACATGATTAGCACAGACCCCTCTGATCAGGTTAACTATGACAAAGCAGGAAGATTCCCGACAGGGGGGAAAATCTTTATAAAAGACATGTACATGGTACATTGTCTACAAAAAATGGTTAATACATTTAAAACAAACATCAAACATGAGACTATGGCAACAAAACAAAATATATTTTATCCTAGTTTCATAAATAGATTTGTGAAACAGGATACTGAACAGTGCCAACACTTGTTTGTTCACAGCCTCAGTGGCATTTACCTACAAATGACGTTCCATGTGGCTGTACTATGAGCTACATGAAAGTTTTTGCACATACCCAGACACTGATGCATCAGTGACCACAATAGCTAGACTTTTCTTTGAAAACAGACAAGCTTATAAAACAGCAAGTTTTCTATGTGACTAAATATGGTAAAGTAAACAACTAGATTTACAACAACACAACAATTAGAATTCAGTGCATTATCAACAAGAATCATTATTTATAAATTAAAGTCATAATATCAAACAATATTTTACCAAACAATTGTGAATAATTGTGCAATAAAACCAATGTGTAAAAACATGCATCATAATACATAAATAGAAATGTGCAACATAATAGCAAAAGAAAATGTACATTATCCACGTGCATACCACTGTGCATACATACTCGTACATAAAACATGTCTATGAAATTATGTAAATTACAGAACACTTTATTCTTCTCAATTTGTGTTATTCAAAAGTTATGAAGCTCTTTACGAACATTGCTTCTATGTATTTACTTCTTGTCTTGGCTATTTAACAATTCATTAAATTTGAGAACAGAAAATCTCAAATAAAAATAAGACTTCAAACATCTTATTCTGATATTTCTGTACAGCTGTACATACAATGGACATATAATGAACAAGGACACACTATTATAATGATGATGATTTATAACAGTAGTCAGATTACTATTTATTATTTTATTAAAGTTACAAAATCAACCAAAGCACTTTATTTTAAGTAGTAAAATTCACCAGAGATTCTGTGAGTTTGCCATGTCTTTCTAAAACTCACTTAGCTGGTGAACATATTTCTTATCAGACTACAACATGACAGCAATTATATTCATAATGAAAAATGGGCAAACCTTGAGAAACATGAAATGCTATCATACAATAATAACACATAGTGTGTATCACATCTCTCAGACATCAAGTAAATCATACAGAGTGATAGTAATGCCAGACTTTTATTTTTTGCTTACTATGATGCACATGATGACAAAAAATATTCCACTAACAATATGTGGCTACATCACCTATATGAAGATTGACATTGGAATGGATTAAAACTAGGATTTGTGAAAGAAAATGCAATAACTACAGTTCTAGCATATGTAGTGCATTAAGCATGGAGCAATAATATAAAGATTTTACTTCAGAAACATTTATTTAATGTCTAAGACTTGAATTTATCTCACATAAGTGCAGTCAAGGGATACAGCATGTAGAATTAACAGCAGACATAATATCTAACATCAGGAAAGGGATGCACTTAAAATGTAAACTCAAACTGAAAAGTCAGGAAATGTACTTTATTGTCTGCCTTTTTGTGTCGACAACTATTTTAATAGGACCTGCACCATTGAAGATTAAGTAGATTATTTTATCCATCAATGGGACCTGTGGTCTATATTCACCAGGTTTCACATAAGGAAATTGTAAAAACATATACTTCAAGACTCAAGAGAATGTGTCAACAAGTTTTCTGTATATTTTTCACAAATAATTGAGCGTTTTGCCCAAAATGAGCAGGTATTAAACATGGTGTATACATATAGTTCAGGAGATAAATTCTCAATTTCAATGTGAACTAACAAATAAATGTGGAACGTAATTATCTAGGAGTGGACAAAGTTTATTGTCAATCATAATCTAACTTCAAATTTGAAGTGGAAAAACTGTGACCAGATCCAATTACAAGGAAAACAAATTGGTTTTCTATTATTTGACCCAATAATATGACCTAGTTTTTGGCCCAACAAGAATCAGTTATGAACTTGTCCTCGCTTCATCTAGATTTAATTCCGATACTTGTAGGAGTATTAACAAATCAAGTTTTAATAATAGACAATGATCACCATATATAGTGACAAGATGTGAGTTAACAACAATTCCACAGAGATGCCACTAAGTTCTCTATTAAAACAAAGGTCATCTTACAAGACAGACTTGAGTGTTATCAGCTTAAGGCTTTGTGTTTGTTTCTACAGTAATCAATAATGTGTAACCAAGACAACCATTCCATCAGGAGGGGATTTTTTGTGTTTTTTACAATAGTTGTTGTTTCCGCAACTGGTATGAAAGACTAAATACATCTCAATGATACATACAAATAAATAAATGGGACATCATAGATAATTTAAGTCACCAGATGCAAGGTATTCACCACTAGAAGTAAATAATAAACAACATTCATCTGATAGATAAATAACAATGATGTATGGTAACTAATTTAGTGATCACTCAATGACATAACATAAACAATAATGTATGACTTATGTACGTCACAGGTTATTCACATGATATATACTGCATTCAATATTTCATTATTGTGAACTTAAAGTCTTGAGTTTGCCGAATTGATCAATTAAGCCTTCAAAAAATGTGAAAATCATAAAAAACAGAACCCAAGTCATTTTATTCTTATTACAATCAGTATGACAATTATATGTGTACTATTTCATAAACATTCCTAACATGTAGAAATAACATGTCATCAGGCGGTGTCATCTCCATATGTTACCACCTGCACTTTGTTCACACAAACAAAAAGACGCAAAACTTAAAATAAAAAGTTTGAATTTTTCCGACATTCCCATGGCATTTTAACTGTTCAAGGTTCTGAGATTTTTTACAGAACAATGATTATAGTAATTTCCAATTTATTCAACAATGATATATCATGAATAATCATGTTACTAATATTGAATTCTTTGGTCATACCTCAAAGCTATGAACATTCAGAGATATCTGTAAAGTTAACACTTAGAACCATATTTTTTAATACCGAAATATGATTTCCATGTTTGTTTACAGTAAGTGAATTTTCTGACCCCCCCCCCCTGATGACTTCTACCAGGTAGTATCAGGTTAGGAACATAGGATCATCTCAGTGAATCTTTGGTACTTGGTATCATTCATGCATTTAATGGTCAGTCCAGTTTCATTGTGGCAGGACATAAGCCAAGTTTGGCGTAGCTTATTAATGTTAATAAGAACATGTTTTGACATAATTAATATCTCCTGTATACAATTCGAGCCAATTAAATGGACAGTAGTTGGGTTATACACAGTTCTGTTATTCACAGGTATGTGATATTCTGATGATGTATAACTTCTCCAGTCATTTTCAGTCAACAAAACAAGGAATGTATATAATGTTTTTTATAATTCACAACCAAAATATTTACCTTCTGTGCTCCAAGCTCCACATTCCTGCCAGGGTAACATAGCCTTGAACGATGCAAACAAGTAGTACAACGTATAAGCAATGATCATATTGTAGTATATGGCAATCAATATAGACACAATGAACATGGCCCAACCCACACCTGAAAATAATAAAATTAAAACATAAAATTTGGAATATTGATTTATACAGTTCTAACAAGTATGTACAACATAATATATATGTGCCTGATTACATCAACAAGATTTTCATGTAATTATCATTGCAATACTGCCTTACTACAAAATCAAAGTACTAAAAGTAATTATGGAAACTGAACTAGCATGGAGTTGCACTGCAACATGGAACAGGAACTAGATAAACATTTGCATGGCAGATGTAGAAAAACATAGTACTTTGGGCTGCATAAAAATTCATGTGTACCGTGTGAGTGACCGCTATAGAAATCTAATCTATTGTTCAGTTTCCTAAAAGTTGTCAGACAACTATGTCAGATGTGTCAGAATTGCAAGAAACAATAACTCGGCAGAAATAACAGGCTACAGAAGTATGATAGGTACCCATCTATATGTACACTAGTCTCACTGGTACACTCGTCTAACTGGTACATAGGAGTGTGATAGTTATATCAGTCTGACAGATAGACTAGTCTGATATCTGTCTCAATATTAGACAAAAACAGAACAGAAGATTTATACAAATTCAAATACAGCAACCAGTTTTACTCATCATACAGACTTTCATCATGACGAATTAAGTTCAAAAGAGCAGTAAACATACAAATATACTTTATCTATTAATTAACAGAAATAAAAACCAATCAAACTACTATGAAATATCTTGCTTTCAGATGAATCCAAGACAAGAGACAATATATTACCTATCAACTTCATTATAAACACAAACATGCCATGTTAAGAAAAAGCCACTATTAACAATGATACATAATGCAACTCTGCTTATAACAGAATTACTCCTGTCAGATTTGTAATTAGGCTGCACTTAGGTTGTCTAGTATATCATAACCTCCAAAAAAGCAAGCACTCAACATGAAAACATTAGAAATAGAAGTGAGAGAAGACTAGACTTAGCTAAATGATTGATTCAAACATCAGAGTATACGAACAGGGCTCTCGATCATGTTATGAGTCCGACCCAAAACAAATGGTTCTTTGTATAACATATAGAAAGCTAGGATTAATGGACGCTAAATTGGTCACAGATGTAGATCACCTAACAATGCAGTATTTCATCATCAAACAGCTACTTAACAAATTGTAGATTTTTCATCATTACATACCATAGCATTTATTACACTGAATGAGGTACTATTTCCAGCAAAGACAGACAGAGAGAATCAGACTCACTAAGCAATCATATCACTCACTAAACAGTCTGATCATTCAATAACCAGTCAGATCACTAACTAACCAGTCAGATCACTCACTAACCAGTCAGATCACTAACTAACCAGTCAGATCATTCACTAACCAGTCAGATCATTCACTAACCAGTCAGATCATTCACTAACCAGTCAGATCACTAACTAACCAGTCAGATCACTAACTAACCAGTCAGATCACTAACTAACCAGTCAGATCATTCAATAACCAGTCAGATCACTAACTAACCAGTCAGATCATTCAATAACCAGTCAGATCATTGACTAACCAGTCAGATCACTAACTAACCAGTCAGATCATTCACTAACTAACCAGTCAGATCATTCACTAACAAGTCAGATCACTCACTTACCAGTCAGATCACTCACTAACCAGTCAGATCACTAACTAACCAGTCAGATCACTCACTAACCAGTCAGATCACTAACTAACCAGTCAGATCATTCACTAACCAGTCAGATCACTAACTAACCAGTCAGATCATTCACTAACCAGTCAGATCACTAACTAACCAGTCAGATCATTCACTAACCAGTCAGATCACTAACTAACCAGTCAGATCATTCACTAACCAGTCATTTTCTATTTTTAGTAACAGTGACCTTGGCCATGACACAACTAACCCCAAATATAATCCCAAACAAATTTTTCATGCAAGGATTCTAAATACCCAGTTTAGACAACATTAGTCATTCCAAACCTAAGTTATTGACCAGACACTGATTTTCTATTTTTAGTAACAGTGACCTTGACACCACATATCCCAAATACAATCCCAAGCTAAGTTTTCATTCAAGGATCCTATATACCAAGTTTAGTCAAGATTGGTCAATCTGAACTTAAGTTATTGACCGGACACTGTCAGTTTGATGCACGCACGCACGCCCACCAGTCTGCAGTGAGCAGTAACAACTCTTTCATACAATAAGTACAGTAGGGGAAACTTGTACATAGGCAGCAGGCCACTAAAATTAAACTAAAACAGTCCTCTATATTACTTGAATATATGTTATATATATATATCAAGGAAATAATGATCTTAACAAACATTATACTATGGAAATCATACAAAGATTATTTTAGATTTTGACTTGAGGGTTCAGAAAAAATATGTAGAAATTTATAAGCATTTGTAAAGAAAGACTTAAAGGGTCCTCAGGAATGTATGAACAATCTCATTTGTTGAAAAATGCAAATAAGACAACCATATGTTACCTATATATAAGATAACAAAGCCTGTGACACAGACAGTAGGCTTTTATTGATGTATGTACAATCAATAAAGCATAATATAAAAATGTAGAAATAATTTCATATGCTACGGGTGGGAGCAATGCATACTACATACTGAGTTTTTTTACCAAATTATCTATGATATGATGTAATGATGTCATTATTTTCATAAATCATAAATAAGTTCTGTGCATTGGTCTTTCAACACCAAGAGGGAGAAATATAAAACAGGAGGGCCATGATGGCCCTATATCGCTCACCAGATAAAAAGACTCTTAGAGAAAATTATTATGAGCCTTTGTAAAAAATTAAGTGACCCTGGGGTGGGGCCAATTTTGCACCTATGACAATAATTTAAACAAACTTGGTAGATGTACATCAGACAATGCTACATACAAAATATGTAAGCTCTTGGCCTTGAGGTTTTGGACAAGAAGATTTTCTTGTTTTCCTATATAAGCCTATATATATCATTTGAACCCCAGGGGGGGGGGGGGGGCTAATTTACCCTGGGGCCATACTTTTATCAGACTTGGTAGAGGTCCACTAGACAATGCTACATATCAAACATCTTAGCTCTAGGTCTTGTGGTTTAGGACTAGAAGTTTTTTTCAATTTTCCGGAATAGATTAAGGTAAACCCTAGGGCAGGGCCAATTTTGACCCCAGGGAAATATTTTGAACAAACAGTCCACTAGATAATGCTACATACAAAATATATAGGCTCTAGGAATTGTGGTTTCGGGTAAACAAAATTTTTTTACTTTTCCTATATAAGCCTATATATGAATCAATACAGTATATTAACAGACAGCTAGGTGTACAAAATACAAGAACACAAGAGCTTTATAACTACACCTTATTGTAAGTATAGGATATTACAGAATGTAGAACTCTCCTGCACATAAGTCTGTGATTAACATAACATAGCTAGGTGTCAAGATCGTAAACCAGACAGAAGTTGGCAGGAAACTGTAACAATCACAATAGTTTAACATTGAGTTCCATACTCTATGTTGCTACGAGAACAAAACCAGAACATTTACATTCAACCAGCAAAATAAGAGTATTTAGAATACTGCATCTGAACAAAGATCATTTATTATTAACCTGGGATACCAAAACATAGTCAGATCTCCAATCCTGACTTACATGAAAAAAGATCCAACAACTACACCTGTCAGTCAGGTGACTGACATATGCGTTGGTTGAGAGAGGATAGAGTCTGACGTCATAATATTAATATAAAGTAATGACTAGCCAATCTATTCTACAATCCATAAACCCAGATTATCTTGTTTTATCCACTATTGGCAATCAATTAAAATAAGTAGTTTTAATAAACATTTATTTATCATGACAATCAATTACTTTGTATACTGTGACAATCAAAACAACCAAGAAATAGAGAACAGAATGATGGAATCAAATACCTAACTGACAAACATTTAGTTTACATTGACCGAGATTTTGTGTATCAAATATCAAGATGTACGTGCTGTTTAGGAAAAGCAGATTAAGTGCGGATCAATTTTTTGCCAACGTCACCAACTGAGCATAAAATATAAGGTACAATAGAGACATTTGAAATTCAAGCACATATTAAGACAATAAACAAATTTATATACAAATAATATTCATCAAAACAAATGGTTAGAATGTTTATTTTGCTTTATAAGTTATCAGTAGTTGAAAAATTGGGTTTAAATATTAAAAGAGTGTAGTACACAAACAGTAGCCTTTCATGTTTTATTTTCAACTAATCCATAACAAATCTGGCTTACACAAAGTGTCAGCAATATGGGACAGTTGATTAATGATTTACTGTTTTAACAAGTATTCAGCAACACATTGTTCTATATGTAAGTAATTGTCTTGTACATTCTATGAACTAAATATTCAGAAAAAGAACAACATAGCCAGTAAACTCTAGATCTATCAAGCAGGTAATTAAAATGAGATTCTGGCAGACACATGTGGATTATAAGTAAAAAAGATTCTCAGAATCAACAACCTGAAAAGCATTGCAAGTATTTTTGCAATGAAGCATGTAACAATTGCTAAATATTTTCTGGAATTTCTGGGATGATAAAATTCAGATACTGTTTTTAGAAAGAAATTAACCCACTTGTCATTACCGTAAAATAACAAACATGTACACCCTACACTTGTCACATGTTTAAACAGACTGGTCTCATTCTTAAATTGAAATAAAAACAACAGTCTTTCAATTATTTTTCAATTGTCGATCACTAAAATAAAAAGATTGCATCATATTACACTACTAGGTATGTTGCTACAGTTTGTCCTAATTCTTGTCCAATGAAATGTGTGTATTATAAAATGTGCAGAGAACCTGATATATGGAGAAAATAAGTCACTTACTTTTTCTGCAAGTACAGAAATAAGAATTAACTGTCGATCAGTTATCGTTCAGATTTTATGCAACATATCACTGCCCTCTCTCTGACTTGAGATATGTTGCATGAAATTGAAATGACATAATGAACTATTAACTAATACTTGTTTTTCATTTCCAGAGGACAATGTATATTATTCTGATATTTTAACTACAAGCAACATCTCAATTTCATGAAAGTTGTAATAAAAAATCTTTTTTCTTGGCATTCTGTGTCATTGATAAGAAGTAAGGTCAAATACAACATTAACTGAATTCAATGTAATTCAACATAAATATTTAACAATGGAAATAAAACAAACAGTTACAGACTGGACTGAAGCCAAGTCATAACAAAAACAACTTAAGTGCATTTATGCATGATGAGAAGTTCATTCATACAGGCAAGTAAACATTTTAGTTGATATTTCGGACATGAGAAAAAAGGTCATCTTTACCTTGTTGGGAAAACATACATACAACACTGTTTTTACTGTCATCAGTATCTAAGTCTGACATTTTGGAGAGTCTAAAAACTTTCTCATGAGATACATAGAACAACTAAAATGGTCCAACAATTATATAACACATCTTAATGCAGTGTGCAACATTGACTTTTTGAACATGGTAGCCAACAGAGCTATGGTCTCCCACATTTTGATAACTCAAACTATTTGTTATTGACTTATGGCCAAATTACCCATTTCTAAATTGGAAAAATGTAAAAAGATTCAGATCCAAGCTTATCAAAGAACGTCTATGAAAAGCACTGTAAACAGACACAGGTATTGCATCGTTGGCACTTGTAAGCATCGAACAGCATAACATTAGTTAAGACTGAATACAGGAGAAAGAACAGCATAACATTTGTTAAGACTGAATACAGGAGAAAGAACAGCATAACATTTGTTAAGATTGAATAGATAATTTCTCCTGTAATAACATTGTTTAACTGCTAGATATACTGATTGGGTTTTATAGTAAACTTCTACCACTGTTTTGCATTCTTATAAATGATAAATGGGACCAGTGATGTAGCAAATTTCTCAACCCCATGCTTTGGATTTTACCAGCAGATTAATGATAGGCCATCTGGCCCACAGACTGGACATATTTTATAGTCCTGGGCATTTTAATAGCCATTGGCTATAAGGCTATCATTAATGTCCATACTGTTAATAATAATAGAAACAGACATCCAATAGCACCACTTGAACTTAAGATAGTAAAAATCTTCTTCTATTTCCAATTTAATTTCAAATGAAATTCGGTAACATGTGTACTAACATAACTGGTAAACATACATACTGCGAAAGAAATGTTTAAGCTCGAAATGTTTAAGCTCTGAGTCCAATCTGAAGTTTTATAACCATGTACCAAAATAGTGAATCTTCTTTGTTTACATAGGCCATGCACTCATTAAATTAACTCAAGATTACAGTAAAAGAATAAATTGCTTAATTGGCAAGTTTGAATGTACAGTCGCGCAGTTCTTAATGCCTGACTGATTGTGGCTGATTTCATGCGTGTGGCTTTGAAATATAAAACAGGACAGCAGAAACTAAACATTTTGAAATATTTGAAATTGTTTTTTTTATCAAGCGTGCATTCCACATATGTATCTCAGGCATGGCAAATCAACTCCGACATCATCTCCATCTGACAGGACCTTGATAAAATGTGTTTAAAAATTCACAGAAAAAAGCAAAGAAGCCAAACCAGACATTTTACATATACACTAAATGTACTTACTGACATAAATTATGAAACAAAAAGCATGAAGATGAGGGACTTGCATACTTTATTCAAGCCATTTGTGTGATAGCATCGTTATACTGTATCAGTACAATGTTATTCAGGGCTCTAGAAGAACCATTAATGCACACCTCTGACAGTGTTTACTGTTATGTGTCCTAGGGTTAACAATTTCTCTATTAAGGACAGACTTTCAGACACATTGGAAAGATGCAATTTAGGGGAAACAGTGTTAAAAGAATGACCTTTAATCACAGGGGTCATTATACAGAGATGGCCGCTAATCACAGTATGCTATTACATGGTGAGACATGTTATACATAATGCACTGAACACAAGCAATATGTCAACGTTTTTATTGACAAAAAAAAACAGCAGGTTGTTAGGAGGTAACATCAAGAAAAGACTTCAACATAATCTGACTGAACAGGGTGTTTATAAAGTGATGTAGGCAAGTAGGTTCTTGTCTCTGTTTTTTTCATAGAATAACATAATATGACATCTTAACAAACTTCTAGATCTGCATTCATAATAATTTCTTTGATATCAATGTACCTTGCCTGGTGCCTAGTTTAGGTTATTATTATGCACAAATGACAGCAATTTAGCAGCAAAAAATAAGGCGTAAGTTCCCCTACAGTGTATTATGATTTTCTGAGTGTGCAAAACAGCATTTACTGTAATTGCTTTGGACTTTTTTTCATATATAATAGTCAATTCAACTTTTCTATTTAGCAGACTATGCAATTCAATTCCATCCAACAACTCCTTTGAAATAATAGTCAACAAATGATTAATAAGTTAAAATCTATCTATTAAAATATGTATGTTTTAATGATACAAAAAGCTTTTATCAACAGGAAATCTATGTCACCCATTGAACTAATCTACAACGTCACCATAAGGTATTAAAGATATTTCATTACCCTAAATTTTTCTAACTAAATGAACCTTGAGGCTCTACTCAAAAGTTACATTCAATCAATGAAGGTGAACACCATGCTCACAATGAATGAGTACACACACAATAGCCTCAGCTTAAGAACAAATTCATTAAAGTTGACAGATATTTCACAAATGCAGTTAACCTAGATTATCTTTTTATAATGAATGGAAATTTTTTACAGACATATAAGATTAAACCGATTGAAATCACACCCAAGGTCAAGAGGTCAAACTGAGTATTAAGGTAAAAAAAAAAAAAAAATAGTAAATATTTGCAAAGACTTTTATCAGTTCTCCTCAGAGCGATATAAGAGGTGCAATAAAGTTCTCTATAAACATTATACCTAACTCCAAGGATGATTTATACACGACCTTAAGATTTAACATCAATATTATAATCTTACATCACAAAAAAAACCATGTGAAATTAAGTCAGCATGGCATTTAAATCGGAAAAGTCAGAATTAATAAAGTCACCACAACTAAATTGTCTTATAAGGTCACAATGAACAAAGCAAGTTTACAAAAAAGAACCTTGTATCTAATCTTACATTCAATATCAAATACTTAGAATTTTTCTCCAGCCAACCAAAATCAATTTTCATACCATAAACAAGTAACAAGAGCGTTGCAAGCGTCTCTTTAGTTTACTCAAAGCTTACAAATTTCTTGTAAATAACACTGTTATTCACACATTATTTAATTGCGCTTTGTGAACAAATTGTTACCTGATATGTGTGAAAAATTAGCGTTGACATAAATTATAATCAACGAGTGTTGAGAACTTAATAGTAGTTGATGAGCTTTAATTAATCTGTCAGCTTTCGTATATTATTGCGCGAAATAATATTACATGTAAACAGTGGACTGGTTTTATTGATTAGAGCACCGAGCTACATTCGTAAAATGAGAGACTGCAACTCGGTCTAAATAATGATTCTCGCCCTGGTACTCGATATATAAAACACTAAAAATAGACATATGAATCTCACCCTGTACGTAACGCTGCATATGTAAAACATAGCTACACAGTTTACATATTCGCTTAGCAATTTGCCGGTATTTCTACATATTTACTTCAAGAATGGGATTTCCTACTTGACAAAATTTAATCAGATGTCTGGATTTCAGTCGGTCTTGGCCGACGGATTTAGTAAGTGTTAAATCCTGAATTATCTTACCATGTGACTGTTTTCGGAAAATGAACGGTCAACAGAAAGCGAAAGAAGAAGAAAGATGAACAATAAATATCATTTTATTTACTTGAGTCCGCTTTAGACGTTCGCGAATCACCGCGATCCATCGCTATCAAAGATTACCGACTGATAAATAAGTCATAAAACGCGGTGATTAGCGACATTGCGGTGATTCGCGTTTTTTTCAAGATCGATGCCGCGATGAAAATCTCCGCTACGGGTGATAAATTGACGATTACGAACGCGGGGGAAACACGAAAATCGGACAAATCACCCGAACCGTACTGTATCCACCTATGAAGTTTCATGATGCTACCACTTATAATTTCTAAGTTATGAGCTACATTAAAGTTTTTGCTGATGCAGATGACGCAGTAATCACAATAGCTAGACTTCCTTTGAAAACAGACCGGCTAATAAACGAAATTAAAATATTGTACATATTCAAACTTCGCTGAAATACTACAGAAAGTAAGTAGCTGTAAGTACAGTAAAATATTTCAATAATTTACACATCTCATGTAATAAATATACAGACCACTACAGCCAAATCCAGGGGAAATGTATTTCACACGTATTCAAATTGAAAAGTTCATGCCAAGTATGGCTGTTTTATGTAAATATGGCCTCCAAATTTTCTCTAAGATATATGACTGGGTTTTTCATATATTTAATATTTCAATAAAAAAAACATCCATCAAACTCCTGATCAGGTGTGGAAGACTTAGTCTCACTGAAGACAGAATATAATCTTTTTTATGAACAATGTATCAGATGAATTATATTTTACCCTATCTGAGTGTAGATAGGTTTCTTATAACTAACTTAATATGTATGCTCTACGTATCACATTACTGTACTGAGTCAAATATTATACTGAGCCAGACTAGGAGATATGCAGCAAGAAAAATAATGCACCAGCCATAGTGGAATGCAAAGCCAAGAATTACCTAGATACATGTACAGCACAACAACAGTGACATGACAATTTGTGCCAGCAATCATGTACCCATAAGTCAGAAATCACCTTAAATTGGTACAAGACTTCTTATTCCACATTTTACATTAATTTTATTTCTTCTCAGAGAGTTCTTAAATCCGATCTTTTTCCAGGACAAGACAAATCTGAGACAGCCAGGTTTAGCAGCACATATATCACTCATGTACAGCCATTAACTATAGAATTATTACCATGTAGTCTCCATACTAACTTTATCATATCAGAAATATATACTTCACACTGACAATAGTTCTATTTTAGTGTTTGTCCTAGATAGCACACATATTTCTCCCAGATAGCTGCTGACATGTATGTCGTAGACAATCCAATAGCTTTCTATGTCTATTTTTTACAGTTTCTTACTATTGAAGATAAAGCAGCAGTGAGTGATTCAGGGATATGTGCACTGGACTTGGGACCCCCCACTTCAGGATCCAGATCATGGTTGGTCAAACCCTCTGTAAAAGTTGGCCAGACTTCAGATTTTCCTCCATGTGGAGTAGTTAGTGCTGGTAAGTATAAGTCCTGGACAACTGGTAAAGTGAAGCAACTACCGTATTAATATCTTTCAATGACAGCATTAAGGTAGTATGCAACCTTTCCTTGACGTCATGGGTCATAAATTGTATTTTCTCCGATTGTTCTGAAATTTTACACAATTGTAGTGTAGCATGTTCTTCGATTTTTGTTTGTTTTATTTTTTCTGTTTTCCGACCCGTTTCCTAGCAACGCCACGATGAATGTCAGAGGTGTAAAATCGACATTTTACACCCAAAATTGGTTCAAACATACCGCTATCCTAATTTCAGATACACCAACTCCAAGCTCTCTATCTGCGGAATAAGCTCATGTAAGTTTTAATGGGGTTTTGTCGTCATTATTTTCCTGGGGGAACATTAAGCACTAAAAATATGTCCGTTTTTTCACCTGTAATTTTGACCCCCAACTATATTTCAGTGTACTTTTGGTAAACGGAAGTAGATTCAATCAACTAATGAATCACATGCTAATATTGTGGAGACGTTAACAAGTAATTATAAAATGCAAAAATAATATGTCATCGCACAATATTTTTCACAAAATTGCAATATAGTAAAGTTCGGACATCATGAATAACGTTGTTGAACATGCTATGCTATCAATGTGTAAAATTTCAGAACAATCAGAGAAAATTCGATTTTTGACCCATGATGTCAAGGAAAGGTTGCATTCTAACTAAACAATCCACTGAAGAAATTTCTACTTATTCTTCTTATTCAGGGTTTCTTTATGTTTTGGGGAAGGCTTGAAGCCTCTTTTGTGGAAAAATTCTTGCCTCAAACAAATTTTGGGAATGAAATTTCAAGGAGTAAATTAGAAATTTGGGGGAAATTGCATGATTTCAAAGAAATTTTCAGAGGGAAGGCACCATTTACAGGCTACAACTATTTGTGATTTCACCTTGAAATGTTTGAACATGCGACAGTAAATTCACAAAGTCAATAAAGTTTTTTCTTAGAAGTTGAAGTCTGTACAAGAATAATTATGGTAACAAAAGGAGCCCTGAAGCCCAATAACTGATATATTGAGCAGAAATGCTTTCTTAAAACTTAAACCAACATACAGGTTTAAGATGTAATCCCTTCATTATTATGATGGTAACTTATGAAAATACTACTTAGTACACTAAGGTCTTTTTCTCAATCTGTTAAAACTCGGTCAAGATTACATTCAGACATTATGCAGTCTTCTCAAGTAAGTTCAAACATTCAGAAGCAGAGACTAGTGGTCACCAAATATGGCACAGTCTTGATATGACTGGTGGTGAACAAGCAAGGAAGGAATAAATATACATTTTGGTACAGGCACTCTTATGTTTCTATGACAAATCACATTTTTCAAGGACACTTACGAATGACAATTCCATAAAATAATAAATTGACCAGGAATAAAATATATAACTATTTATAATATTAAACAATGATCAAAAATTGAATGCAAAAACAGAGTCAAGGTAAACAAATATCAAGTTCTATCTTAGCAAAGTTCTGTTCCATTTTGGTAATGTTAAGTATGAAATAATTTACTGCGACATCATTCAAACCACTTAATGTGTGCATCATCATATTCTGTCAACAGGGAAGTTGAAATGTTTCTCATTTCAAAAATCGAAGTTAAACTCTCAGGTAGCCATTGATATAAGAATATATGTAATGCCCACTTTGTTTATAGACAATATATTTGCTTGCAGTTTCTTATATTTTTTAATGAACCAGTTACAACCCTCTAATTGGAATGCATGAAAACAAGATTTTTTTTTAACTAATCTTGCATACTTCATGAACTAATTATGAAGAATGACTTAACTACTTAACAGGTGCTTGTGAATGAATTATTTTTGAATCAAGTTATTTGATCAGATTGCTACTGTTGAAGAATGTCAGCAGAAATGTTAGTACACTCAGTCTTTATCAATATCTTACCTTCAAATAATGGTGATGCTTTCCATATAGACACCACACCAGAACTTGCAAACTGTCCAAATGACAATTCTAGGTACACGAGAGGAATACCAGTGATGAATAACATTATGATGAATGGAATCAAAAAGGCACCTGAAATGAGTAAAAATAATAAATCTATAACTATCTATGTTTTTGAGCAACTGATTTGAGGCCAAAATTTGACCCCATTCCCATCTTATCAGCAGAATTTTATATTTCTTTAAAACATTTTTGGTAAAAGAGATCATTAAATTGAGCATTAAATAGCTGTTTGTAGCCATCAAGGTTATAACCTATTGGTAAACATAAATTATGCTTCGTCAACAGGTTATTAGTCCCCTTTTCCCATCCAATACACTATTTTCTCTCCATTCTAAGGGCCCCGTCACCTTTCCCCTGAAGGTGAAAAAAACACTGAAGACAATAAAACAGATACTGGGACCTTCTTATTGGTGTGTAATGTAATTATATCACAGACAGAATATTCCACAAGTATTCATACTTGGGATGTTACATTTCAGATGTTCATACTTAGGATGTTACATTTCAGATGTTGAGTTGTTTAAACATTTTTTAATATATTGGATGTATTTATTAATTTATACGACTATAGAAGCTTTTACAATGAGTAATATTTTGTTTTTGTTTTACATGAAAGAGTCGGAAGGAGCTCATTACGGGATATTAAAATAACTTCTATCATCAGATTAAAAGGCATCATATAGGCCAATGTTAACAGCATTAGGTCCCTAAAAACACCAAACAACATTCCTTGTATGGACTTGCAGTGCAGAAAATCAGGTGTGTACAAAAAGGGGTTCGTCCTCTACAGTTTTTAAAGCAGGAAGTCACCAAAAGACCTTAACTATTCATGTGACATTAAAACCCAGTGTCTATCAGGAAATTAGAATTTATAGAAACTGAACAACGGTTCATCTTTCCATAGCCGTCACTTGCTCAGAGGGCATGAATTTTGATGCGGACCAAATTACTATGTTTTCTACATCCGCCATGCAATTGTTAAAGTAGTTCCCATTCTATACTGAAGAGTGAGATATATATGAGTTCAGTGTCCATGAGTCCTTTCAGAACTTTTGATTTCATTCAATTACTATCATCCACTGACTGATGTTAACTCTTCATCCTAGAGTGTTTACCAAATGCATCTTACAGTAACAAATCATTTACTAAGTCAGGAAAAAATATCTGAGACAAAGAATGAAAATTTTCAGCCAGGAAATATCAAGCAAACTTTAAACTCAGGGTTTATTTCTGTATTCCTTGGAACCTAACCTACCTAACAGCAGACCAGTTTTGACATAGTGCAGATAAGATAAGATAACACATTTACTAACATTTCAGAGATGGGTGAAAGTACATTTAACAATGAACTGAACATCAGGTAAAAAAGGGATTGTTTCACAACTCTTTACAGGCCGGGTAATTGGAAAAACATTCTACAGCAACAAAGAGAACCTGAACACTTAGTTACATAAATATTATATTGTTTTATTGACCATGAAAAACAGGACCTAAGCATCCAGATGAAAAACACATTAAAACAATATGAACACTGTTTACAACATTAGGGGCATGACCTTACCACAGAGTTTATGGTCAATACCTTAGCTGTGTAATAACACATGTGCCAGCTGCTCTATGTTAATAAATGTTTACACATCCAGGCAGAAAAAAATCTTATCTTCAGCAACTAACCACTCAGTTATTTTTGGCTCCAGTAGGTTAGAACAAGAATTCCAATGAACTGACTAGATGTCTAAACACAACTGACACACGGTGAGATTCTTTCTTTCCTCCACATACAGCAGCTTAATGCTAATGGTGTGTTTTTACAAGGTGGACAAAACTGTCTCTTGTACAGAATTGCATAATTATATCAGCTGGTCAGAAACAACAAACAAAGAATGCATGCAGAATGAAATCTTTCAAACAATACGGCAGGTATTTATTATTTACAGGAACAAATGCATACATGTTTGGAAGTAGATAAGGACTAGTCAATAGGGAGCAAGGTTCTCATTTCTTTGAGGTATATTAACCATGTACAACACAAGGATACATAATGAATCAATGTACACTGAACTTCATGTAGCTAACAATCAGTTTATGAGAACTTTTCCAAACCCACACAGTGACTACATACCTACATTATACATATACACACATGGCTAGCAGCCAAACAGTTTGACCGAGATTTACCTTCAGGTGTTATGGAGGATCGATCAAGACAGTAGGCTGAATGAAATGACAAGTGTTTCCAGCAAAAGCTAGCTAACACAAGACAAACCAGATAAATATCACAAGATACAGCCAGCGATGATACAAGATGGAAACTGTTTTATTACCTGAACATGTGCTCTGAATATTACATCATAAAATGACTGGTATTTCAATGAAGATTTTCTTCTCAGGATTATATTTAACTGGCTATATACAATGTGCCAAGTGATATTGGCTGGCCCTTTCTTAAAGTCATTCAACTTATTGTTATTGTGATGGGATTTCATAATAAGCTGCTTAGAGTCAGAGCTCAAGTATTTTAGGAAGACTAAACATGTGATATTCAGCATTACAGAATAACTCAACAAATTAACCACTTAATAGTTTTTTTAACCAAAAAAAACAACATTCCATACCTGAATGAAAAAAAAACATAAGAATACACGAAAATATGATCAGTACACGAAAATATGATCACATGACATTTTATTATCAAAGTACCCAAAGGACCAAAATGAATGGTAAAATTAAGAATGGCAGCTGAAAGTATTAAAGTGATAGACAAAACAGTAAAGTCAAGTGAACCTTGTACACACACACATGGACGGACAAGTCAATCATTAAGTAAAGTTTTATGCATTTCCTATATACCCATGTACCTAGAGCAATTTCTCTTGAGGGCAAAGGGATTATCTATTACAAAACTTCTAACACTAAGCTGTAATGATCAATCTCTGTAAGCTAAAACAATAAAACATCAACAATACAGTTTCGTCATTTATAATCGGATATATATTTTCTTAAAGACCAATGAATAACTTTTGCTTAACAAAGGCCACAACTTTTTTTATATTTGTGAACAAAAAAATTCATTTATAGCTCACATGACTTGTTTTGTAAATATACCTTGGTACAAGAGTGCTGCCACTTCCCTGATCATATTCCTTTTGTTATGCCTTTATGCCCTCAAGTAAATCTCTACATCGCAAAATACTCTCACATGTTGATAGTGGACTATTTTGTAGAAGATTCACCAAAAATCACACATGGCCATTTTTTAAACCAATTTATTAAAATTTTGTGGCCTTAATACTTCGGAATAAGACAATTCTTCTAAGGCATTGACCAATTTGTAATTTATCAATTTATAAGGGATTAACCATTCTGAAATCCTGATTAACAACAGTCTTACAATCAGAGCATAGTTTAATACAAGTTTATAATCTTGAGTGTAAATGTTCAAACACTTCCTAAATTGCTTTAGTACGAAATTATATAAGAATGGAGCATAAAAATTTCAGTGGATTGAATATTCATTTGTTTAGACATTCAATCATCTGACCTAAAGCTGAAGAAATGACGATAGTAAAAATTGGGGCAAGTTCAATGAAACTAAAAGAAAGATTCTAACAAATAATTATGTCATTTTATAACTAGAAGCCTAAGGGCAACATGTCGAGCCCCCTGTAGAGCCATCTTGTGATCTTGACCTTTGAACTACAAGTATGGGTGATATTCATGACACATCATTTCATTGAAGTAAACTTTTATACCAATTTATTTCAAAATCCTTGAATGCAAACAGAAGTCACAGCCCAGACAAGGAAAATATATTTGACCGAATGTATAATCTTGACCTTTGACCTATGAAAATCTGGGTGTTGCCCAAGACACATGGTCTCATTGTATTATGGCAAATCATTTTTAAATAATTCAATGCATTAGGGAGACACAGCCCTGACAAGGTGTATAATGATTATTTTTTTATGTTTGACCTCTAAGTGTGACCTTGACCTTTGAGCTAGAGACCTTGATCTTAAGCTTTGCACACCGTCTCATGGTGTTTAACAATTATGCCAAGTTATCTTAAAAAGTTTCTATGCATAAGGCAGATACAGCCCGGACAAGGTCTATAATGCTCATTTGTGACGTTTGACCTCTAAGTGTGACCTTGACCTTTGAGCTAGAGACCTGGATCTTGCGCACTGCACACCGTCTCATGGTGTTTAACAATTATGCCAAGTTATCTTAAAAAGTTTCTATGCCTAAGGGAGATACAGCCCGGACAAGGTCTATAATGCTCATTTTTTACGTTTGATCTCTAAGTGTGACCTTGACCTTTGAGCTAGAGACCTGGATTTTGCGCACTGCACACTGTCTCATGGTGTTTAACAATTATGCCAAGTTATTTTAAAAAGTATCAATGCATAAGGGAGATACAGCCCGGACAAGGATCCGGACGGACACACTCGCTCACTCGCTCACTCACTCACTCACTAACTAACATACAGACACACAACCGCCCTTGTGGCGACTATGTCGAGCTCATAGCAGGCGGGCTCGACAAAAACCATATCGGTTTGTTTGGTTTGAAAGGCACTTCCAACAACTATGTTTAAATAGTATTAAACTAGTTGGCATAAATTATCAAATGTTGTATATGTGTTCACAGTAGAAAATCATTCCCTCTCTGCTGCAGGTAATCAACCATAGGCTGACATGAATAGGAGAGGTTAAAAGCCATTCATCAACATTAGCCCGATTACATATTTTGGACATTTGGTAAAAAAAATAACCAGTAAAAGTAATAACCAGCTCCCCCCCCCCCCATCCTGCATGATTCAGCAAGCAACAGAAGTTGAGTGCATATAAGCAGATGACACCCTGGATGCTATATAACTATAGTCCAATATTTTTCTACGAAAAGGTTTAGTCAATCTGCAGTCTTCTTCTTACATAGTAATACTAGTAGCTGAGATAGAACAATTTCTACTTGAGCTCATTAATCAAATCATCATTAAGTACATAATTATTCAATTATAAAACTAGTCAGTTTTAGTCACTCTTAGATGAATATTTTGAATTTAGAAATTGACCGAATTATTTCAAGAGATAGATGATACAAAACAGCTTACTTCACAAAATGTAACATTTATTTACTTTATGCTGCCAAGATTTTAGATGAAAATCCACAAATATCATTAATATCTTAGTTCTTTATAACACATAAAGTTAAGTAGCCTCAACATCAAAATGATTATTTCTTCCTCTATAACTTGGATTTATTACACTCATTATTACAGAAATGTTCCAACAAAAAAGCTATAAAACTGAACATATACTTACATCAATTACTAGTATAATTTTATGTAACAATAATAATAAGAGAATAAATTAATGTTCCTGTGAGGTAGAGTAAGTGTTGAGAGCATCTTTTAAATGACAGATGATCAAAGTGTCTAGCAATTCATAACTAACAGATTTTAAGTTTGATATCAACATATTAAGTCACTCTGGACTTTGAGATTTCTAACCGGCCCTAACTGGTTTCTAAGTCGCTAAATCGGCCCGAGGCCAGTTGTTATTGAGAACCCTGCAAGTTATAGATTTATGCTACACATACATACCAGCACCATTTCTGTAACATACATATGGAAACCTCCATACATTCCCAAGACCCACAGCATAACTTAGACAGGAAAGAACAAAGTCCATCTTCCTGGACCAGTTTCCACGTTCCTGGTTTTCATCCCCAGATGTATCCGAAGAAGTGTCGCTGACTCCATTGGCTTTGAGATGGTATTCGTACTCCTTCTGATTTTCCTCGTAAGCAGACGACATGGTGAGATCTTATCCTGAAATAGAAAGAGACTTCAATATAAATCTTCATCATTGCAACTAAATCACAAACCATCAGTATGTTAGAATCATGTGAGAAAGTTGGCAGCATGTTCTAGAAGAAAAGAAGGACAGGTTAATGCAGGTAAGTTACCTGAGAGGTTCTAGTTAGCTCAATTAATTGACAAATATAACAATGACAATCTTGTAATAAGCAAAGTGATGTACACTTCAAAAGTCATCATAATATTCATATACTCGTAACAAAAACAAAAAGCTGGATAAAAAAACAAACATTTCCTTTGTCAAAATAAAAAATAAGATTTTGCTTCAAGCTATTTTTGAAAGAGGTAATCGCACAACTGCAAACCAACAAGATTTTATGAATCGCCTAATGTATAATACTTTATCATATGATCAGAAAATGACTTAACACTAAGTCAATAATGCATAGTACCATAATGCATGACATAAAAGGGAAACTATATAAATAAACAACCACATATTTGAATTCCACAAATTTTACTTCAAACACAAAAATTCAGCTTCCTATGATCAGTGTGATAACGACTCCTTTGGTGACAAGATACCTCCAGTTATAGTGGTAATAATGCAACATAAACACACAGCATGAGTGAACAGTAGCAGACAAATAAACATTTCATAATCAGACATGGATGAACTAAGATATATAAACCACCATTTCTAGAAACATAAATTATCTTAATCTAAAACTTTTTGCCTACTCAGAAAGAATTATTGATGCTCACTACTGCATTGGCATGTGCATGGGGAATATTCCCAGAAATGCTTCCATAATTTGATTATATAAGATGACAAAGTGTGCCAAACCAGTGTTTCTCATTTTCTCACCAGAGCTAACCAGCTAATCACTTAACAAATTATTAACAACTAACTGACATGCATCAGAAATGAGAGGTAAACAGTAATGAATCATATTCAGTAAACTAAACACCGTAAACAAGTTGAAAGTAAAACCACACTTAGAGACTACTTCAATAAGAAGACCAACCAATTATTATGACCTTTTGCTCTCAGACTGGTTCTATGTAGTCAATCTATAATAGATGAAATAAAGAGAACTTGACAATGGGACCACCTCAGTAAATAAATAATAGAATAAGTTCGGTCTACCAGAGTATCTTACCATCTAGCAGGTTATACCACAAAAAATCTCAATCAAAACTCTTGAGGCTCTGTGATGGCTGCCTATCTGTTTTATCAGTTATGTATCACCATGTCACCATATTATAATTTATGTAACCAATCGTGCACTAATAACATTTTGTAAGCCCTCAATTAATACATGTTTACAGAAAATGTACACAAAAGTAATTAATAAGGAAAATATGGCATTCTTTGTTGAAAAATAGCTATCTATAGTTTACAAGCCAGAAAATATCTATGGTTTTGGTAGTAAAAATCTTTGGTTCTTACTGGGCGAGTCGAGTCTGATCAGGGAAACATTAGTTTCATTACTGCTGAATAACAAAGAGAATCATATAAACCCATTTTTATAAGGAATATATTAATTACCAGCCAGAGAGAGGTTGGTGCTAATTTAAGCTTTTAGATTACATGACTGTAGAATATGTTTAAATATATGTAGCTTTATAAAATTATGTACATTATATATATAATGAACACAGCTGCCTTTTTCTAGACGAATTATACTTACGAGTATTTGTTTATTATAGCTGTTTGCGAGTACTTACTGTAGTGTCTATTACTAGTTCGGCATTGCCTAGATAAGTTGTTGTGTGGCTATTTGAAGTTCAATGTGGTTGTATGATAGTGCTCAGATTTATGGTGAAATCGTTAACAATTAGGGTTGATTCTATTTGATTGATGTAGGGTATGTTATAACCATGTGCTTGTGAACTATATACATGAATTTATTCATTTGTCAAATACTCATGATTGTCATAATAATGTGTATTACTCATATCATGTAAATATTTTATACCCTTGGATTGAATTAAATATACAGACAATATCCTTTATGAAAAAAGCAACTTCATACAAAAAACATAAACCAATATGCTCCTTGAAGTTTGTCTACCTATAACGTATTGTTGTAGTTGTTCTTGTTCTAGCTCATAATACCTGTTTGGTCAAGCATTATTCTGCTTTGATGTTTTTTTATGTCAAGGTAGTTAAGATTGTATCCTTAAATTACCTTTCAATACAACAGCTGCCTATATTATTGTTTTTCATACCAGCAGTATTTTCCTTTTATACAGAAAGGTTTAGTAAAAGAATTGGGATACATCGTGATATAACAGCATCAATCCATCAAGAGATATTCCTAGTACCTCCAACTTACATTATGAGTGAGCTAAAAAGCCATATAAAAGCTAATCAGTCAGGAATCAAGAACCTTTCATGCAGTGTCCTTGTTCATGTAACTTCATTTCTATCTTCAATTTGACACTGCCAGAGGTCAAGTTTAAATTACTACCAACACAAGGCGATTGGGTCACAAAAGCTCACCATGAGCACATTGTGCACTGGTGAGCTAAATATCAGCTAAAAAGTTGAGATTATACAATGAATGTACAAATCGGTCAAGTCATTTTCAGGTCAAACCTGTCTGTTACTATTTCAAGGATCATCATCTTTTATTGAATGTTACAACAGTTACCTATTGTAAGTATTGCTGTCAGTCAATAAGATAGGATCGGTTCAAGTATTAATTTACCCAGTATTAATTCACTGACTGAAGGCTGGGTTTATACCAAAATTCATCAGTTTACTACAAATTTACCACACAATGTAATTTTGTGCCTAACAAAGAATAAGTAGCAATTATCTTTACCAAATAATATGTGAATTAAACTTAAAACATTTGATTCAATAGATCACTAAAGACTGTTTGATACATATGAAGCCTGTCATTAAGTGCCTAACAAAGAATAAGTAGAAATTATCTTTACTAAATAATAACAATGTTCAGCCATAATAAATAGAACAGTCATAAATCTATAAAAAACAAAACATTTCCTAATAAGCACACCAGAGTTACATATTTTTTACTCAAGTTTTTTTCAGTTAAATAGAACTAGTGGTTTTACAATGAGTCATGATCTATAACAAAATTAAAGGGAAATCAATCAACAGAAGGGTGTTTAATTGGTAATAATTGGTATAAGTGTAGTTAGGACATTAGTAAGCAAAGGGGCACTTATTTGAGGATTCATGGTATTGTATTAGTATAGTTCAACACAGTACAGAGATTTATTCTTTTCATCAACGGTTGTCTTATTCTATTGCATGTCACAAGCGGATGGTATTGCATCATTTAGCCATCATGAACTGTAAATGCATGAGCATGTAATATGTTCATTAAAGAATGCGACCATCAATCTCTTTGTTTCATGATTTATCAAATGATAAATTAACACATCATGAAACGTAAAACAAACTATATTATAAATCACCAAGTTGACATCAGATTTAGACTGTAAAAATAAGGGAAGCTATCTTTTTATTTTATTGATTTATCAAATTCACCAACATGTAAAAACACAATAATTTACTGATCAAGAATTATCTCCCTAGCTAAAAATGTCCAAAAAAGCAAACACAAACTCGTACTGAACTAACTCAACAGCTGTTTTTTTTGTATAAAAAATTCCTCTAAAAAATAAATGTTAATATTTCATGTAAAAGATAACATTTCAACACGGTGTATAAACATGTTCTATTAAATGCAATGAAACAAAGACATACAAATTTATACAACTAAATCCATTTTGTGAAAGTTAATTCAATAAACTTATTCAAATACGCTAAAACTGACTTTCATCAAAATCTTAGGAATAATGATCACTTGGCTTGGCTGTAAAATTTAGTCAACATACAAAATATCAAATTAAGCCAGTGTTCGAATTAGAGGGTTGCCAGCGGCCCGAAAAGATTTTTTCCTTTTTTTAAGTCTTTTTGGGACAAACTAGTTTTAGAGTGTTTCCTTTATAAAGGATATAATCGGGCAACCTGTCAAAAATTAATTCAAAGATTATTAATCCAGTTTCAACAGCCAATCTTTGTTTATATCGAGTTTTATGCCCCTTTTCAAGAGTCAGTCATATGAGGTGGACAGTTCACCTAACCATCTTTCCTGTGAAGAACCAGTACTAGATTCCCATCCTCCATAAGCAACTGCCTACTTTCTCACATAAAGAGACATGGTCGGTAGCCGGGCTAGAACCCACCCACCCTCTATCGGTGAGGGGTTACAGTGATTTGAAGTCAGCGACCTTAACCACTCGAGCATGGAGGCGGGTTAGATCTAAAATATATCTATAGGTAATAGACTACATTAATAGGTCCCTATATCAAATACAGCGTTTAGTCATCAACTGATGTATAAAAGTATGGGTGAAAGTTGAAAATTTCGAAAAACCAGAAATCTTAACCTTGGCACAGGTCAGGACCAGGAAAAACCTAAATTCTTGCATAATGCTGAAAACTTTCACTGAGGACATTTTGAGATGAGTTTTCCATAGCTGTCACTCACTCAGCATGCTACGTATTTCTACATCTGCCATGCAATTGTTGAACTAGTTCCAGTTTCATTTTTCAGTGCAGTTCAGTTTCCATGAATACTTTCAGTATTTTGATTCTTGAACAGCTAAGCATAATTTTCCAATGGTATAAAGTTCAGACACAAACTTTAACCCCAATTTATGAAAGTGAGTATAAGACTGTAGACAGCCAAGCAAACTTTGAAATTATTGATGTTCAGCATTATGCAACAAAAGCTCTTGTCTAGAAAACAGAATTAAGTATAACTAGAGCTGTCACAGAGGTGACTAATACCCCGCCACAGCTTTGACAATAATACTGCAATTTAGTACACTATACGGCTATGTTCAAGGGACATAACTCTGCAATGAGTGAATCACTGTCCATGAAAATTGTGTCTTGCACATCTACACTTGATGGTGATAACATATTACAAGTTTCATTGCAATAGCTTAAAAAAAGTGGAAGTAGTTCACTCCACAAACTTTATGCGGATGGACCGACCGACCAACAACCGACTGACCAACAGAGTGACTCCAATATACCCCCTCTCAAACTTCATTTGCGGGGGTATAATTACACTGCCATTGTTTTAAGTTATGCTGTGTCTGTCTGTATTTTCACAATAAAGGGACTTTACCCAGTGATATATTTCCCCTTCACAAGAACTACTTTATATTGTGTTCACTTTGATTTCAGATTTACATCACTGCTTATTACAATTACATTTATTGTCCAAGGCCAATGCACCTGCAAAGTATCAGGCCCATGTGTCAATCCGTTGACGAGTTATCGATCGGAAACGATTTTCACACTCCATGTCACAGTGACCTCGACCTTTGACCTAGTGACCCCAGTTTCAATAGGGGTCATTTATTGTCCAAGGCCAATGCACTTGCAAAGTATCAGGCCCATGTGTCAATCTGTTGACGAGTTATCGATTGGAAACGATTTTCACACTCAATGTCACAGCGACCTTGACCTTTGACCTAGTGACCCCAATTTCAATAGGGGTCATCTACTGTCCAAGGCCAATGCACATGCGAAGTATCAGGCCGATCTGTCAATCTGTTGACGAGTTATCGATCGGAAACTAACCGGTCTACCGACAGACAGACAGGCTAGCAAAACAATATACCCCCTCTTCTTCGAAGGGGAGCATAAAAAGGCCCTGCCTTAAAATAAGAAAAAACTTTTTCAGACAGAAGTTTCAGCATGATAGGTCCAAAATTATGGAACAAATTACCTGTTAGCCTGAGACAATATGATTCTGTAGACATTTTAAATTGAAATCAAACTACTTCAAGAACTATTTTGCACTATCTTAACTGTGTATAATTGATGAACTTGTCTACTACATATGATTCTGAAGTGTATATTTGTGTATTTTCATCTATTTATTTGTTTTGTTCTTCATCTTACAAGGCCATTTAATATGTATTTATACGTAAAATAGGCGTTTAATCAAATTTTCAAGTTTCAATGTGAGGAAGTTATTTTAAGAAGAAAAGTACATTACATCAAAATAAAACAAAATAAACATCAATGCTTACAAACTGGTGAGATAGATTAAGACAGACGAGTAGGCTAATCTAAGAAAAGTAAAAAATGTCCACTTAATTTTAACACTTAATTGTAAAAAATAACAGTAACAAATTTGAGTAAAATTAACTCAATGAAGATAAATTTACCATATTATGTAAAAAGTATTCAAGTCATGCATTTTAACTACGAGTAACTATTTTCTAATTTCATATAAATATTAATGTCTATTATGTCAATAAAATTTATTATGTTTTTAGAAGCAAAAGCGAAGCGAGTGCTTCTATAGTTATACATCCAGTTTTGTTACGACAAAAACGTGATGCCATACATTCACATTGAAAAATAGTACCATCAGTTGTATAACTCTACCGATTGCAGTTATGATACAAGTATGATATATTGCAGGATTATGTTCATTTTGAATAATTACATTGTAATGGCATTTCCAACTGTAAAACTATTGAGTTTAATAATTCAGTATTCATCCGCACAAAATTTTTGGACACCAGTTAACCGTAACTCCACCTACCGGATAGATATAAAGTGTGGAATGCACTCGATCTTGTGGAATTAATTTCTTATTTGCGAGATGGGTTTGTATAATACATCTTTAATAAAAACATCTTCAACATGAAACTTAAAATAAATTAACACTCAACCACATCGCTAAAGAGTTAACCCTAATGAAGGAAAAACTAACGCTATTATTACATATAATTACGAAGTTTTAAGAGTCAGGCGTGTTTTACAGTGAACAGGAAGTGAAGGTATGAGTTTACTATAAACTTTAACAGAATTGGGATCATGACAAGTGAACCTCTAACAAAACGTCTTCATTTCACTGAGCCAAAACTGACTATTTAGAGGAAATTATTAGTCCAAACAATACATACATTTGAGTTTGAAAAATGGTGCCTGAAGTTGGTGGAGCTTTTTGGTATTGTCTAATGCACATCTACCAGATATTATGAATTACATTTTAACTTTTGCTTCTGACAGTACTCTCAGTGCTTTGATTTTCTAAATATAATACAGGATATGTCAATATTTTTCTTAGTAAATAGGATCAACGAGACAAACACTTATTTTTGATAAAAAAAACATTGATCAGTAGAATACATAAAAGTATAAATTAATCAAATATAATTAAAAGATCTTAATAAATTCATGTGACTGTAATATTAGCACCTAAATTATAATTTCTGAAAATGTAAGTCTTTATATTAAGCAAAATAATTCTTAGTAGTGAAAAATGTTCACAAATATTCTGAATTGTTCACATATTTAATGCATAAGAACACAAATGGTTAAAATAAAATTATAAGGATAAATAGTTTACCAAGTTTCAATCCTGAATTATCCAGTATTGTATTGTATACAGAACAGAAGTCACCGTAGCTCTGAAGTAGAAGCTATATACTACTTAGCTTTAATTGTCAAGCAAGGGAAGTAATCCATTCAAGCCTTTTATTGCCAAGCATGGGAGGTAATTTATTCAAACTATTAAAACTATTATCAGGGCCCTCATTTGACGTTTTTTGGGGCCGAAATTTGGCCCCATTCCCCTCCTAAAATCATATACTTTTTCCCCTATTTTTGAAAAAAATTCCCCTAAAAAAAATATTTTTTTTTTATATTTTTTTTTGCTTAAATGATTCATATTAAGTTATTAACCTTTGATTAATAGTATATTAATGTATGTTGTATATTTAAATACAGCCATTTTAAGATTAAAAGGCTTATTGCAGGGTTACACGGCAGTTGAAAAAGATCCCCTGAAATTCCCCTTTTTCCTCAAAATGACGCAAAATTCCCCTACCTGAGGGCCCGGGCCCCTTCCCCTAAAGTGCAGCTAGGGCCCTGATTATTTTCATGTGAGTGAATCAACTGGTTTACAATGAAAATACTTAGTTATGGGACTTGATAAGAATAATGGTAAAAGACATAATTCTGCAACATTTGTACAATATGTGGTATATTTTATTTGTAAACGACAATATTGAGGCTTCATCGACAGATCTATTCAACAGATAACTTAAAAAATCCCCAGTTCCATTTCCATTTTGAAAATTTAAATAATTAAAAATAAGCAAAATGCTTTCCAGGTAAAATACTTTCACATTTTCTATGACTTAATAACACAAGTACCCAGTATTTCATTCCAAACTACAATTTGATTTCTCAGTCAATCACTTTATTTCCTCCACAGTTTTATCAAAATGATACTAATAATATTAACATGACTTTGTTAAGCCATTTAAGGATAAACCAAAACAAGGTTTCGAAAGATAAAGCAGACAAACAATAATGTTTAAGATCTTCAAATTTTATCTGAAACTGCATTATATGCATTAGTAGTTGAAAACATAGATAAGACATTATCACATTCTAACCATCCCAAAAATAATATCAAATTTTCAACAACAATGAAATAGACACGGGTAGGATCATCAATACAAATAACCAACTAAATTCTAGGTAGGAATTTGAAAGAAAATCAGATACCACCATAAGTATTACACATGTATACATGCAATTTTACCAAATGAACATAGTTATAAACATAATTTTTTCCTATTATGGTCAGTGCAGGTATAGTTTAAATTTCTTATAGTCAAGGTCGAATTTTGGACGATACCATTGTAAAGGTAATCATTGTAAATTGCTTGCCCAAATAATTTTTAATAAGTAGAAAAGTATCATTCACATGAACCAGAGTCAAGGTGTATTGGATAAGGTGGCATGTATGTTCATGTCAGTTTTACAAGGAGCAGATAGGAGTGGTTCTACCTCAGTCAATGGCACTTTCTTTTTGAATTATTATATGTATACAAGTTACATTTATTTTTTTATGATTTATTCATTGAAATATGTTTGTTCTTGTATTATGGTCACACAGCAAAATATTTACATTTCTGAATTTGCTTTTGTTATTTTAGCAACTGTTGACTTTCATTTCATTCACACAACATAAAAATCACATCTTGTCATGCAAATTTCATGCAGTCAATACTAAAATATTTCCACTACAGAAAAATTGAGGTGTTGCAATACATGTACATTTTTCCAAGTGTACTATATTATTTTCAAGTACCACAGTTAACTCTTGGAGAGTACAAAAAAAATTATGCACATACTGAAATTAATAAAAATCATCCTAAACTCTAAATTAGTATCAGTTGCATCTTTTGATCAAACAAACACAAACTAACTTATGTGAAGAAGTTAATTCAGCAACATTTTGAACTGCCTTTATGTATCAAAATTTGAAAAAAATGTTTAGTTGGAGCTCAATAGCAATGATTGCCCAGCTTTAATTATATAGCTTCTCTTCTATATATATGTTAACTTGGTGCTTATTGAAACAATCACAATTACAAGTTTAAATATATTAAGATTGCATAAATAAAGAAATACTGATATAAATGTCAATAGTGAAAAGTTGTTCACATTAACATGAGAACATAAACCATCATTAGCATAAAATTTCCCAAGTATCTTTTGTAAAATTCCCTGATATTGTCAAAATTTTCAAATTCCCTGATTTTTCTCTGCAGGGAATTTTATTTCATCTTTTTCCCTGTTTTCCCTGTTTTCCAGAGTCCGTATCCACCCTGTTACATGTATGATGTCTAATATCAGACGCAGTCCTCAAGATTCACTTACCTTATTAATGCTTTACCAACTGCGCCACAGGGGACAGTGATAATAATGATTCACAGATTGCTCTATGGCATATATTAGTATTTGTGTTACCTTAACATTTGCAAATGGGATCTTTCATGTATACAATAACATTGCTGACCTAAAAATTGAACTATATCCTTCCCAAAATGTTAAATAACAATAACAACCTGAATGAAGACCAACTGTTACTGTAGTAACAACACCTCATTATCTCCCTTGGGAAAAATTTACAAGCCATTCAAATTGTGAACCAAGTTTTCAAACAAACAAAATTATTGACAGAAATTCAGGCTTACCAACCAGACAGAACAATTCTGATAATTGGACAGCAGCATGAAATTAATGCAAAGCTGAACACTGTTGATATTATTACAGCACAATAGAAGCACTGTCAAAACCTGTCAATGTAACAGATTTGACATTAAACATGTATGACCCCAGAATCAACCACAGAAATAGTTACTCCCATTGCGACCAATACCTACACAATAATACAACTCATACTGGGTCATTCATATAACATACTATACATTTCCAATATAATTGGCCATGCTAGTTATACATCTACTCTCCATACATGTTTACACGAAAATCATGTTTTAGTAGAAGATTCAGCCTGGGGATTTTCCATGTACTTTTCCATTCGCTATCTTGTGAATGCAGCTCTGTATTATCCCTTCCTTTAAACACATGCTAGTAAAATATCAAACTGACAAGTGAATATCGTTTTTTTCATTCCATCATTGCTTGTTAATTCTTCCTAAATCACATACCGGGGTATGAAGGAGTATCTTAAAAACAAAGGAAGTAAATACTTAAAACGACTTTTTCACATTCCATTTATCGTCTTATTTTCAATGATCAGTCAAAAACTGTTACAGACAACTACATGAACGCATGTAGTACTAGACATTCTGATCAGCAAACATGGTCTTACTGTGTTAAATGTCTATTTATCTAGGAGGTTATGTTACACAAATCAAACTAGAAATACAAAGGGAAAAATGATATTGACGTTGAATTTGTTACCAGTGCTCCAGATAATTTTTGAGGGCCATGAGTATTTCACTCATTGAAATTGAAATGGATGCGTAAAACAGCAAAATAAAACCAGTCGAATGAGTATTTTGCAATCAACCATACTTTTTATTAATTAATTAAGTACACATCAAAACAGTTTTGGTTTCTTTGCTACTGGCTTATTGCTAGCCACCATACGATTTGAATGTACCCGTAATCCGCACAAATGTGTATAAGATGTAGGTAAAAAATCTGAAGAAATCCTGTGGGGGAATATATTCAAGTGTGAAATGCAAATAACTTTTTAGGAAATATTGAAAAAATCTGTGGCATTTTTTTGTGCTACGTAATTATTAGGAAAACGTGATAATAACTTTAGTAGTATAACACTGTTTAATTTTGATTAATCTTAAATTTGTCAACACATTCTCAAACTTATCAACACCTCGAGCATCTCTTAATCAGCCGCACAGTCGGCAAACATGTTGATTTACAAACTTGACTCCTTCATTTGCATAATCGTCTCCAGTAAACAATACAAGTTTGGTCAGATTTTTATCGTTTTTTTTTAACCATGAAAAATTTAGATCAACGTCTACCCCTACGAGTTTGGGACCTGATTTTAATACACGAGTGATGGATGGTACATGTACAAAATTGTATTATGATAGAAACGTAATTTTTATTATTTAATATGCATATTACTATTTTAACGCACAGATCAGTGTCCGATCTAGGATTTTGAAAGTAGGGGGGACTTTCCCCCTACCTTAAAAAATGTGGGGGGATTTTTTTAAAGTATGGGGGCGTGTTCATATTAACATCAGAAAACTCATCGGATCTCTATGCATCGATACCCACACAGGTGTCAATCGGTGCCCTATCAAAATCCGTTAAAGACGGTATTTTTATCCGGATTCAAGAGTTTTACATTTTGGGGTACTTCACGTATCGAAAAAGTTGGTAATTCTCCTTTTTGACGGCTGTGACATTGTCATTTACTCATTATCAAAGTTCTTGATCGTCTGCTTTATAGCGACGTTTAATTGCTTTGCATGGTTTAAGTAAGTTGTATAATCATTAAAAAACAAAATGGTTATTCGAGAAATTTTATTTAAAAACTAGTATTTGTTATTTGGCACGTCAATTAGATATCTCCACATTTAAATAAAAATATATCGGCAAAAGTATCAATGGTAACAACGTATGATGGTAAAAGAAAAATATTATGAAATAATTTTCGTTCGCACATGGTTTCGATTCGTATTATGGACAGATATCACGCAACCGGAAGGAAAATACTTTGTTCCCAGCTTTATGGTAAAGTGTCATGCAGAATAGGCAACCATCGGAATGATAACATTTCTACTTTCGATTTCATGTAACCTATTAAAGCTAGTAAATCTTAAATAAATCGGGATTCGACGATTATGACGAACATCCTAAGGTAGTTTGTCTCGCATCCGCTTACTGAGGATGGGGGATTTTGACAGGAATGTCACGCGCCCGATCACTTAAAATGGCGGATTTTCAAAAAAATTAGCGTGAATCTCGCAATCGCGCATTCTAGATCAGACACTGACAGATATTTATTCGTATGCGTATCTGACCATTTCTGATGTGTATTTTACGCAGATACGCATGCTAACTGGACTACTGGTTACAACTGACAAAATTATCTAACATAACCAGTCTGAACACTTAATATTCGTTAATGTAAGTTTTACAACATCTAACAATTGAATGATAAAACCTCACTTTGTGATCAGCTCAATACTAAAACTACTTTGACAAAATAACATAAAATTAATGACTTTGATTGTTAAATATTAGTTTAATTATCAATACAAGATTTGTTCCAATCTTCAAGCTGTGGCATTAAAGATCACCTCATGCACTACAGTAACACTGACAGAGCAGACCATATAAAGTTAGGCTAAACTTCAATCATAAAGAGCAACACATATAAAACAACGAGCCTGTTATAATACATCAATAAATAGATTACCATAATGTCATACCAGCTGTCGGGTAGTTTGCAGTGGCTTTCATTAATAAACAGATATATCTGCATTGTGATAGCTAGTAGGATATTTTTAGTGAACAAGATTTGAATACAAAATATTCAGGGCTTTACTCTTTGACATTATAATGTACCATATGTGTCAATTCTATAGCACACAGCATTTATTAAAGTTTATTTAAAAATCAAAATCCATAATTTATCAGTCATTTTAACAATTTCTAACACTACTGAAAATAGGTTCTTCTTTAGCAACAGATCAATACATAATAGCAGAGTAATAGAAGCAATAGTAAGTTAATAACTGTAACATCAAAACTGAAGATGCAGTCTACACATTGAGTTTATCTCAACACAGTGTACATATCAAACAATAAGAAGTTGTTACAATGAGGTGATCTTATATGATGTAATGTAGTTGCTTGTTACAATGAGGTGATCTTATATGATTTAATAAGGTTGCTTGTTACAATGAGGTGATCTTATATAATTATGATGTAATAAGGTTGCTTGTTACAATGAGGTGATCTTATATGATGTAATGTGGTTGCTAAGCAAGGTTTTAATAGCTGATTCCTGTTGTTTTATTTTATATTTTATTTTGACTGAAATTACATTGAAGCAGTATATAAACTCAGAAGTGATGAAGGTAGGGAGTTACTGAGCACTATCAAATTAGTCTAATATCATCTATCAGACAAAATGGTAATACCTTGGAAAACCTGACACATGTACATATAAATTATAGCAGTCACATATCTCACTTCAATAATCATTTTCAATACACAAGATGATATAAGGAATAGATTAACCAGAATTTTCACTCAGGAAAATACTTAAATTAACAATTACTTAACAGGAAAACAATCCACTAGTAAAAGAAGTTTCCTTGATGGAAAAGATTATCACATTGATAAGTTATACATCAAAATCTTCATTGTAACAAGTAAAGCTCACATGTAACCAATAACACTTAACTGTAAATTTAAGCGATGGGTCAATTTTAAAACAATAGGAAGACAGAGTTTGTATCTTCCATCCATTTTAAACTGGGGGAAGAAAATTATTACAAACATCCATTTGAATCAAAAAATCCAAACTATCATGAACTTTGAGTGACTAAATCTGTCACTTTTGTAATGAAATTATCGAGGATATTTTACATTTGGCATTTCACTGAACAATAATATTAAGTATCAGGTAAGCAAAGCTCAGTATAAAATATCAGGTAGCCAAATATCATAAATCTAAGACTGCATGAAGAACCAAGGATTCCCAGGAATACATTAACGGAGATACTGACAAATGTGGCTGACATTAATGCTGCTTTAAAAATCCCTATTAAAATAAATTTCATTGACAATTCAAAATTTATAAGACAAACACATCGTGAGTCTACAGTACACTGTACGCACAAAATGGAGCTTAATCGCGCTTACGATAATAACAGAAAAACATTAAGATGAAGCGAACAAAATGAAGCGAATCTGTAGTTTTGAACAAAGAAAAATACTAACACAGCCGCATGCCAATTTTAACTGCAAATATTCAATACACCACACACGTGTAGTTTCATGGTTTGGACGCTGTAAGCGGGTTTAAAAATCGATTATAAGTCACAAATGGTAACATCAATATTTTTACTCCTATTTTATACAATTATTACGTGGAAATCAAGTTTTTTAAACGTAAAATACCTTATTTAAACCTTGAAGGAGAATCTAAATCCGAGCGGTAGGAAAATAAATAATCGTCTGTAACACCACACGTGCGGGCTAATAGTTAGCTGGACGCTTGAAACTATATTTATACGTTGGTTGAATACACATTAACAAATAAAATTAGACGAAAACACTGATTATTCAATACAATGAGTTAACTCCCTTTATACCAGCATGCTTAATCAACTTTGTATCTCTCGCGCTCTTTATAAACGCTTTAAATTCCGAACAGAAAAAGTAAAATCCAAATTATTTTATTATTAGTTGAACGTATCCAGATAAGTTAAAACCTAAAAGTCTAAAGATCCAATACTTGTCATAATAATGTTCTCAGATTGAAACTTAGTCTCCCTTACATGTATAGTTTAATAAAATAATTTTCTACAATGTTCTCTTAAAGTACAAGATTTCAGAACTTTCCCGAAACTTCCTGACCCAAAATACAGAAATAGTAAACAACCAAAAAAAAATCAACTCTATTTAAGGTCAAAATGAATGACTATGCCACATAACTAGTAAACATCACGTATTACAAATGTTAAGTTAGAGTTAGTAAACAAAAGATATCGCTTCCTTTGTTACACAAGTACATAAAGTTCACTCAGGATTTTTTCAACTCAAGCAAAAAATTAGCTCAAAAAAGAGCATGTCTATGCATAAATTTTGTACTAATGTTGATCAGGAAGTCAATGAAAAACATTTTGAACAATAATTGATTTATATTTTGTGTTTGTTTATATCAAGTTTTACAACCTTTTTTCAATGGTCAGTTATATGAGGCAGACAGTTCACCTAACCATCAAACCTGGGAAGTTCTAACCAGTACTAGACTCCCATCCTCTGTAAGCAAATGCCTACTTTGGTTCTCACATAAAGAGATATGGTTGATAGCGGGGATCAAACCAAGACCCTCAATCATGCAGTGAGAGGTCACAGTGATTTGAAGTCAGCAAACTTAATCATTGACCACAGAGGTGGAATAATTGGTTTATTAGTCAATGCATACATTTTGTACAAATGTTGGTTATTTCCAACAAAGGATCAATTTACGATCAGATGATAAAGCCAATGTCACAAAGTGTACAAACGACATAACTCCTTCAACGAACTTCTATGAAGTAGCCAAAGCATCCTTAGGTTTATTTTGTTTGTCCTATTTCAACAGTCAAGAGTCATATGACCTAACCATTGTTCCTGGGAAGAACCAGTACTAGTTTCCCATCCTCCGTAAGCAACTGCCTACTTTCTCACATAAAGAGACATGGTCAGTAGCGGGGCTGGAACCTATGAACCTCTATCAGTCAGAGGTTACAGTGATTTGCAATCAAGTGACCTCAACCGATCAACCACAGAGGTGGGTCCTTAGGTTTACAATCAGAAACAATTTCATTTACAGGCATCAGAGAGGGATTAAATCTTTTCTAAGCTTTAGGTACCAAGAAAAAGTTTAGTTACCACATATTGAATTACAGCAAAGCTGTTGGTTAATTCAGAAACTGTATGTAACGAGACAATAGAAGACAATACATATTTTTATTTCAAAGTTTCGCAACATTAGGTACAGATAACTACGAATCATACAATGACAAAAACTTCAACATTTCTAATAAATAAATTTGTACAGTTACCGATATACAATTACCGTAACTGAAAGTGAATTTAAGAAATACAGACATACCTATTTAACAACCATTTGAAAATAAAGATCACCTTGAGAACAGATGTAAATCAACAGCACAAAATGCTCATTTATTGATCGTTCAAAATAACCAGTAGTTTAAGGCTAACTGCACATAAAAGATTGCTTCTCTTTCTTTTGGTGGCCATTGTTTACATGACTGTGTTACTGTAAAAAAAACGAACAGCTAGAAAGCTTCCTCACATGTGAAGTCTGCCAGACCTTGATTGGGATTTGAATTCCCAGCAATGAGGGGTTAGTGATTGCTAGTCAGAGACCACAGGGGCTAGTGATTGCTAGTCAGAGACCATAGGGGCTAGTGACTGCTAGTGAGAGACCATAGGTGCTAGTGATTGCTAGTGAGAGACCATAGGGGCTAGTGACTGCTAGTCAGAGACCACAGGGGCTAGTGATTGCTAGTCAGAGACCATAGGGGCTAGTGACTGCTAGCCAGAGACCATAGAGGCTAGTGACTGCTAGTGAGAGACAATAGGGCTAGTGACTGCTAGTCAGAGACCATAGGGGCTAGTGACTGCTAGTCAGAGACCATAGGGGCTAGTGACTGCTAGAGAGAGACCATAGGAGCTAGTGACTGCTAGTCAGAGACCACAGGGGCTAGTGACAGCTAGTCAGAGACCATAGGGGCTAGTGACTGCTAGTTAGAGACCATAGGGGCTAGTGACTGCTAGTGAGAGACCAAAGGGGCTAATGACTGCTAGTGAGAGACCACAGGGGCTAGTGACTGCTAGTCAGAGACTATAGGGCTAGTGACTGCTAGTCAGAGACTATAGGGCTAGTGACTGCTAGTTAGAGACTATAGGCTAGTGACTGCTAGTCAGAGACTATAGTGACTGCTAGTCAGAGACTATAGGGCTAGTGACTGCTAGTCAGAGACTATAGGGCTAGTGACTGCTAGTCAGAGACCATAGTGACTGCTAGTCAGAGACTATAGGGCTAGTGACTGCTAGTCAGAGACCACAGGAGCTAGTGACTGCTAGTCAGAGACCACAGGGACTAGTGACTGCTAGCCAGAGACCACAGGCGTTAGTGACTGCTAGTCAGAGACTATAGGGCTAGTGACTGCTAGTCAGAGACCAGAACCACTGATTCACAAACATCCATTAGTAATTTAATTATCTTTATAGGTTAAAATCACTTCAACACAGTAGCTTTTGTCACTATTCATACATACATGACTAGAAATAGGTTTGTCAGAAAAAAATGGCACTATGACACAATCTCCATGGGAACCGGTCTGATATTTGTATTATAAGAATCCAAGGTACCAGCACAACAATCACACATAATGATACCAGGAAGTTTTTTAAAAAATCATAAAATATTATTATCAATATTTTTTTCAAGTAGTTACACTGTATACATTTTAACTAGGCAGAATGTTTTCAAGTAGTTACACTGTATAACTAGGCAGAATGTTTTCAAGTAGTTACACTGTATAACTAGGCAGAATGTTTTCAAGTAGTTACACTACCATTCAAATAGAGTTTAAAATAACTAGGAAGAATGTATAAGATACCTTATTACCACCTAACAAGACTACACCAATTGTACGATAGAGGAAAATTCTAGTCAAATTTTCAAGGTATCATTTTACAAACCACACATATAAATATTATTAAATACTGTAGTTTCATTTATTTTCATTGGGCTCAATTTTCATGGTTTTTACTAAATTGGCTAATTCATGGATTTTGATTTTTGAATAAAATGTCTTACCTCTGCATTTATATTTGTGGGATTTGATTTTGTCGATGAGTCGACCCACGAAATTAGATCCCCAACGAAAATGAATGATTCCACAGTATAAACAGATATACACATCGAGTATAGAGCAGTCTTTCAAGGGATGCAACCAAAATTAGTGTCTACTTTGTGAAGACAAAGTGGTCACTTAATACAGATAGATGATTGTGTCATGTTTACAACCAATGACATAAATAACAAATTGAAACTAATATACTTATAAAAAAATTCTACTCAGGGTTGGGTTTCCCGTGATTATCTAAAAACCAGCAAAGGAATTCATCAGTATAACTTGCTAAAGCTGTTTCAATGAAATTCGATATTAAATAAGCTAATATGTCAATAACATGCATGACACAAATCTAAGGTATGAAATATTAAAACAAGAGTGCCGTAAGTAGTGCCAACACTCACCTGTTCACCATCTCAGTGAGATCTATCCATCTATAAAGTTTATGAGTTACATTAAAGTTCTTGACTCAGAAGCCGCAGTGATTAGAATGGCTCAACTTATTCTTTGAAAACAGACAAGCTACAAACTTATTGCAGCATTTTTGCACAATCAATATATCATAGAATCCTTATCAGTAAGTAAAAATCAATAAAATAGGACTTCATTTCCAACAATTCAAAAAACAAGTATAAAATAATTAACAAGGTCATGCTTAACAATATCTTTATTTGTGGTTTCGCAATCCAACTTTATAACACAGGCTACCTGTGCTTTATAACAGATAACATTACCTTTTGTATTGAAAATTGAAAAAAAAGACTTATTTGGGTCAGGTGATGTAAAACTGCAAACCAATATATTTAAAGGTCAACCTAATCACTAAAAATCATAACCAAATGAGTCCTTAATCAAGTCAGAACTAAGAGATAACTAGAATATTACATTAAAATGTACAAGTATCACATTAATACAAACAATACATTGAGGACATAAAATGAGTGTGGATTCCGTACTGAATTTATTGAACAAGTTGAATAAAACAGTATGAAACGAGCCTCTGACGAGCTTCATACTGTTTTATTCCACGACTTCAATAAATTCAAGACGAAATTTACACAAATTTCATATTCTTTTTATCACATACCGTGAAAATACAGCGAAAAAAACAACATTCCTGTTTGACATTGATACTAATAACAAAAGAGTGACACATGCATATGGCTTTTCAATCAAGAGCACAAAAAATTATGAAACGCCATGAAATAATAAATGTGTGAACATATCTAACGATATAAACAGTGTATTTACTTACTCAAATTGTTAAAATCAATTCAATATTACTCCTGTGAAGTTATATCTTTATTGACAAACAGCGTAGAAATAAATTCATGTGAAACGGCTAATTTACATATTATATGCACGGCTGTGCCATACCGGTTTTACAGCACGGGTATGTGGTAAAATTAGAAATTTTCATAAAACATGCATATACAACATAGGACATGTTTAATTACAAGAGCATTCAATAAATGTACTACATGTAGTACAACAAAGATGTAATTTGTATAGTATCAGAGTATCATTGAAATAACACAAGATTCAATTACTCCCCAATAAGAATCATTCTAATAATACACCATGACGATTTCAAAGAACATCCATAATATGTAAAGATTTTAAAGAACACAAAGTACTTCATAATACACAAAGAGTTCCAAACAACACAAAGTATTTCAAACAACACAAATAGCTCAAGAAAGCACTCTCAATGATGACTAGGGATTAACAGTTCAGTTGTAGTTGGTATTCCTACCAAGTAAATGCTTGTTTTTACCAAACTAAGTGTCTTCTAGTTACAGGTGAATGGATGACTTGAATCTCAAAGAATGGAAAACAATGCCAGATAAGGATAATATATAGGAAGAGATTTAAAGACTTAAAATAACTTTAAGTTAATGACTTAGACAGAGCAACTAACACACAAGTGTGGTATATAACTTAAATGAGTTTTGTATTGTGTATAGCCATTCCAACTAATACACAAGTGTGGTATATAACTTTAATGAGTTTTGTATTGTGTATAGCCATTCCAAGATTTTGGTATGTAGGTTCCAGATGCAATACTGATAGGAAGAAAGTTTAATTGTTGTGCTTGAGTAGTGGCTACTGCTTGTTGTTGAGTATTTTCTGTACCTGGCATTTGATCTACTGTCAGAATATGGGTACCGGGAGCTGTAGATCCTGCCTGGCTGGTTGTTATAGGAATCTGGATTTGACTAGTAACACCACTGGATACTTGAACTTGTATTGGCAGGTGCCCCTGTGGTGGTGCAAAATGTTGGAGTGCCTGACTTAGATGAGCAAGTTCAATAGTTTGAGTTCCATGTATTCCTGATGTCTGTATCTGTACCATGGTAGGTGTACCTTGTCCAATACGTGTAGTTAGATAAGCTTGTTCACCTGGTTGTCCAGACATCTGACGGAACTCAACAGACTGGGACAGTTCACTCATAGCCTGTGTCAACAGATCAGCAGCCTGTGTATCAGAAGCTTCCCCACCACCCTCCACCACGTATGTGGTGGTTGTTTCAGCTCCCTGTTGCTGCACTGCAAGATCTCGTTTCATTCTTTCCAAGTGAGGAATTAACTCAGGATGATGCTTTCTCTGATGTTGTAGTAACTTAGCTTTGCTGGCATATTGTTTATGACAATGTTCGCACTGGTGGGGCATAGTTGTAATACTACCCACTGTCTGTGAATAAGTCGGGTTTGGTACACCGGGTATCTCGTCAATATTAGACTTTTTACGAGCACTTTGTGGCAACTCTGATCCAGGATGATTTTTCAGGATGTGAGATTTTCTCTTCGAACTTGATTTATACACTTTATCACAATACTGACAATAATAGTCTCGCTGTGTTTTTAATATAGGTAAGTTCAACTCTGGAACTGATTCAGGTTTAAGGTCTGGATGTCTCTTAGCAATATGATTCACCAACATTCCTCTACGTTTGAACCCCAGCAAGCAGAGATGACACTTGTATATAAAACGATGGTACTCAGTTGGAGATACCTTCGGGATGAACCTTTTAGCATGAGGTCTCAATGCTTTCATTCTATCTTTCTCCTCCCTATCTGCTGAGTGCATTCTCTTGATGTGTTCTTTCAGCTTATCTTTACGTTTAAATTGACGACCACACGTGTCACACATGAACTCTCTAACAGACGAATGCCGCAGCATGTGTAACCGAAGCTTATCAGCACGAGGAAAAACCTTGTCACACTGTTCACACGGGAAAGTCCTGTTAGTATGAAATCCACGCACATGTTTCTTTAACACAAGAAATTCTACAAACACTTTATCACAATGGGGACAATTAAAGGAGCCATTAGGGTTGGCATGGATTAGACTATGCTCTCTCATCGCGGAGGTTTGATCAAATCCAACATGGCATATAGGACACTGATAGTACTTGGCTGAACTATGAGTCTTCATATGACATGACATGGCTGAATTATTTATGAACCGTTTAAAGCACTCGGAGCATTGAAACGGTTTCTCAGAATCATCACCATGGCACTGATGATGCTTAGCAAGTCTATCAATACTAGTGAATGTTTTCAAGCATACGCCACATCTATGTTGCCGATTAGATGCTGGACTCATAATGTCAGAGTGATAATCAGAACAAAATTTAGTCGTAGATTTGGGAGTCCCGTGTTCACCAACATGATTCACTAGATCATGTTTATTGTAGAACTGTTGAGGACAACTAGGACAACTTATCTGTACCTGATCTACCATAGAATTTGTACCAAGTAAGCTCTCAAGTTGGAATGCTAGTTTGGTATCTTCAATACTTTCTTCAGTATGGGACAAAGAGTGAAGATTCAGCAAGGTAACATTACTGAAGGCCAGGTCACATGATGGACACTCCCAATCAGACAGAGGCCCATCACCTGCCTCAGAACTAGCGTCATGCTTCATAAGCATCTGTTGATTGGATGCCACAGATTTCCTCAACATTTCTGCATCATGGCGTTTATGGTACTTTTTCAATGTTCTGAAATATTGGAAAGTCATGAAAATTAAACATGTAAAATATGTGTGAATCTACACAACAAGAGATACAATATGACATCAAACAAGCATATATCATATCTGTAAGTATTAGATACAATATGACATCAAACAAGCATATATCATATCTGTAAGTATTAGATACAATATGACATCAAACAAGCATATATCATATCTGTAAGTATTAGATACAATTAATTAGGATCAATGTCATCTAGCCATATACTACAGTACTAAGAACTTAGCTTCAGTCAGACATTACATTCAATTAATAGCACATGAATATATTTCAAACTGAAAAAATGTCCTTTGAACCAATATTTTTATGTTCAATCTTCTGATTCTAATGCACGACTGAAAATGACACACAAGTCAAATTATCCTTTTTTTTATCTTTGTTGACTCAATAACCGATGCTGACAAAGACTAGCAACAGTAGACGGTTTTGTTATAAGTCTAACTAAATAAAATATACCAAAAAGTCAATTAATACACATAATGTAAGCGGCTTTTGTTTGTTGTGAAATATTTGTACACCAATCAGTCAAAGATTGTCAAACTATCATATGACTTTTATTAAGGATTCTTTACATGCATACTTACTTGTTAAGATAGATATTAGTAGATCTTTTCTTCCAATGATAAATACCAGAATTTCCAGAACTGTCTGAGCCACCAGCATCCTGTAAAAAAATCAACATTGAAAGGGCTATAAAAAAGAATAATTGTACCATTTATGAACAAAACAAAAAATCTCTATCAGAAATGTGTCACAAATCACAAAGTTTTATTAAAACTTAATGCTTGTGTAGGCTGTAGTGTATGTCTCTGTATGTATATTTCCTCATAAATTCAAACTCAAACTCACCTTTTTGTTGGCAAGAAACTTTCTTCTAAAACTGTGTTGTGGTGCCAAAGCCTTTCTACTTCTGGGTTTAGGAGGTGACATAGTCTGACTTGAACTTGGCTCCTCTGAGGTACCACTTTTCAACGGATCAGAGTCATGTGCTATCAGATGTTTTTGAAGAGCTGGAAAATACATGTGTATGATGCTTAATTTTTGACAACTTTCCATCGTTACATTTTTTGGCCACACTGAGCAAAACTACAACATTTCACTTCACGTCATAAAGATGTGTAACTTCATACAGACGCAGATAAGACATTCGCTAATAATCAAGAGACAAGGAGGTGTGAACATGTTCACATGTTCTTTGCTGAGTCCACATCATTTTTCCAAAAATCAATTGAGTTCTTGACCGAGATATGACTATACCAGTGACTTTCAGAACATTTTATATTCTTGAGTCCAGTTTAACCTGAGTATGTACCTGGCGTGTATCAGAACCCAGGTAAATACTCAGTATGACTATTTAAATAAATGACTAGTTACTCTACTACATTTTCCTATGAAATATAAACATTGTCACTCGTACTCTTCAGTGTCTACATCTGATGTTTTCCATCACTTGTCATATTCTACAGAGCAGACTACAAAATGTACATCTTAAAGCAAGAACAGTGTAAAAGCTGTGACGAAATTAAATCCTGGACTCAGAAAAGATTTGTTTGTATAAAACACAAAAACAACTTTGTAATTGTACTAAAAATGCAAGAAATAAATACACTAATCATTCCAATAAATACCTGCAGCAGTTCTGAAACGTTTTGGACATTCGTAACAATGGAATTTACACATCTGTTCTTCTAAGGCTGTAAAATATTGGGCAAAATTAAATCATTACAAATTAACATGATTATATTGACTTCAAAATATCACTACAGACAAAGAGTGTCAAATAACCCAATGCTTCTATTCGTCTGCATTGCTTTTATTTAACATAAAATTCAAAACTATCAAAGCATAAGAAAACAAGAAGTGTTTGTAAAACATGTATGCCTCCTTGTGACCTTGACCTCAAAATCAATAGGGGTCATCCACATGTCATGACCAACCTCCCAACCAAATTGGGGAAGAGCTTAGGGCAAATCATTCTCTATTTATTGTTCAGACAAGGTTTGGTTACAGACGGACAGACTGACTGATGTGTGCAAAGCAATATACCCCCTTTTCTTTCAAAGAGGAAATAATATAATACCTTGTATGTCTTCTTCTGTTGCTTTAAGATAAGTTTTATTCCATCTTTCAGCAAAATGTGCAGCATACCCCACCTGGAATAAATACATTAGTTCATTATCTTATACAACAATATCTATAACCAACAATATAATGCAATTAAATTCTTTATTCAGAATTAACTGGTTTGAAAGCAAGTCGTTTTGTCTAATGAGTATAGCTTTTGTATTCAATTTTCAGATATGTCTGCCCCACATTTCTGACACAACATGTAGAAAGAGGCCTTAATTATTGGTAGAGTTCTTCTAGACCTAACTGCATGAATTTCTTTAATCTTGATACACAGAAAAAATGGTTAAGCCAAACAAATGACAGATTAAAACCACAGTTAAACCTGTATTAGTGGCCACCCATGAATAAAGGCCATTCTTTTATAAATCATCAACAATTATTTAAAACAAAGTGATCTCTGAATAAGGTCCACCTGTCAATATAGGCCACATTTTACCTTTCCCAAGGTTGGCCTTTGTTCACAGGTCTGACTCTACATATAATTATCATTGACTTATTGATTACCTTAAGTTCTGCCCTTGGTTCTGTGATGTCTTTTGTTACAGTGAAGTAGATGTCATTCTCAAACTGATAAGCTACAAGGTTTTGTTCAGCATAAGTTTGAGCTGGTCGTACAAACATCATCCAGTTACATTTATTTTCATCTGTTGTATCAAAGTAGACAGTAGAACCTTGTCTTTCCACCTTGAATAAAAAAGTAATAATAAATAATAATATTTAAAAATTCATAATGAGTTAGTGAGATATAGAGAAACTCGGGTCACTGTCCGGTGAGAACAATGTTATCAGGCGAGGTGATATCGTCCAGGGTGGCGAGCTTTAGCGAGTCACCCTGGACGATATCGCCGAGTCTGATAACATTATTCTCACCGGACAGTGACCCGAGTTTCTATTTATCATGTAACTCAGTTTTCGGAGCATAAGTTAGTGTCATTTCACCTAAAATTTAGCGTTTAATTCGCTAGTGTGATGATAACGGTCAAATCACACTTTAAACAGTCAACATCCGCAGATAAATAGTTCACTACAATTGGGCGAAATAATAAAAAAAAAACTCCCATGGATGACAAAATTTAATTTCACATTAAAGAAATCATTTGTTAACAATTACAAATTTGGTGAAAAATATTCAAAACAACAATTGAATACACAAAAACATACGCGCATTAATTTAAATAGTCGAGTGGGCGGAGCCAAAAAGTGTTCTCATGCTACTATAGCATCCTATTGACCTGAGAACACATAATGTTCTCAGGTCATGTGTTATCAGGCAGTTACCATGGCAGTTGCATGATAAAACTGAATATTGTCATAGATGATCAACTCAGTCAGATCGGACTAAGATTATGTGAGTAGAATATATTTTGGAACCAATTTTTGTTTGACAAGCTCCAATAAGCTTATCATTTATAACCTCAACAAAGTTTCTCCCACACTGTGACTATTGTATTATTATATCCTAGTTAATGATAACAATTTATCATGCAACTGCCATGGTAACTGCCTGATAACACATGACCTGAGAACATTATGTGTTCTCAGGTCAATAGGATGCTAGTAGCATGAGAACACTTCTTGGCTCCGCCCACAATGACGGACTACTTTCATAAATTATGAATGGAACATTTTATATTATTTGCTAAATTATAAAAAACAGGTTTTTTGTCAAAGAAATTTATTATAAGAAATATTAAAATAGTATATTTGAACACAAATTATCATAAATAAAAACAACAAATCATCAAGAAATGCTTATTTATGCAACTCAACAAAATACTAAACTTACTTCAAAGAAAAAAAACGGGAGCAACGTTGGAACATCGACATGTGATTTACTAGAAAATCGTGTAAAACGTCATAGAATGACGTCATTATGTTCAACTGTGCGCTATGTATTTCCCTCAAAATCGTGTAAATTCATTGAAAATTGAAGTTATATGGACGAAAATAATGCCGATCAAGCAGTAAGAAAATAATTCTACCATTACTTATGAGTTGTAGATAATTGTTAACAAATGATTTCTTTGATGTGAAATTAAATTTTTTGATCCATGAGAGCTTTTTTTATTATTTTTCCCAATTGTAGTGAACTATTTATCTGCGGATGTTGACTGTTTAAAGTGTGATTTGCCGGGAGACCGTAATCATCACACTAGCGAATTAAACGCTAAATTTCAGGTGAAATGACACTAAATCATGCTTCGAAAAATGAGTTACATGATAAATAGAAACTTGGGTCACTGTCCAGATCGAACAATGTTATCAGACTCGGCGATATCGTCCAGAGTGACTCGCTAAAGCTCGCCACCCTGGACGATATTGCCTGATAACATTGTTCTCACCGGACAGTGACCCGAGTTTCTCTATGTACATGGTGGACAGTTCACTTAACTAGTTTTCCTGGACTATAATTTTTTATTCTAACCAGTACTAACTTACCCTTCCACAAGGAACTGACAACTTCTCTACATGTGGAGGAAATTCAACAATGTCGTCAAATTCTCATGAAAGGTTATGACAAGGTGTGGCTGGAATCAATCCTAGATATATCAACGGGTTACACATCCAGCACACTACACACTGGACTACAGCCCTTAGTTACAGGTGGGACTTAAATTAAGTTAATACATTTAGTCGTTTTTTACAAAGAGTGAAGTTAGATCTTAGAAGATATACACACCATAAGTGGAAATGATGACACATCAGATCTATCATCAGTGATAAAATCTGCAATAAATGGACCAAACTGGGTTCTCTTAGGTATTGACCTCTTTGTGAACACACCAAGTTCTGAAATAAAGAGAAAAAATAAGGTCCACTGTATGCATTTGTCATTCATACCATTGTACCTACGTTGATAGATAAAAGTGCCGTACATGAAGATAAGTCACTTCATCCAATATTAGACTTTATACAACATGACTCTGTAGGTCATGATACTAATTATTACCAAACTTCATTTCCTGGATATCCCAACATTAAAATACAGTGTGCATAAAAATACCTAAAACATGTACTGTTAATGGCCACTTCCAAATAAAAGCCATTCTTTTAAAACCCATAATTGATTATTTAGAACAAACTATCATCCGAATAAAGGCCACCTGTCAACAAAGTCCCAATTATGTCTGTCCCAAGGGTTGACCTTTGTTCACAGGTTTGACTGTAATGTGTTATCACAATGGTATAAGTATTCTATATTGACAGAAATACCTCATTGCATCTAGTGTCTTTTAGAATAATATTTTAATTCTGTTATACATGTACCACCCTCTACAGTAATTGACTTTTTTATACTTGTTCGAATCTATAATTACCGTTTCCATCTTGATGAAGTTTGAAGATCTGTAATCCTGCAGGTAGACTAGCCCAAGCTCGTGAAAAGACAACTTTATCTGGATGTAGTGATAGTTTATGTTCCTCACATTCTGTATCATAACTTTGCATACATTCTTCACACCCTGTATATATTTATAATACAATCAGTACCACCCTGTATATATTTATAATACAATCAGTCACACCCTGTATATATTTATAATACAATCAGTCACACCCTGTATATATTTATAAAACAATCAGTCACACCCTGTATATATTTATAATACAATCAGTCACACCCTGTATATATTTATAATACAATCAGTCACACTCTGTATATATTTATAAAACAATCAGTCACACCCTGTATATATTTATAAAACAATCAGTCACACCCTGTATATATTTATAAAACAATCAGTCACACCCTGTATATATTTATACAAGAGGGCCATGATGGCCCTATAAATGCTCACCAGGAGAAAAGGTCATTTGGAGATTAACATTGTTGAAGTTTTCTATACGAGTCTAAGTAAGATCAAGTGACCCATCTGGGCCGTTTTTTATCCCATGGCCATTATATGAACAGATTTAAAAGAGGTCCATTAGACAAAGCTAGATACCAAATATCTTAGCTCTAGGCCTTGTGGTTTCGGAGAAGAAGATTTTTTAAAATGTTCCTATATAAAATAGAATAAACCCCAGGGCAGGGCTAATTTTGACCCCAGGGCCATAATTTGAACAAACTTGGTAGAGGTCCACTACACAATGCCACATACAAAATATCTAAGCTCTAGGCCTTGCGGTTTCGGAGAAGAAGATTTTTTAAATTTTCCTATATAAGTCTATATAAATCAAGTGACCCCCGGGGCGGGGCCAATTTTGACCCTAGGGCAATAATTTGAACAAACTTGGTAGAGGTCCACTAGACAATGCTACATACCAAATATCTTAGCTCTAGGCCTTGTGGTTTCGGAGAAGAAGATTTTTTAAATTTTCCTATATAAAATAGAATAAACCCCAGGGCAGAGCCAATTTTGACCCTAGGGCAATAATTTGAACAAACTTGGTAGAGGTCCACTAGATAATGCTACATACCAAATATCTTAGCTCTAGGCCTTGTGGTTTCGGAGAAGAAGATTTTTTAAATTTTCCTATATAAGTCTATATAAATCAAGTGACCCCCGGGGCGGGGCCAATTTTCACCCTAGGGCAATAATTTGAACAAACTTGGTAGAGGTCCACTAGACAGTGCTACATACCAAATATCTTAGCTCTAGGCCTTGTGGTTTCGGAGAAGAAGATTTTTTTAATTTTCCTATATAAAATAGAATAAACCCCTGGGCAGAGCCAATTTTGACCCTAGGGCAATAATTTGAACAAATTTGGTAGAGGTCCACTAGATAATGCTACATACCAAATATCTTAGCTCTAGGCCTTGTGGTTTCGGAGAAGAAGATTTTTTAAATTTTCCTATATAAGTCTAAATAAATCAAGTGACCCCTGGGGCGGGGCCAATTTTGACCCTAGGGCAATAATTTGAACAAACTTGGTAGAGGTCCACTAGACAATGCTACAACCCAAATATCTTAGCTCTAGGCCTTGTGGTTTCGGAGAAGAAGATTTTTTTAATTTTCCTATATAAGTCTATATAAATCAAGTGACCCCCGGGGCGGGGCCAATTTTGACCCTAGGGCAATAATTTGAACAAACTTGGTAGAGGTCCACTAGACAATGCTACATACCAAATATCTTAGCTCTAGGCCTTGTGGTTTCGGAGAAGAAGATTTTTTAAATTTTCCTATATAAAAAAGAATAAACCCCAGGGCAGAGCCAATTTTGACCCTAGGGCAATAATTTGAACAAACTTGGTAGAGGTCCACTAGATAATGCTACATACCAAATATCTTAGCTCTAGGCCTTATGGTTTCGGAGAAGAAGATTTTTTAAATTTTTCTATATAAGTCTAAATAAATCAAGTAACCCCCGGGGCGGGGCCAATTTTGACCCTAGGACAATAATTTGAACAAACTTGGTAGAGGTCCACTAGACTATGCTACACACCAAATATCAAAGCTCTAGGCATTGTAGTTTTTGACAAAAAGATTTTTTAAATTTCCTATATAAGTCTATGTAAAATCAAGTTAACCCCGGGGCGGAGCCAATTTTGACCCCAGGGTAATAATTTGAACAAACTTTGTAGAGTTCCATTAGACAATGCTACATACCAAATATCTCAGCTCTAGGCCCTGTGGTTTCAGACAAGAAGATTTTTTAAGTTTTCTCTATTTGTTGCCATAGCAACCAGAATTTTTAATGAAATTTAATTTTTTTAACGTCTTTGAAAGGGGACCACCCAAGGATCATTCCAGCAAAGTTTGGTTGCAATCAGCATAGCAGTGAAGGAGGAGATGTTGTTTTAAGTAAACATGGACGCCACGAAATCGTAACGATGCACGACGGACGCAGGGCGATCACAAAAGCTCACCCTGAGCACATTCGTGCTCTGGTGAGCTAAAAACAATCAGTCACACTCTGTATATATTTATAATACAATCAGTCACACCCTGTATATATTTATAAAACAATCAGTCACACCCTGTATATATTTATAATACAATTAGTCACACCCTGTATATATTTATAATATAATCAGTCACACCCTGTATATATTTATAATACAATCAGTCACACCCTGTATATATTTATAATACAATTAGTCACACCCTGTATATATTTATAATACAATCAGTCACACCCTGTATATATTTATAAAACAATCAGTCACACCCTGTATATATTTATAAAACAATCAGTCACACCCTGTATATATTTATAATACAATTAGTCACACCCTGTATATATTTATAATACAATCAGTCACACCCTGTATATATTTATAAAACAATCAGTCGCACCCTGTATATATTTATAATACAATTAGTCACACCCTGTATATATTTATAATATAATCAGTCACACCCTGTATATATTTATAAAACAATCAGTCACACCCTGTATATATTTATAATACAATTAGTCACACCCTGTATATATTTATAATATAATCAGTCACACCCTGTATATATTTATAATACAATCAGTCACAGTTCACAAAAATCTGAGGATATTACAACCTTGGTGTATGGGTATTTTCCAGGCAAGAGCTAAAGTAAGGAATAATTTTGAAGAGATAGTTAGGAAATTTATATATATATATTCATATACATGTATGTTGATAATTATGGATTGATACACAACATGTGTACAGATAGTTGAGATCTTAATGAGTTGTGATTTTAATAATCTAGGCCTAAATACCGTAAATAAAACTTCATCATAATTCAATGACTTACAAGTACAGAATGATATATATATCATTCAGTGACTATACTGTTTCCTTTTATTTGACAACTTACCAACTAATACTTTGATAAATATCATATAGCTTTTACTTAATTACTTACATAACATATTTGGATCATAAGGTCGTGAAACATATTCGGCTTTCTTCCAGTTGGCCTCTTCAATATCTAAACACGCAATTCTTGAGGATTTTCTTCTGTTTACGAACTGAAGTATAAATAAAAGATTATCAGAAAAACAAGAGATTAGAAATGTTCTTTTTATACATAACTACGACAAGAATACACCATAATGATTTCCTCCAGATTAATAACTGTTTCCTTAACAAACCAAATTTGTTTTGTTCATCATAAGAATGATCATCCTTAGCTACACTTGTATCATATTACCTTGTAACTGCAGAATACAACAGGTGTGAGTGTAGAGACTGAAATGTAACTAGGTTAACTCTTACAACAGTCCTTGTATTCTATTTTATGAGGGTAAATAAAAGCACCCGTGTGTTTTCTGCTTACTTGACTATCTGTTGAAGTACCAGGTTGCTCTAAATTTTGTTCAATTCTTATACCTCTAGCACTCATAAAGTTAGCCAGTTGTAATCCTAAATCTGGAATACAATATGAAATAATATCATGTTTTAATCAAATGAACATATTAAACTCGCAAAAATATCTAATAATATCCTATAAGGTAAAACCAAAATGCCCTGACACAGATTTCCATACATTTCATGTATTTTTCTACAATTTTACAAGAACTCTTATATATAGTTGAAACAAACACAGTCACAACATTACAAGAAATATGTTCCATTCACTTAAGACATAAAATAATATAAATAAATTGTGTAATCAGATATCTATATATTTTCTTGATAACAGTAAAAACTACGCTAAGTACCTGACTGTTGAATTTTAGAATTAGAATCAACAGTGGAAGTATCCAATATATAAGCTGCTTGACTTAGTTGAGATTCCATGGAAGCAGTAAGCTGATTGGCTGCTATTTGACCAAGAGCAATTTCATTGGCTGTCATCTGAGATGGAGGCGGAGCTTGCATCTGATCTTGATAATCACTGATATTCACAGCCATATAATTGGCTGAGAGATTTGAAACTGGAATCTGATTGGTTGAGATAACAGAGTTTGAAACTGGTAAAGATGATGTCTACAAAAAAAGGCATAATAATGTTTTACTAATTGAGAAAACTTTAAAGTGCAATCACCACTTGTAATAATAAAAATTTTAATGGAAAATTATCTTCTTAATACAGAATATGAATTTTAAAACGCACCCTAAATGCATATAAGAATTGTATATTTCAAGACACTTTCAAGTTTAATTGACCAAAAATACTCCAAACAGTATACCCTGTATCAAGTAAAACCTCTCTGTAAGATAACTTCAATATTAAAACCATCACATTATAATTTGCATTCCACTTCTACACAATAACTTAATAAAAGACCATCAATATAAAAATGATTTCTCTTTGTTTCCTAAGGCAGTCCTAACATTCTGGTTTTACTGAAGCTTAAACAAAAAGCAAACTTACCATCATTTGAGTAGAATCTACCATGTTGTTACTGCTAGATGGATGTGGCTGATTATCTAATGGTAGCATATGAGAACTCAGTTCATTCTCCCTATTATCTATATCAGAACTCTCCTCTATGTCAGGAAAGTAAAAAAGACAGAATGTGTAAAACCAGGCCATAAGAAGCAATTTCAAATCAGGGGGGGGGGGGGGTAATTTTAGATTTTGTCTGACAACTGGTGATAAAGCCATCCAAAATTATTGGGAGGGGACAAAGCCCTGCTGTTTTTTGTTAATTTCAGAAGTGAAACTACTTTGATACTTTTATTTCTAGGTATAAATGAAATATTTCATTCTGTGCTTAAACATTCATTAATTAATTATACATGGTAAAAAATAGTGGTATTATTGTATAAAAAATTCCAAATTCCGAACCTGCACATAATGATTTACAAAAGTGCTTCTATTCTAATCAATTAAAGTTCAATGTAGATCTGGTTAAGCCACAACTTACCATCTTGATCATAATCACCCTCATCATCACCTTGTGTTGTGTCAGGTTCACCACTAACTATATCATCCAATGATCGACGATCAATCTGTAATAGAACAGAACATTAAGTATCATTGACACAAAGTATCTTGTTACAAACATGTAAATAACAATGACATTCATGTGAGAAAAAAAATACAAAGGATTTCATTATGAGAAAAAAGAAGAGAAGGATATTACATGGATCAATAAATAGATACATTATACATGTAGTGTACAGTTATGATACAGTATATTTTGTAATTTGCTAGATGAAGTTTAATAATTATAAGCTCATTTATTGTTTGTTCAATTATTCTGTCAAATCATGTTTCATGTTGTTACCTAGTGAAACACTTAAGTCAGTTTGTGTTCAATTTTAAGTCACTTACATCAGTATTTCAGTTATCTTATTTTTGAAGGTCATTGGTTACAAACCGATTCCTCCACAAGCAACAAAACAAATTTGAGTGCAAAAGCAAACAACAGTGACTAACTCTCTGAGTAATTTAAACAATCAAGATTAATCAGGTTTGTGTAAAAAACAGAAGTTTAAATGTTATTTACTGGTACCCTAGCTCATATTTAGGAGATCCTGGGGATAATTACCTGGTAATAAAGGTCTAACTATAAAACAGGCATGTAAGAGGTAGTGTAGTTTTACAAACCTTAAGTGGAACTCTCATTGTGACTTCCGCTTCATTGGATACAGATCCTGTGATAGAACTAACAGCAGACTCCATCACATCTACAGTTCTTCTAGAACCTGCAATCATTTGATTTTTTATAAAGAAATAACCATAGTAAAATTAGTACATAAGTCAAACTATGATTTGTTATTGTCATTTAAGGGATTTCAAATCTTGTTTATAGTTGTTGTTTTAATTCTACTTTTTTAGTTTTCTTTAACTATGACAAAATCATGAGAAATGTTCAAATTAAATGTATATTTTGGAACCACAAGTTTCACAGATAAATATTAAATCTCAAATAACAATTGAGTAATTCAAAATGCTCTTTTTTTAGAATCTTAGGAAAAGACAGAAAATCTAGGAACTGATAAATATGATGATCATCCAGAAATAGACTGATACCTTGAACAACAATACCACTGGGTCCTGCCTCAACCTCTCCATGTCTTACATCAATATCTCTACGTCTTCTGTCATTATCTCCATGGCGATGACCTAAATTCACCTGTGATATGGATTCTGCTGATGTGCTCACCTCAGATTGTGCCTGTGATAAATGCATGTTCATCATTGCTCCATTATTCCTGCCCTAAAATTCACATATACATGTATTTGAAAAAAATAAATTTTTAATTACAGGTATAATCATGTAAATAAACTGCATGTACTAGCAAATTAATTTTCTGCATGTGAATGAGCAACAGTACAAAGGTGACAACAATCACTTGTAAATTAGTGTATTAGTCTGGACCACATCTATCAGCCTAATCCCACACTGTGTGATGATGATAATGCATTAAGTTAAAGTATAAATGCACCCTCCACACAATTAAATCTGCAAGTTTCTAAAGTTTTAATCACCGTTGTATCCAAGTACAAGATCAAGCATTGAATAGATTTTTTAAATATTTTTAACCAATTTAAGGTGTTAATTTACCTGTCTGAGTCTGGAATTATCATTTTCATTCATATGTCTATGATTGTTTGGTATGCTATTTATCGACTGGCTCACTGTACTGTCTACATCAGGTGAGATAACTCTTTGTAAACCAACAGCAACTCGGTTTTCCTGAGCTTCCACAATCATTCCATCTACTAACATGTGTGGAACTGAATAACCTCCCTTTAATAAGTATCATAAAGCTAATTAATTACCAAAAAACTGAATGGCAGTAAAAATGTTTCATATACATGTAGACGGGGCATATTGTGCTTTGTTACATTGTACAATGTCAATGGTGTATATACTCAAAATACTAAAAGCAATCTTGGAAACTGAACTTATATATAGACTTGCACTGCAACATAGAATGTGAACTAGTCTTACAATTGCAAGTCAGATGTAGTAAATGTAGTACTTTGGTCTGCATCAAAATTAATATATACAGAGTGAGAGACAGCTTTTTCATTTAGACCATTCCAATTCAAACACAAACAAATATGCAAAGCAGATCTGAAAATAAAGCATGAATTCCAACTTATATTAATTTTTCTAATTGGAAGTTTCAACAGTTACAAATAATGTCTCACATCAGCTACTGAACTGCTCCCCACAGGTTGTGATGTAGCAAAGCTATTATCATTGTCACTGATATTGTTATACATCTGCATCTGAGCCTCGTTACCAACAGCAACGATATCACCATATTGGTCAGGTTGTACATCTTGTCTGCTCTGATATGATGACTCAGCAGCTTGATAAATATGTCCACTCACTGATGCACCCTGTAAAAACATACACATGTAAGTTTGGTAGATTTTTACACCATCAAAATCTTATACATGAATAAGTACATGTTCAATAATCGGAAGAAACATTGGTTAAAAATTCAAATTAAGGCAAGACTTCAAGAATTAAACTCTTTTATAAACCTTGTAGCATTTAATACAACAAAAGCATTCTAATGTAAGCAAGTTATAAATATTTATCACATACCTGTACATTGTAGCCATCAGCTGAATATCTCCCATTTGTTTGATATACAGGTTGTGTTCTGTAGGAAGATTGTACAAAAGAAGCTGATGAAGCTGGTCCATAATCCGAGGATGAGGATACAGGTATGGATGAACTTGGTTCATCTTCTTCAGCTTGCTGATACAGTATGTGAACTGTGTTAGAACTTGTTCCAGCTGTGGCCCAGCTTGAAGCACGCTCGGACCCAGAATCACCCATATTGTATAATTAGTCCTTCAGTTTTTTACATCTTAGCAATATCTGAAAAATGGAATTATAATTTATATTAATTAGCATCTAGCTAGCTGATTCATTACTTTTTGGAAATTCAACAAAAGTTCAGTTTTCCATATAGCCATCACTCTCTTGGCACACATGAATTTTGATGCAGACTACATTTTTCTACATCTACCATGTAATTGTTAAACTATAGTTCCCATTCCCTAGCTGTCTTTTTAAGTTCAGTTTCCATGAGTACTTTCAGTACTTAGATTAATTAACAATAAAATTATTGCCTTATTGGGATGAGATTTCTATTCCATCATAGATATTAGTGCACCAATGTTATTTATGAAAATCCTATCATTCAGTTTCCAAAAAGTAGATTTGGTGGAAGTGTGTAACGCGGAGATAATTTAATTTACTTGTAGCAATCTGATGGATAACAAACACTAATTAATTAATCTTAGTTGGAACAAATGTTTACCTCATCAACCGTATAATTCTAAATAATACAGGTCTACAGAAGCAGCATTATAGTTAGTTATTGTATAAGCTAGGATTCTTATAATCAAAAGTTGAGGGTTAAGTGTATACATTAAGCGGATTCTTATTTTAAAGTCAACAAGTACATATTAGAACCTTTGATACAAAGTGGGCAACCAGGAGCATCCTATAGGGTCAAATTGATCGAGTGTACACACGTCATGCCTTAGGCATTCTATGAGGTGTAAAGTGGAAAGCCAGCACCAGTCGTGAATCGGTGAAAGCGATCAGGACTGGAGAGGCTGCAGCCCAAAACCTCATCTATTTGTATTTATCTAATAATTTGCCATTTGTTTCTTTTGCCTTTTCATGTAGAGCAAGTCCCCCCCATAGCTTTCAATGTTTTATATTACTAATATTTCATTCTTTGGACAGTGTATGCACATGCATACAGTGTGTTTACAGATAAACGTCTCTGGCAATGATGAGATTTTCAATTTTCTAACAAACGTAAAGTGTATGTTCATGCATTGTCATTTTGGCTCTATTTTCTTTCTTCCTCCATTTTGTCAAAATTGAACAAAATTCACAAATGGTGAAATGTGCAAAGTCATTCTGCAGTAATATGATGAAATGTGTCGTATGATTACCAGTAAGTAATGAATAAAGACATTTGATATTTTTGACAGTGTAATGGATCATTCCCCTAAGTACCAGCTACCCCCATAAAATTAATGTTGGTGTTCAGGAGCGTTCCACTTTCGGAAGTCGGAACGACACGGGAGAGTCCAAATCATAGGGGGGACGTGCTAATGGTCAACATTTCACATAAATGTAATTCGTATTTTTATCAATGAAATATATATCAAACATAATAATTACTCAAAACTGACGAAAATAACGCATATGCGTGCCATTTAAGCAAATGTCTGTGAAAATTAACAAAGAAATGAGAATGGACCTACCTCCATATTTCAAGTCTCACAGAAACTCGTTTTAGTCACGTGAATCGCTAATCAATCGTAACTTATCGACTATTTCCGCTACCGAGTCACGGATAAAGGCGAGCGTCCCGAATTTCTCCGATTGTTCATAATCAGGATTCGGGAACCAGTTCAATCCAGTTTACAAGGTTAGCTTTTTGAAAAAGCTAGAATGCGAATTGTTTGGTCCTTGTCTCCCTTATAAATTTGGAGAGACTGGCCGTCTCTCAAATTTATAAGGGAGACAAGGATTGAGATGTCAAGAAGGAAACAGTTTAAGGGTGATCACTCGTGAAATCGAAAAAATTTCTTGTAACAAGGATGTTTCGATTCTTATTTAATTTTGAAGAATAACATGTTGTCATTCAGTTTTTAGTATGAAAAGTAAATGTCCATGATTTAACTTTTTCGTAAAATTACTTTTTAGTGATATACCCAAAATCGGTAATTTTCCTAATAATGGTTTTGAAAAAGGGGTGTGGGTAGATAAAAAAACAAATATTTCAGTAGATATTAACCAAATCACTTAAATAATGTACGTACTGGTTGTATCACAGCCTGAATGTGGAAGAACCTTAAAGCATTAAATGTCTACTTTATGCCTATTTCTTGACTGTGTACTTCTTCAAACACTGAGTTATTTACCAAAATAAGATCAATAAAATGGCTAAAAAATAAGGGGTTGTGAATAATGTTTATACATTTTTTACGTGTTGAAGGAGTAACAAGGATTTTGAATGACATTGATTATTCTGAAGTAGGTTAAACACCAATTAAAAATATGACATGAAAAACACATGTCCATGTTCATATAAGAAAGTTATCATGTGAAATGCTAGGTCTCTAAGCTTTTCTTTTCAGCAAAAACTGGACATTTCCTTAGTTAATGACCTCTTTCATGACAAAATCATTGCATATTGTATAAATAACCACTTATGCATAATCAGAAACAACATTTGATGGACTTGTATGAATTTTGGATGAATATTTTTCAACGGATATGTGTTCATAATGCTAAACTTGATGAAAACTTACCCCACCCACCGTTTTGCAACAGCTAATAATTCAATATGAACGTTAAAAATAAATAAACAATGTTTTTTACAATTTTTAAGAACAATATATTTGCAAACCAGGTTATATAAAATGTATTCATACAAAATTTAACAAACTTTAACTGATAAATACTAAACGGCATATGATTGTTGTATATATACAGACAAACTAAATTGACTGCCGTAATCTGGTCGGATGTCGTAAAAGCAGTAAAAATTCGCGATGAAGAAAATGCCACTTTGAAATTATTTATGCATTTAAATAACATTGTTGACTACATTAGATGATAAAAAAAAAAATTTCAACTTGAAATTTTACGACATTTAGCTAGACTGCTTTGTATCACAAAAGCTCATGAGTGATCACCCTTAACAGGAAAGCTTTCATGCACAATGTAATGAAAAGAATAAGTAGATATCTCTGTAAACTAGGAAGACTATCAATGTAGGGGAGACCGGGGCAAAATGAAACATTTTTTACAAAACTCAGTAGTTCTCATTCGCACATTATCTGTTCGGAAAACCTTTTGCTTGTGTATAACGTACATCCATCGCACGTCATGTGTATACTTGTTAACCATGTATATTTCTTTTAATTGGACCCATATTAAGGGACAAGTTAGTTGTAGTAAAATGTTTCATTTTGCCCCATAGAAGTGGCAAAATGGAACATTACCTGGGGCAAAATGGTACAATGAGCCTCATACTCATATTTTGTACAAAGCACTCATTTCAACATTTGTTTTCGTACTGTATGAATTACGGGGCACATTTTGTACCATGTAATGCCACGTTGTGATATATATAAATCTGAACAAATGATATCATCTTTCGAATATGTGATATCACTCGAGTGAAAATATATTTTTGTACATGATTGTCTCAAAGTCTGATCTGGTTGGGCCATTGACCATGTACAGTGTTAATAAAATTATTAATAATTATTCCATTTTACAAACATTCATGAATAGAACGCATTAAAATACATATAACCCTTGTTATATATACTTTGAGCATCAGGTTCCTGGATCATATAGCTTGTTGTAGATTACAGAAAATAATGTTCATACGTGATGTATGGTAAAAATATAACTCCATTGTAATTGTTACAGAACTGCCATATATAACGTCAGTGATATTGATAATTTGGGGAAAGAATAGGTTTATGCGGCCTCCAAAGCGTATCAATTAAGGACGTTCTAGGTAAAAACCCGATTAGTGACCATATGAACGACAACAGAGTGCCTCGGCTTATTTCTGGCTATGCCAATGAGATCTAGTTTTTAAAATGGACAGCACATAGCTAATATCACACCCGCAAAACGTCAGAACGTAAATGCCAGAGTTTTTTTATTACTTTACCAACTTTGAAAATATGCTCGGGCAAATCGAAACATTGTCCCAAATGCCCCGTCACTAATGTTCCATTTTGCCCCATCCATACCGAATGACCTTCATCCATGTGAAATCATGTAAGAAGAGACTTTCAACATTCTGTTAAATATAAACACAACACATACAGTTTCTATTTAGGCTACGGCATTGTGTTCCACTATCAATATTATCGGAACTAATTAAAATAATTACGGGATGATAAAAAGTCACTTACATAGCATAGAAACTAAAATATCTGCTTATTTACGGTTTATAGCGTTTGTTCTTAACGATGATCAATTCCAAACCGTGCAAAGGAAGGACACTACGTTTTTTCGAATTTTATTGGGTCATATGTGGTTTCACAACAACGATATCTAGTGTGTTTCATTTTGCCCCATGTTTCATTTTGCCCCGGTCTCCCCTACCACTCTTTTTCAACTAAATATTGTCCTCTTGTCTGCCATTTCACAGGGGTTACAAATATGAATAAGATTGAAAAAATCAAGAAAGGACATTAATCACGTTTTGTTTTCAATGACTACTCTATAGCACTTGAAGAAATATTGTAAAATCAGGACTACCATTTCTACAAGTCAGACGTATGAGAATGGTTGCATTAGAAGTGTATAAAATTGTCAATAAACAAGGCCCTGTGTACTTACATGATTTCATAACCATAAGAAATTCGTGTTATAATTTTAGATGTAACAATGTTAATTGCAGTCTTACCTCAACCAAGAACAGATTTCGTGTAAAATTACGGAACTCCCAACCGTGGCAGACTCTTTCAGAACTTGTACATCATTCAGTAAATTCCAGTCTTTGATCCTGAACTGGGAGGGCCAAACATGCTCCTGCTCCTCATGTGGATTTGACTGTGTGAATGAATAATCTTTGGGAATTACACGGTGTTGCAGCAGATGTTGGCTTATGTTATGATATGCTTAATACATAGTTCCCACATCTACAATATTTACCTCCCTTGGCGGCCATCTTGCTTGGCAAATTTCTTATGCGCTTAGTAAAAAAAATCAGAAAATTGGTTATTAAACAACTTAATTTATAAAAGATAACTTAATCATGAAGTTGGTAAGGCCACAATCACATCAGGTTTAAGAAAATGTAGTTGTCACATATAAATATCCTATATTTAGAATTATCAAAACAAAAATATAAATATCTTCTATTAGTGCTTGTTGAATTTACCAAGCAAGATGGCCACCAAGGGAGGTAATTATTGTAGATGTGGGAACTATGTATTGATGCTTATGCTCAGTCAGATGTTTATTTCTTCTCTGTTTTTGCTTATATCGCTTTGTTTTGTAACTTTTAAACTGCAGATTTGTGTTTGTTATATACTTGTGTTGCTCTTACATTGCTGTCGTACATAGTCATGCTTTTGTGTTAATTTAATCATGAACAATTTTCACACATGTGCTGCTTACTTGCTAGTTATTTGCCGTTTATTTGATGTTGAAAGATTCTGTATACAATCAGCGTCAATCCGTAAATCTCATACCTGAATTGAGGTGATGAACTTTCTTAGTATGTTTTTACCTGTCAGCTTTTGCTCCATGTTTGTAATCAGATCTTAAAATTTCCTCCTTAAAACTTTTAGGATGATATCTCGATTAACACTGGTAGCATGCTTTTAAAGTTATTTATATCATATTTATATGCCAGAAATGCTTTCTTAAATTATTCTTCGTGTCTGAATTATGCTTTTTTATAAGACAATTATGTTATGCCTAAAATGCCTTATGACTGTATTATTAACCTGTGCTTAGCACAATATCAGTCTAAATGTGATGTTTAATTTGTTTATCTGTGATATTTGATATAATTGTTATATCATGTATGTAGTTGGGTTTAAAAGCTCATTATCTCTAGAGCTGATGTTATATGTTTGTTAACCGATTATGTAAAATAAAATTTACTTGTCTCGACTTGGCACCAATATCATATTGAATAGGCTGTATAGCAAGGAAGCACGCATAAATTACAAATAATGGTTAGAGCAGCGTCGTAGCCACGCCGAGGCAGTTGTCTCGGCTAAAATTTGCAGAGATATATGTATGACAAAAAAATGAAATATTAACTTGGGAAATCAATTTGCTGAAATGTTAGAATAGGATAAGTTGCCGCATATAATTATGTTAAGCATCGGGTCCTTGGAGGCCACATTAATTAACCATGTTTTCACCCAAAATTATCGGAATCATAATTACATGTATGTACGTTATAGCCTCTACATGGCAGTTCTGTAACAATAAATAAGTTATATTTTACAATAATTCGTGTTTGAACATTCAAGCGATACAGTCGAGGAACCTGAGACAAGCGTTGTATATACGTAATTCCGCTTTAAATATCACCGAGCTATTATGAAAGTTTTTTTAAAACTTGTATGTAAATGAATTAACTAAATTTGATAAGCAGCCTAAGTATAAAGCCAACGATTCCTGCGTCAATACGATTCCTAGCTAGAACATTCAAATGAATGTTCTTTTGAGTGAATAAGACACGGGAAATGATTTGGCTATTTTGATGTCCACTGTCCGCGGTTGGGACATGTCCGCCATATACGATCATTTAAAGAGCGTTTTTTGTCTGTTGTGGACAGGTTTCTATTGTTCACGGGTGTCTGTTAGCACTGGTTAAACTGTATTTATTTCTGAGAGTATGATAGAAATAAAAGTAGAACATATTTGGGTTTTATTTTAGATACATATATAGTTCTTCTTCTTCTTCTTCCAAATACTGTATTATATCCCTCTCTGGGGCATTATCATACAGGGTGTATGTACAAAGTGGTGTGCGGTGTTCAAATGTACAAGATAAAATAATAAAAGATAAAAGACTCTGGTAATCTACAGCCCCATGACAAGTCCTCCCTTGAAGGCCTCAAGGCTGACTGCTGTGGTCTGGTGCTGGGGTAGCTGGTTCCACAGTCGAATCGCCGAGGGAACGAAGGAAAATTTCATAGCGTCAGTGCGGCAGAAAGGGATGAGGAATCTGGTTCCATAGCCATGGCCGCCAAAAGTCAGAGGGTGGAAGAACTGCTCAGCTGGGATGTCTATGAGGTAATGTATGATCCTGTAGACCATCACCAGCTTGGCACTGGATCTGCGTTGTTGCAAAGTTGGCCATCCCAGCTCTGACATCATCATAGTGGTGCTGCTGGTTGTCTTATAATCCCCTTTGACAAAGCGGGCAGCTCGTCGTTGCACTGCTTCCAGCTGGTTGATGTTGGTGGCGGTGTGTGGATCCCACACTGTGCTGGCGTACTCCAGGATGGGTCGGACAAGTGAAAGATACGATTGGGCCTTGATGTCTTGTGGGCAGCTTGCGATGTTTCTTCGTAGGAACGCTAAAGAGTTGTTGGCTTTCTTGGTAGTGTATTCTGTGTGTGTGGTCCAGGATAAGTTGTTGGCTATGTTGACCCCAAGATACTTTCCACTTTTGACAGGTTTAAGTTCTGAATTGTGTATCTTGTAGGTAGTGATGATTGGGTTTCTCTTGCGGGTGATATGAATGACCTCACACTTGCTAGGATTGAATGACATCATCCACTTGCGTTCCCATTCCTGGAGACGGTCTAGGTCATGTTGAAGGGCTATGAAATCAGCTTCAGATCTGATCAAACGGTAAAGCAGACTGTCATCAGCAAAGAGGCGGCTGGTAGATGTTACGCATTCTGGTAGGTCGTTGATATAAAGGAGAAAAAGCAACGGACCAAGGACCGAGCCCTGGGGTACCCCGGATGTCACTGGGGAGGGGGCCGATGTGTGACCTTCAACGACTACCTGTTGGCTGCGTTCAGACAGGAAGCTCTGAATCCAGCTTAGGATGTTCCCTCTGATACCATAGTGGTCAATCTTGGAGAGAAGTCGCCGATGGGGCACAACATCAAATGCCTTACTGAAGTCTAGCAGGATGGCGTCGACTTGTTCTCCGTGGTCCAGTGCGGATGACAGGTCTTGGAGTGTAAGTAGGAGTTGACTTTCTGTTGAGCGCTTTTTCCGAAAACCATGTTGTGAGTCAGATAGTATGTTGTGGTGGTCTAGATGTTTCATTATCTGGCTATGGAGAATGTGTTCAAAGAGATTGCTGCATACTGATGTAAGGGAGATTGGTCTGTAGTTTGCCGGGTTACTTCGGTCGCCCTTCTTGAAGATAGGGGAGACATTTGCTTTCCGCCAAGCTGATGGGACTGTTCCTTGTTGCAAAGAGGCATTGAACAAGAGGGTGAGTGCTGGTGTGATCATCTCAGCATAGTCCTTCAGGAACTGGGTTGGTATGTTGTCAGGACCTGAGGCCTTGTGGGGGTTGAGGTTCTGGAGGAGTTTCTTGACACCATCGGCTCCTATAGTGAAGTTAGGCATGTCTGGGTATCTGTCTCCATCCATGGCTTGCACATCAGTTATGTCTTCAGTGGTAAACACCCCAGTGAACTGCTGGTTCAGTATTGTGGCCTTCTTGCTGGAATCATTATGGGTAACACCGTCACACTTCAGTGGCGAAATTCCCGTGCCGTCCGACAGTTTCCCTTTAATGAAGGAGTAGAGCTTCTTGGGGTTTTCTGATATCATGTCCCTGACGTATGCTTGGTTTGCTTTGCGGCATTCGTACTGCTGCTCCTTGTGGAGTGTCTTGTAGCGCTGTGTAGCCTCTGCTGTCCCAGATATTCTGGCTCTCTTGAATGCTTTCTTCTTTCTTCTAGAGAGGCGCTTTATCTTCTTGGTGACCCAAGGCTGGCTGTGTCTGGTTGATGGCATTTTGGCTGGGACCATGGTTTCAATAATTCCAGTTATGCCAGACGTGAAGTCAGTCCACAAGCAGTCCATGGTAGAGTTAGCACAGTGGTCTTGAATAAACCGGTCAGAGAAACCCTGCGCAGCGGAGCTGATAGAAGCCTGATCAGCCCTTTTCCACAGAAGAATCTTTCTCCGGGGTTGTTTTGTGTGTGCTGCTCTGGTCCTGGCCTGCACAAGGATCATATCGTGGTCACTGATTCCCGGCAGTGCATTACAGCGTTCAATGAGAGATGGTCTGTTTGTTATAAAAAGGTCCAGGGTGTTGGTATCTCTGGTAGGAAAGTCCACAATCTGTTCAGACGATGTATCATATATGGTGTCTAGCATGCATTGACTGATCCTTCTTAGGTAGTTTGACCCAGTCACAGAGTTTGAGGACCAGTCAATATCTGGTAGGTTAATGTCACCTGCAATCCAGATAGTGGCATTTCTGTGTTCTGCATGTAGTTTCTTGATGCTGTTTCAAAGATCTTCCATATATGTAGGGTCGCTGCTTGGAGGGCGGTACGCAGAAACAATGATCAATTGAGAGTTGTCCGGACAGCTAAAGTAGTTATATAATTATGATATGCTGTGCATTTACGTACATTATGCGACGATCGAACACGTTGACCGAAGCGAGGTGTGAAACGCCCTCATTACGGACATGGATTTGTATGGTGTATACATCATGCCCCGGGGTTACACGTACGGATTGACTACATAGAGGTAAAACGAGACCTAAAGTTGCAAATATTTAAATAACGTTTCAAATATTACCTACTTCACCAACATAAATAAATTAGTGTATAATACAATATGCGAAGCGCCATTGAAAATTAGAATTGATTTGCTTTACAGTGAAATTACTAGACATGAAAATGCGCTCGAAGCCTATTGTTATTCACATGTTGTCAACTTTTTGCCTGGTATTATCGCGTTTGTATAAAAAGTGGATATTTTGTTGGAATGGATCATGTAAGGCCTTTAATTTTAAATGCCGTCATCATCATACGCATTGCGTCTATTTTTCTTTTCTTCCCTGAGTGTCGAGGGATGGAAACCCATATGATGCGTGTATTTGATCGCACGGTCATGTATGTGGTCGACGGTCATGTATGTGGTCGCACGATCATGTATGTGGTCGCACGGTCATGTATGTGGTCGCACGGTCATGTATGTGATCGCACGGTCATGTATGTGGTCGCACGGTCATGTATGTGGTCGCACGGTCATGTATATGATCGCACGGTCATGTATGTGATCGCACGGTCATGTATGTGATCGCACGGTCATGTATGTGATCGCACGGTCATGTATGTGGTCGCACGGTCATGTATGTGATCGCACGGTCATGTATGTGGTCGCACGGTCATGCAAGCTACCCTGTCTGTCTCCTCCTGTAAGGCATCTTCCTTATAATTATTGTCTGTTGGCACCACCTTCATAATTATTGTTATCCTTTTAAAAAGTAAGTACGGTCAGTTGCCACCTTAGAATTATTGCCCATATTTTACGTCCCAGTAGAATGTTTCACATTTGTTCTTTTTAGGGGGTTCCCATTGGGGGAGGGGTCCCTTGGCGGTCCGTTGGGGGGGGGGGGGAAGGGTCCCATGGAGGAGAGGCCGGGTTCCTTGGGTGCGGCATGGGCTCGGGTAATTATCATTGAACAAATATAGAATATGTTCAGCAACCGTTATGTTGCGTTATTTAAAAAACAAAAACAAAAAAACGCATATACCAAAACTAGATTTTCACACTGTCTCATTTACAGCCTAAAGCATTTAAGAGTAGTAAGGTTCTATTGTATTGACAAGCTGGAATAATGCTGTAACTGCTTTGTTTAAAATTTTGAAAATTGCTCTGATGATATCGATGATAATGGGTCTGTGAGCACTCAACAGTTATTAAAATTACTGAATCGTGTAACCTATTATATGTATTAATATGTAATGTCAGCGATGTCAGCAAACAAAATGCTGAATACTATGATACTGATAAGTTTAGTATCATTTAATATACTAGAAATTAAAACATCATTATTGTATTTAAAAGTCTATTAAATACATACCCTACAATAATGGTTCGACTGATGGAAGCACAGAGGGGTCACGACATAGCGTTGCTACGTCAAAGACAACAGCAGGTGACTAGAAGATTACGGTATGAGTGTTTCACAGATAAGTCCTGTATCGATATCTGCTTTTTTCAAATGCAAAAGCGATAGAAGAAATTATTACATTTTTGTGTAATTCAAAATTATAAACATTAAATCATTAGAAAGGTAAAATATATATTAGAATTTTGTAACCAGTACCGATTTGATAGAACTACTTTTTAAAAAATGACGATAAAGGTGAAAAACGTTTCAATTGCAGCGTCGTAGGTTCCTCGATCCTTTCTATCGCTTGTTGTAGATCGCTTGTTGTAAGTAAAATATGACTTTATTGTTACAAATTTACCATACATAACGTTCTTGATTCCGATACATTTGTGTCAAAACAAAGCTTGTGTGACCTAAAACGCATCATAGATGTTCTAGGTAAAAAATGTTACAAAATGATCTACTTCAATTAGAAACTTGGGAAAAAAACGTGGAATTCAACATCATATATAGCAAGTGCCAGGTCCCCTAAAACACACGCAACAGGAAACCCATCCAGTTACCATATTTAAGCTTCCTGGTCAAATACTACCCCCTGTTAAGGATGCAAAATACCTCGGTGTCGACATCAGCCAAGACATCTTACATGGATAATTAATACACAACAAATGCAAACAGAACTGTAGTAATGCGCTATAATGCCGTTATATACTGGTATATTGCTATACGTTCCAAACGCAATACGTACTGGTACGGTTCAACCCCGTGTCGCGATATTTTTGAAGTAAATTACCACGTAAACTTGTACTGTATTAGGACAATGAGTTGCCTTGTTCATTAAGGGTTTTATACGTACAATTGTTGTACACTACACAGCATGAAATTGATTAATGAAAACTACATAATTTTATTAAAATCCATGGTTGAATACTAAATCAATCAAGAGTTTTAAACTCTCAATATATCGCAATACGAAATTTCCCACAATACCCATCTCTACTGATTAAACCATGGAATATGTTTCTTCTGTGTGGTCCCCACACTCACAGGTTATAACGTTATATATAAGGTTATTAATCTGGAAATGCTTCAGCGACGGTCAGTCAGACTATTCCAAATACTCTAGTTGTGACTGACCTGATGGAGTAGCTTTGAGAGGAGACGCGCCCCAGCTAGATTCAAAACTGGTCAGTTTATTGCACAATTTATCACCTGTCGCCATCTCTCCTCTTACAAGCTTTACTAAGAAGTTCCAACCAGGTTAACCAGACATTGATACCCCCTCAATCTTCGTCAAATTCATGTCATATCGGCCTTCTAAAAAAATTCCTTTTCCCCACATTTTCCATTTTTGTTAAACATGATTTCTGAGCATTTTGCTACCATCTCTGATCTTGAATCGTTCAAGCGGTCATCGCCAAATCAAATACAAAGCACACAATAGTTGTTTTTAACACCATACTGGCATATTTTTAACATATTTACATGTTTACATAAACAGAAGGCTGATGGTCTGATATATGACTTTCAAACTTGGGTTGTTCAATAAAAAGTAAAGCTTGGAATGTTAATCACCTGCTCTAGATTTCGGTGAAAGGGCCGGCCTTTACAGTTTCCGAATAAAATATTTGTACAGAGAGGGTCAACGGGAACCAGTTTAAAATTTAGGTCCGAAACTGTTCTAGATTTTATTCATTACCGCGGTCACGGTCGGAACGGCAGCAGGTTGAATTTAGAGCGTTTAGAAGAGTCTATATTGAAGGGGTGTACACGTAAAGGCAATTAAAATATTCCACTACTAGTATTGATTCAAAGCAACACATTTGATTAAATTTAAAAAATATTATGAACAGAGGAAAAGTAAACAGTTACTTGACATTAACGTTCACACTTCAGCAAATCAATACCAGATCTGAAGTAGTCTCACCTAAATATTTAAAATCTCGTAGAAACCCATTCCAGTCACGTCATTGGTGAGAATGTTGTTTACAAATGGCTGCCTGCTATAGAATTTCCGACCGCCTTTAGCTTTTTTGTTAAAAAACATTTTTCATGCATCCCTTTATGACGCGAGGAACATGTCAGACAATTTTCATAAACCAGGACTTTATCGATGGAAAAGACAGGAGGACCCTAGATCATATTCTAGATCGCAGGCAATAATTTTTATTAAATTCTCAAAATGGTAAAAAATAAAGTAGGATGGAGTTCCCTAGTATCGCGGCACTAACAAATAAATTAAATGCCATAATGAAAGAACGCCTTATCTGTTAATTTTCTGCAACTGACAACGTGCAGTTGCATCTTTTGCACAATTCTACATAAATAAAATAATGTTTGTCTGCGTCTGTTTGTTTATCGAAGATGTTGTAGGCGGCCATGTTTAACATACTTTCAAACTTTCCGCTTCCCGTAATACCGCAGTATTTACATGGGGCGCTGCAAGGGGTTTGTCAATAAGGTTTATTGTCGTCAGTGTGAGCAAAATGTTTCGCACATTTATACTTTAAGTGTTGATAACTATGAAATACATCTTTTAAAAAATAAATAATTAAATATAGCGCTTTAATAAGACTTCCCAGCCAACTTATCGCGTGGTCGACAACATGTGGACAATGGAAATATTTTTAGTCCAGAACCCTCTTTAGGGCCTCTTTACATTCGCGAATTATCATGAAAAAGTGTCCATTAGATTTATAAATGTATTCCTGTCTGTTTTGGTCAAAAAAATAAAAATCAAAGCAAATCCATATGCGTTATTTACAATATTGAAACAAACAAAATCGCCCGAGCCTCCTTATTTTTATGTCTATTTTTAGAAAGCTGTGATGTAATTAAATTGAGGCAATGCAACATTTACCAATGTCATTCATAAACTTCAGTACCTGGTGAAAAAATATCACGATAATTCTTTGCAACTTTCAATTTACTTATGTAGTGAGTATCATGATTTTGATTTTAGGGATAGTGAATTTCTACTTCCGGGTAACTTTTCAATGGTTAAGATGAAACTATGTTGTAACTTATCATTTTACTCTGTCATCGGTACAATTTGTTGTTAAACGATGCTTACTACGTCTGTCCTACAAAATTTGTGTGGGAACGGACGCTACGTGGCTTCATTAAGCCTCGTTTACGAGATTTGTAAATACCGCGATATTAGGGAACCCGCGATATTACCAGAAGTCACTATAGGACTCGGAGCAATAAAAATCGATGAAGCTCTGTAGGCGGACACGCAACCACATTATTAAAGAGTAAACGAATAGCAAGGCTTTTGAAAGCTCGCAATATTTCTACATGTATTATGCTCCTCAGTGTTTTCCCATTATGTCTATGATACAGTGGCTGTTTTAGAAGCCCGGATAATTTAAAGCCCATTGTTCTAAAAAACCTTAGCTCCTAATCTCTCCCCTGGTCTCTAAAATATTTCAACGGTCCCCTGACACAAGAACCATCCCTGCTGACTGGTCAAAGGCCAATGTCACCCCCTTGTATAAAAAGGGGGGCAAAGGTAACCCAGCCGACTAGAGACCTATATCTCTAACAATAACATGTATCCTATGTAAGTTATTGGAACATGTTACAGCCTCAAATATCCCCAAACATTTTCAGGTCAACAATATCCTTTATGCTTTGCAGCATGGGGAAAAAATGTCATGCGAAACTCAATTATTACTATTAGAACTTGTAGAACTAAAAGACCAATCAAGAAACCTCACAGAAGGCCACCAGATAGATTTAATTTTGCTGAACTTTTCGAAAGCATTTGATTAGGTTAACCATCTCAAACTTCTTTATAAACTGCATGTACATGGTGTTCAAATCCTTTTTGATAGATTACCACCAGTCAGTCCTAGTGGATGGAGAAAGAACTGATGAAGTTCCAGTGACATCAGATGTACCCCAAGGCTCTGTCCTAGGCCCACTTCTCTCTTATTTTACATAAATGACCTGCCTGAAAATCTAAATTCACAGGTCCAGTTATTCGCTGATGACACTGCTGTTAACCTTACTGTAAATAACCTGACTATTGAAAATATCCTACAACAAGACCTGTCAGAACAGGTTACAACTATGGGAAAATACATGGGACATGGTGTTTAAGTTTAACACTACCAAATGTGTTGTGCTACATATAACAAGGTCAAAATTCCCCTTCAATTCTAAATACATATTTCTTGGCCAAATTTTGGAAACTGTTCCTGATGTAAAATACTTAGGTGTCACCATATCCTCAGATCTTAGCTTTAACAAACATGTTAATTTGGTTACATCCAAGGCAACCTCACCCGAACACTAAATTTCATTAAATGAAGACATCCCATGCAAAAACTCAAATATTAGAGAATTTGCCTATAAAGCCTTGGTCAGACCTCACCTTGAACATGCCAGTTGTGTCTGGAATTGATACACCCAGCATAACATAAACCGGATCAAAAAATGATTCAATGCAGAGCGGCGTGCTGGGTTAAACATGATTACTCCCCTTACAGCAGTGTCTCCAACATGACTAGTAATGGGATGGCGTTCCTTAGAAGAGAAGATGTTCAACTAGTCATGTTTTAGAAAATAGTGAATGGTCTGGTTGCAGTGCCAATACCTACTTATGTCAAGCGACCATCTCGTGTAACTAGACATATGCATCCCCTGTCTTTCACCCATATCCCCACTCCCTGTATTTATTACATGTACTCATTTTTTCCATCCACCTTATTCTAATGGAATCAACTTTCAGCCGAACTTGTACTGGTCAACTTCCTGAATCAGTTCAGACAGGGTGTGACCAAAATAGACCATACAGCTTAGACATGGTAGTCTGTTTTAACCTTTTTTATCCGTGTATTCTTTTTATGACACTGTCAACTTTTAAAACATGTCTTGCAAATACATTTGTATTTACTTTTTCTCTCTTACCCATTTCTGATTTTAATTTGTTGCACAGATACGCACCTGCACATAATACACGAAAATTGAGTGTTACAGTATATATAGATAGCATTTCTCCGTTTTGATTTGTATTGAGCCATGGCCATTTTTTTCCATCAATTCTGAAAAATCAGACCTTCTGAAGGCTTTAATTTTTTTTGACCACCAGGTCCAATATTGCCGTCAGCTTGTACATTTTAGGGTGTTTCAAATAATTTATCTGCATGTAAATAGTTTTATATCTCAACAATGAAATCCTTGAGCGAATATTTATGGTAACAAGAGTTGCCCCCCTTATTTCAAACAAAAATTTGAATTTCATGTATCTGAGAGTTACTCCCTTCTGTTTTTAGTGTTCCTGTTACAAATATGCTGAGTGGAAATACAAGCATATCATATCAATTTGGATGTAGGATTTTCACGCCTTGTTCCGTGAATGTGCGTGATCTTTGAAGAAATAGCATAGAATAGACACTGATTCACATTGGCATCATATGTTATTGTTTAGCTCAAACTCAAATTAAGTTCAATACACTCACTACAGCTGTTTGTTTTGATTGTGTATTCTAGAATTGAACTACGCCTCATATCTGATCTTATCAGTATTGATATTAATTATGAAGTTTTGCCTTATATTTCATTTCTCAACATTTATTGCAGAAAGTGACTACAAATGAAGACATACAAAACTGGATACAGGTATTATATAACCTTGTTATATTTTCTTTTAATTCAAATTTTCTATTGAATAACAGAAATTGAAACACATCAGATGGAAATTCTAACATGCTAAACTTTATTTCTAATGGGTTCATGTATTACTAATTACTGATAATCAATAATTTCCTTCTTGCATACAGAAAGTAGAGAATGCTTCAAATAGAGCGGCTGAGCAAGTGTTTGGTATTAATCAGTATGGGGGAAGAGCCCGGGGGAAAGCTGTTGCCAAGGCAACTAAGGAATATATGAAAGATGATGAACAGGCTTATAATGAAGGTGAGAAGATTTGGTTCATTAAATTTTTGAATACTAAATAGTATGTTGTCATGATAAAGTAAACATAATAAAAAACTAACTTGAAACTAAGTACAATGTAATTATATATACTTTCTGAATGATATAAATCAGTCTTGGCACAAACCATGTGAGTTTCCTTTTCTTTATCTCAGCTCAAGATTTATTGTCTCACTGGATGGAAGAGAAAGTTAATTTAATTGGAGATCTGGAACCTGAGATAGATTGTAATTATGATGATGATGACTGGGAGAAACATGAGATACAATCTGATGTAAAACGTGAATGGGACAATCTGCTTGCTGACAACTATGAAGAATATGGTTTACCATTGTCATCAAGGCCAAATGATAAATATGGAACAGGTTAACTTACAGTCACTATTATTCTGCTTAGGTTTTCAATGCCAGTAGATGTGAGGAAACAGAGAACTTTTGTGACCAATTGAAGAAATGTAGGTTCTGTGAGTGTCAGAGTGGCTGCGAATTTATGTTGTTGTATTATCTACATTTATAGACAATCTCTTGAAACCTTTTTACATTCTTGTAATACATTGCTTTAGAATAATGACTTCAGCAATTCTCTGGACCCTGAGTATAAATGTAGTGATAATATAATATGATAATAGTTTTCATCTCACAATCTGTTATAACCAGGCATAATTAGTAACCAAAAGTATTAGACCTGATTTATTCTTCTGCATGTGTAAATTGACCATGGTTTCTGTTGCAGATATATATAACTTAGACGAGGAAGATGCTGTTGCTTCAGTTATGAAGAATATGTTAGATAAACAAGTTGTCAAGAAGGAATTTAAGAAAGATCTTGGTTTGGATAAATGGGGAAAACAAAAAGATCCTCGCACTAAAATGCAGTTACGACATCAGCAGGTTGGTGAAATTGTTGGTCTGCCTAGTAAAACGCTTTAAAAGATTTTATGATTCGAATTGAATTCATTAGACTTAATAAGATTTCATCATAAGCCTCAATTTTTGATCTGATAAATTTGATGTGAGATCACCTGACACCTGTATTGAGATGTGAGATGGTATTGTGCTATTTTTGCATAATGTTTCATACTACTTACTGTTAATCTCTCTTAAACAGTTTAGTTTTATAACTTACCTGCCTAGATATTTTAGTCATCATGCAAATTCTGTTGTAATTATACCACTTTTGTCTCCTTGTTTTTCTTCAAGGTGAAAGAAAATAGAGAAAAGCGTGAAGCAGATCTAAGAAAAAAGATGGAGGACAGACAGAATCGTAAAGAAGTTCAATTAATGGCCAAACGTATGGTAATGAAAGAGGAGAAAATAAAAGAAATACAAACAAGACGAGAGGAAGCAGAGATAAGGAAAGAAATGGCTAAAATACGTAAACAAATGCAGGATGAAAAAAGAAAAATGGATGAAAAGAAAGCGAAGTAAGAATGGCCTCTTTTTGTTTCATTTTGATACAATAACAGTTTTATCTCATCTGAACAGTACACATCTAGTGCAGTGGGCTATTGTGATCTCTGAACTTGTTATACCAATCAGTATAAGTTAACATCTGTTAATATTTTCTTCAAACTACTTTCCATTTGAAATCTTAAAGTGGAACTGATGAAAGTTAGAATGATGTTTGTTAGAAGATCCTCTATCAGAAATGCTGCTCATAGGGCCATTGTAAGTAGAATAGAAAATACCTACATGCCTTTTAAATTAGCTTGTAAATATTTGTATTAATACATAGACGATCTGAAATAAATTGACTTGTTACTTAATTTTTGTTTGAATTTCTGAAATTATTTCGTCAGATATATCCAGGATGATTTTAAAATTATTTCTCGCTATTGACTAATGTTTCTTTGGGGAATACACTAACATGATTACTTCAGTTATTTTGACTTGTTATAAATAATTACTGCCCTGGCTTGAGATGTCATTCTCTATGGTTAACTATCAAGTCCATATTGTGTTATTTAAATTTCTTCACAATTGTTTTAACTATGACTTGGAGTTCACCATTCAAGCAGAGAGATGCGATATTATTGATAGGCAAATCATATTCTTGTTTCTGTAGAATAAGTACTTGCTGGTTGAAAATTAATTAGAAATAAAATCTTTTTATCCTTTTCTGATTAGAGAGAGAATGCAGAAAGAAGAAATAATGTTTGCTGCAAAGATGAAGGTTGCCACGGATATAGAGACTGAGGAAAAGGATTCTATAGAAGATGAAAGAAGGTATGAAGAGAAACAACGTTTTCTGGCACAGAGAGTGAGAGAGTTAGAAGCTAGGGAGGCAGCCAACAATTTAAAGGTCTGTATGATGAAAAAAGCAAAATCTCAATAAGTGACCAATTCAGTATGATGACCTTTCATTTTTTGACTGGTTTCCTGTTTTTCAACTAGATTATGAGACCTTCACAATATGAAAGGTTTTTTTTTCAGTTTCAAAGATGATCTTATTATCAGCCTGTTTAGTAAAATTTAATTTGGATCTACCCTTTTTGTGTGGATTATATATACTGTGGATTTTATATTTTTGATGTCATTTTGAATCTCAAATCATTAGCATCTGGATAGACCAATTGCAAGACCAAATTCTGGTACCTTATTAAAGTATTTTGTTGCATATTTAATTGTAATATAATTGCTACTATAAGATAAATTAGTTTATATTGATAATGCTTATTCCTGAAACAGTTTTCAAAATTTCTGCAAAATATATTTGATGTAATACTGCTGGTTCATGTATACTAGACCCGCCTCTATGGTCGAGTGGTTAAGGTCGCTGACTTCAAATCTCTGTAGCCTCCAACTGATAGAGGGTTGTGGGTTCGAGTCCAGCTACCGACCATGTCTCTTTATGTGAGAAAGTAGGCAGTTGCTTACAGAGGATGGGAGTCTAGTACTGGTTCTTCCCAGGAACGATGGTTAGGTGAACTGTCTGCCTCATATGACTCTTGACTGTTGAAAAGGGGCGTAAAACCCAAACAAACAAATTATTCCTGAAAACAGATTGCAAAATTTCTGCAAAATATATTTGATGTAATACTGCTTGGTTCATGTTAACTGTTGTTTCAGTATACATCACAGTATAAATGTACTAATTATGTATTTTGATAAACTTACATCATCCAGGTATTGCATAGACATTTCTCAGCATGGTACAATTTAGCCTTAGATCGTCGACTAAAGATGGGTAAAGCCCATGCCATGTATGACTGGAAGATAATGTTGAGGGGATGGAATGCTTGGAGGTCATATATCAGGTCACGACGTATGGATCGAGAAACAAAACAACAGGCCAGAGATGTGATTAACACACAACGGTAAATATTCTTTAGTTCTTTCTTTTTATCATTTTAAATGTTTGCATAGAACATGTTTAATTATACCCCCGCAAACTCTGTCTGTCGGTTGGTCGTTGGTCAGTCCGTCCGCATAAAGTTTGTGGAGCGAACTACGTCCACATTTTTTAAGCTATTGCAATGAAACTTGAAATATGTTATCACCATTAAGTGTAGATGTGCAAGACACAATTTACATAAGCAGCGATTCACTCATTGCAGAGTTATGTCCCTTGAACATAGCCGTATAGTGTACTAATGCAATAATAGTGTCAAAGCAGCGGCAGGGGTATTAGTCACCTCTGTGACAGCTCTGGTTTCTTTTGAATTGCCTGACAAACCACTGTAACATTTTTAGCTCACCAGAGCACGAATGTGCTCAGGGTGAGCTTTTGTGATCGCCCTGCGTCCGTCGTGCGTCGTTACGAATACGTGGCGTCCATGTTTACTTAAAACAACATCTCCTCCTACATCGCTATGCCGATTGCAACCAAACTTGGCTGGAATGATCCTTGGGTGGTCCCCTTTCAAAGTTGTTCAAAAAATTAAATTTCATTAAAAATTCTGGTTGCTATGGCAACAAATTGAAAAAACTTAAAAAATCTTCTTGTCTGAAACCACAGGGCCTAGAGCTGAGATATTTGGTATGTAGCATTGTCTAATGGAACTCTACAAAGATTGTTCAAATTATTCCCCTAGGGTCAAAATTGGCTCCGCCCCGGAGTTAAATTGATTTAACATAGACTTATATAGGAAAATTTAAAAAATCTTCTTCTCCGAAACCGCAAGGCCTAGAGCTTAGATATTTTGTATGTGGCATTGTGTAGTGGACCTCTACCAAGTTTGTGTTTGTTCAAATTATGGCCCCGGGGTCAAAATTAGCCGTGCACTGGGGTTTATTCTATTTTATATAGGAAAATTTAAAAAATATTCTTCTCCGAAACCACAAGGCCTAGAGCAAAGATATTTGGTATGTAGCATTGTCTAGTGGACCTCTACCAAGTTTGTTCAAATTATTGCCGTAGGGTCAAAATTGGCCCCGCCCCGGGGGTCGCTTGATTTATATAGACTTGTTTAGGAAAATTTAAAAAATCTTCTTCTCCGAAACCACAAGGCTTAGAGCTAAGATATTTAGTATGTAGCATTGTCTAGTGGACCTCTACCAAGTTTGTTCAAATTATTGCCCTAGGGTCAAAATTGGCCCTGCCCCGGGGGTCACTTGATTTATATAGACTTATATAGTAAAATTTAAAAAATCTTCCTCTCCGAAACCGCAAGGCCTAGAGCTTAGATATGTTGTATGTGGCATTGTCTAGTGGACCTCTACCAAGTTTGTTGAAATTATGGCCCCGGGGTCAAAATTGGCCCTGCTCTGGGGTTTATTCTATTTTATATAGGAAAATTTAAAAAATCTTCTTCTCTGAAACCACAAGGCCTAGAGCTAAGATATTTGGCATATAGCATTGTCCAGTGGACCTCTACCAAGTTTGTTCAAATTATTGCCCTAGGGTCAAAATTGGCCCTGCCCCGGGGGTCACTTGATTTATATAGACTTATTTAGGAAAATTTAAAAAATCTTCTCCGAAACCGCAAGGCCTAGAGCTTAGATATTTTGTATGTGGCATTGTGTAGTGGACCTCTACCAAGTTTGTGTTTGTTCAAATTATGGCCCCGGGGTCAAAATTAGCCGTGCCCTGGGGTTTATTCTATTTTATATAGGAAAATTTAAAAAATCTTCTTCTCCGAAACCACAAGGCCTAGAGCAAAGATATTTGGTATGTAGCATTGTCTAGTGGACCTCTACCAAGTTTGTTCAAATTATTGCCGTAGGGTCAAAATTGGCCCCGCCCCGGGGGTCACTTGATTTATATAGACTTGTTTAGGAAAATTTAAAAAATCTTCTTCTCCGAAACCACAAGGCTTAGAGCTAAGATATTTAGTATGTAGCATTGTCTAGTGGACCTCTACCAAGTTTGTTCAAATTATTGCCCTAGGGTCAAAATTGGCCCCGCCCCGGGGGTCACTTGCTTGATTTATATAGACTTATATAGGAAAATTTAAAAAATCTTCTCCGAAACCGCAAGGCCTAGAGCTTAGATATTTTGTATGTGGCATTGTGTAGTGGACCTGTACCAAGTTTGTTCAAATTATGGCCCCGGGGTCAAAATTAGCCCTGCCCTGGGGTTTATTCTATAGGAAAATTTTAAAAAATCTTCTTCTCCGAAACCACAAGGCCTAGAGCTAAGATATTTGGTATCTAGCTTTGTCTAATGGACCTCTTTTAAATCTGCTCATATAATGGCCATGGGATAAAAAACGGCCCAGATTGGTCACTTGATCTTACTTAGACTCGTATAGAAAACTTCAACAATGTTAATCTCCAAATGACCTTTTCTCCTGGTGAGCATTTATAGGGCCATCATGGCCCTCTTGTTAACAGATAATATTTATCAGTATTTCATTGTTGATGAATTGTACTTAAACTAGTAATACCAAGTCAGTATATTTTAAACAATCAGGATATTGCATGAAATTGTATTTGTAGCTGACTTTCTCATGACTGGTATTGTAAAGATAGTGCTACAATGTGTTATATTAGTGAAGATGTGTTTGAGTTTTCATTTGTTGAAGATCTTTTTGTTGTTATTGATAGAAATCAACAGATTGCTGAGAGACATAGTAGGCAAGCATTGTTACGTAAATATTTCATTGCTTGGCAAATCTGGGTTCAGAGTGAACAAGAACGACGTCAATTGGAACAAGCACAGAATAATACACGTAATAAAATGATGTCATTACTTGAAGCTGCTGCTACGGGGAAGCTTCGGGGTCAAGAAGAGGCAGAATCCTCAAAACCAACACCAAGAAATAGATCTACTGATAAACCGTCCACTGCTGATAAAATTGTAAGTTGAGAATTTTTGTCTTATTTCCTGTAAATTTTTCTTTCATAATCTGATGACTTCTGTCTGCAAAATCATTTCCAGAAAATAATTTTTTTTGAAGAATGCTTCGTTAAATGTTGAATGAATTTGATTTTCTGTAGGTCACTCTTGATCTGCTGTATTATTTTTCAACTTTAAATGTTTTATGTAAATTAACTTTTTATTTAAGTGTTTTTTTCCCCACTGACAATAAATGAGATTATGTTATTGTTTGTCCATTTCAGAATGCAATGTTTGAAACTAACAGGAAACTACCTCCACAAATTAGTGATTCCATGTCCACCGCTCGTACTGATGATAGTGGACCAAATTCTGCTCATCATAAAGTACCGCAGTCCAGAATCCCGACAGAGCCTTGGCAAGTTACTCGCCGTCACTTAAACTTAACACCTGAAGAAATGGCTAACTTAGGTGAAAGTGAAGCCACATGTTCACCTGAGGAAATGAATGCCAAGGTTCTAAAGGTATGAATATTTATTAAATGGTGTTTGGCTTCCACATAAAGACTATATTGATTTAACTAGATTGATATAAAGAAAGGATTCATTTGTAGGAATGGCTTCTTTGTAAAATTTGAGAAATCGTTCTTTCCCTGCATGAATATGGAATATGAAGTTAAAGGGAGAAATTTCTACAGCTTTGATACAAATTACTGGTGTACCTATCTAAAATACTGTAACAGTTGATAAACTGTGTAAAATCCATCATTCATACAGTTACAAAATTGATCATATTTCATAGAGCCCACCTTAAAGCTTGTAAATATATGTGAAGAATCAACCTTCGAAGTATGAAAGCTATGTTCACATAAAAAATGGAGTTTCGTGAATTTTTTTCTCTACTTTTTAATCAAGTAACTATATACAGTAAAACCTCGATTATCCGAACACCGATTATCCGAATACCCGGTATTATCAGAATAAAATCTACGGTCCCGATTACGTCTCTATATATTTCAACTACGATGAACCCCGGTTATACGAATCGGATTTTACGAATACCTGGTGTAATCCGAATACATTATTTGGTCCCTAAAGTAACGAATGCGCGTATTTTCACACCCATTATTCGAATATCAATTGATAACAATGGCCGATTGAGAATCAAATGTCGTGTGACAAACAAAGTGTAACATCAATTCATACACGAAGCGTGTCAACAGTTTAATTATCGTTAAGTTGACCATATTGTTTGTTACGATTTTATACTATGCATGACGAATATTTAACTGTGATCTCGGTTATAATAAGTTAATACGCGTACGTACCTGGTGATCTGTATGAAATTATTTGCATTTCAACGTCATTCAAAATTTAAAAACTGATTCGAACACAATTAAACAAAACTAAATAGAATAATGATGATTTAGTGAAAAAATGTACCGAACATAAAAACATTACGTCTTCGATTCTTTAATTGTTTTAGAATGTGACGATAGTGATGCCTAGTCGATCGTTAGTAAGTGAAGTGAGAATGACATATTATTGTGTCGGATTATGTTCTGCATAATCCATAAATGCGCGGGTATTTATTTAACCAAAACTATTGTTTCATTTGTTAATTAACTCATACATTCATAAATCAAGGATAAATAATAAGTGTTTGCAAAGACTTACATACACGTATGTATATAAGTCCTTGGTGTTTGTTATACATTTTATTTTATTCTCATTATCACTCATGTAACGTCATGTTTGCATACGAGAGTTAACTCCCTTGCAATATACGGACAGTACGGAATTTATCGTTTCCAACCAGTACATCATACTGAAATGGATTATTCGAAACCATGGATTATCCGAATGATTTTTCAGGGCCCAATGACATTCGAATAATCGGGGTTTTACTGTACATGACTATTTAAAAAAAGAAATTAGTTTTCCATATCTCCTGCTGGTTTCATGTAATTGTTTTATTGAGTGGTTGTTTGATGATTTATTCTTTAAGAAATATGGTAGACAACCTTGGCATAAAAAAGAAGTCAGTAATTATGAACATCGGCATGCTGCACAGAAGAAGATCTTAGATGATCAGAAGAAACAGATATTAGAACAACAACAACTTATAGAAGAGTTACAGTTTAAAAGCACTCATTCTGAATTACAAAAACAACTCGCTGAACAAAGACTTGTTCTCCAGAAAATGTCAAAACAGATGGAGAATACTGAAAAGGATATAGCTAAGAGTGGTAACAGATTTGAATGATTTTTCTCATGATCTCTTTGTTTATCTGTTGTTTAACAGCTGATTCAACAGCTATGTTCATTTCAGGGCCACCCTAGAGAGAGGAGGTGTAGATAAAATACTTGAGAACTGGGCATTAACATCTCTGCTCTTTTCGAATAGTTCTTCCTGGTTCTTTATCATGGCCACTGTTAAAGAAACCTCGCCCTATTTCCTGCGATTTTCAGTTATTGAGTAATTGGCTCAGTAGTTGGGATGGGGACACTGAAAAAGTGTCTCTGAGAAATTTGAAAGGCGTAGCCAAGAATCGAACCCACAACCTTTTGTTAGTAGTCCAGTGCATTCCCACTCGATTATGGATCACACATTTGGTCCTTCACCTATTTAAATGCCTAATCACTTCATAGTTTTAGTTAAACAAAAAGTTATGAAAGTTCTTGTATCTTAATTTTCACACAAATATTTCTCGTTTCCTTTTGTAGTTGACAGTACTAAAATAAAACAAATAATATGGCTTCAAGAAAAGTCTCTGTTTGTACGTAATGAAAAATTCTAAATATTCCTTATTGAACATTTTAAATAGCAGTTTGTATTATATTATATTACAGTTGAAGGTGTAATAAAGGATGAAGTTCATGCTGACAAGTCTACTAAATCTACACCGAAATCTGATCATTCCCCACCTAAATCTGCTGTACCAAACAATACACTAAAACAATCATCATCTACTAAGAGACCACAGTCAGCTGTTAATCCCAGTACAGCGAGACAAACAACAAAGTCTAACCACGATACAACCCGATCTGGTGCTACCACAGACAGGTAATTTTAATTTTTGATAGTCTTCTATTGGGTTATTCCACCCTGATGTAGCTTAACAGAGAACATACAAAAAAAGAAAAATTATTATTTAAAGTTATTGTCAGTTATCAGTCCTTTGATATGGAAATATATGGTTAAGTACTTCATTACATAATCTTACATGTGAAATAATGGTCATAATTGTCTTTCTTAATTTTGTATTAATTGTTACACTTTTTGCCATAGGGATCATGCCAGTCAATAATTTTATCTGTACCATCCTGTCAATTGCTTAGCCAGAAAATTGCTCTACCTCGGATCTGTATATGGGAACGAAAAAAACACTCCTGGACACTTCTTAACACACCATTACTACACCAACTTTTAAATCCCTCAGGTTTTAATATTTTCCAGTGTTTTTATCTTACAACCATGTAATGATGTATATTTGTTATATTTCTAGAAGCACACCAGTTACATCTCGTACTGATGTCTCGCATCCATCATCTTATACAAGTACTGCCACAGAGAAATCTAAGTACTTGAAAGTAATGAAAAGTAAGTTTCTATAATTTATTATGACTTATATATACGGTCAAACTTTTGAATAAAGGCCACTCTTGGGAAAGACATAATGTGACCTTTATTGACAGGTGGCATTTAATAGTAGGTCATTTTATTCTAAAAATTTGATGACTGTTAGTTAAAGAATGGCATTTATTCGCATGGTGGCCCTTGATTGTAAGTGACCACTAACACAGGTTTTAACTGTATTTAATAATTGTTCCTCTAGGTATTGATTATTTGATGTAGAAGGAGTTTTGAATTATTTTTGTGTCAAATATTACATCGTAGATTTATCTCCTTCAATTGCTTAGCAGTCCTCTTAGTCCGTGCATCTATTACCCGTCTCAGTGGTCGAATGGTTAAGGTAGCTGACTTCAAATCACAATTCACTGTAACCTCTCACTAATAGAGGGTCTTGGGTTGAGCCCAGGTGAACTGTCTGCATCATATGACTCTGACTGTTTAAAGGGGACGTATAACTCAAACAAACAAGCAAAACATACATCTGTTGTTTAGTTTAGTTATATTAGGAAATCATTTTTCTAACTTTAAGTTATGACAAACTATTGTAAATTTAAGATATGGATGAACGAGCTGCTGAGAGAACAAGGTTGAAGAAAGAAAGAGAAGAAAAACGTAGAAAAGCTGAAGATGATAGATTGGTTTGTACATTTTTTACATGGTTTTGGATTGTACATTTGTTAATGGTTTCATATATTATATATGTGTATTGTTGATATCAAGGTATTTAGTTTGTTTCTTTTGAAATTGTTTCATGAAGATATTTTCATTGTAAGTGTAGAAATCTTAACTAGATTTGGCCTATATATTTCATTAAAAAAAATGAATTGTTAATATATCGATCTTCAGGTCACATGACTGTACAAATAAAAAATTGAAATAATGTATTGATACACAAGTTTGTAACAAGATGCTATATTGCATATAAGCTACTAATTAAATCATGTTCTGTTCTGTAAAGTGTATTGATGATTGTTCACAAGTACAGTGTATGTGCTCTTGTACTAATTATTCAATTTTGATCAGTTTGCAGGGAAACCAACATAGAAGGTAGCTACTGTCAGTGTTTATTCTTTGTTACTAATCAATCATTAATATATCCCATATATTACACTGTAAAGCAATGTTTTCTATTCTTACAGTTTCAACTAGAAGCAGAGGCTGAAGCACGAAGACGTGAAGACGAGGAAGAGAAGAAAGCAAGAGTAGAAGCTTATAGAGAAAGAAAAAGATTAGAAAAACTGGTAGGTTACTTCTTTCCTGAATATTTGGACTCAAAATAGTAATATTGTTTCCAAAATCTATTATTGTTGTTCTTTTTTCAGATGGAAACCAAATAAAAACTTCCATGAATTTTATGCAGTATATGTAATGAAATAAGCAATTTTTATCTGGAACATAGAAAAAAATCAAATGGTAATGTTTGTAGTATAGCCATGTAATGTGGTCATTCGTGACATTCCTATTGCTCATATTTTTTTTATAAGTATCTTTGCTAGAAATTTTGATTTTGTTGGTGTATTAAATATATGTAGTATGCATTTATTTGTTTCCATGTAATATCTTTTTATGTTTTTTGTTTGCGTAAAAGAGCTTCATGTTAAATCATTATTTTTTACCGGAAGTTTGTTTGTTTGTTTGTTAATTCAGAGAGAAGCAGAGCGATTGGTTCAGGAAGAGAAATTAAAACAACAGAATGAGATGGC